>JAOQMR010000002.1:2076673-2089187 GCA_027563865.1 Erythroxylum pelleterianum | reverse complement strand
AAATATGTAAAAAAAGTATTCTTTAATTATTTGTATATATTTTTATATAAATAAATTATTTTTAATATAAATCACATGAAATAAAATAAAATTTATTAAATAATTAATACTAACATTTTTATATAATTAATAATAAAATAATAAACCTCCTGTAACAACCATTTTAATATAAGGGGTATAAAAGTCATTTATTATACATTACATTCCATTCCATTCATCTTCCAAACAATATTTCAATACATTATATTATGAACCCTTCAATCCTTCCCAAACAACTTTTTACTAAATTACATTCAATTCCATTATAAACCATTTCATTCCATTCCATTAATTAACATCCAACCAAACAGGGCCTATCCAAACGACACATCTCTGGTGCCGTTTAGCTTAGCTTGAGATTTCCAAACAATGAGGCCACAAACGGCGTCGTATATCCTCGTCCTTGGAATCTTGGTCTTCTCGTGACTTGAAGTTTATGTTGTAATACGTAGTACAAACCTTATTATGTATCCAAGATTAATATGAAAGGATTAAAAACTAAGGTAATGTAGAATACATGATTTCGGTTCCATCTCTGATTCCGATTCCTTGAAATCTTGATCTTCTCGTGACTATAAGTTTATGTTGTAATACGTAGTACAAACCTTATTACGTACTCAGGATTAATATGAAAGGATTAAAAACTAAGATAATGTGGAATGCCTGATTTTGATTCCATCTCTGATTCTGATGCCGATTCCGAGTTTCAAACGATCATGAATCTCCCAAAACCTTTACGAAAAAAGTTTCCCGACACGTTGTTTAGATCTTTCTACAGTTTTCTCAATATATAAGCTCTTTACGGGTTAGAGATTCGTTATGCTTACAATTGATATGAGCAACTGCAGAAGACCTTAACCTTTATATAACTTTCATATCGGGCTTCCCCATCACAAGGTCGATATAGGTCTGGTTCACACTAATTGGGATTTACTTTCCACTCGGACTTCGACCTATTAATCTATATCATTTATTGGGTCACTTTATTATTTTTATCTTGATCAAATTATATAACTTAACTAATAATTTATTTAAAAACAAAAAAATGCAATTAATAGTTATCCAACTTTATGGGAAAGGACAAAATTGTCCAACAATCTCCCCTTTGGACAAGCATTAATTTCAGTTTTGACTCTAATTTAAAAACTCGGTTAAGCCACGCTACTGTATTAGTCGACTAGGTTTAAAAACAAAACATCTGATCTAAAGATAATAAAAATCCATCATTCTGTCCTGTAAGACTTTCGATACTAAAAAGTATCAAATACATGTGTCATGTGTGACACATGTATTTGATACTTTTTACTAAATTACATTCGACACATGTATTTGATACTTTTTACTAAATTACATTCCATTCCATTATAAATCATTCCATTCCCTTCCATTCTATTACATTTCATTCTAGTAATTAACATCCAACTAAACAGGGCCTATCCAAACGACACATCTCTGGCGTCGTTTAGCTTAGCTTGAGATTTCCAAACAATGTGGCCACAAACGGCGTCGTATATCCTCGTCCTTGGAATCTTGGTCTTCTCGTGACTTGAAGTTTATGTTGTAATACGTAGTACAAACCTTATTATGTATCCAAGATTAATATGAAAGGATTAAAAACTAAGGTAATGTAGAATACATGATTTCGGTTCCATCTCTGATTCCGATTCCTTGAAATCTTGATCTTCTCGTGACTATAAGTTTATGTTGTAATACGTAGTACAAACCTTATTACGTACTCAGGATTAATATGAAAGGATTAAAAACTAAGATAATGTGGAATGCCTGATTTTGATTCCATCTCTGATTCTGATGCCGATTCCGAGTTTCAAACGATCATGAATCTCCCAAAACCTTTACGAAAAAAGTTTCCCGACACGTTGTTTAGATCTTTCTACAGTTTTCTCAATATATAAGCTCTTTACGGGTTAGAGATTCGTTATGCTTACAATTGATATGAGCAACTGCAGAAGACCTTAACCTTTATATAACTTTCATATCGGGCTTCCCCATCACAAGGTCGATATAGGTCTGGTTCACACTAATTGGGATTTACTTTCCACTCGGACTTCGACCTATTAATCTATATCATTTATTGGGTCACTTTATTATTTTTATCTTGATCAAATTATATAACTTAACTAATAATTTATTTAAAAACAAAAAAATGCAATTAATAGTTATCCAACTTTATGGGAAAGGACAAAATTGTCCAACAATCTCCCCTTTGGACAAGCATTAGTTACAGTTTTGACTCTAATTTAAAACTTGGCTAAGCCACGCTACTGTATTAGTCGACTAGGTTTAAAAACAAAACATTTGATCTAAAGATAATGAAAATCCATCATTCTGTCCTGTAAGACTTTCGATACTGAAAAACATCAAATACATGTGTCATGTGCGACACAGATCCAATACAAGCACGTGTACCTAATACCTCACAAGCATGAATGGGAAAATGAAGTGTGGCAAACTATAAATTATATCATAAAGGATGATACCTTTATGATATAAATTATATTATCTTCGTTTATAGTTCTCGATTTCTCCAACTTTATGCTAAACTACATCAGAGAAATCCTATCTTCTCTCACCAAATACTAAACAGTATTAGAGAAAACTTGTTTCCTCCAACCAAATGCTAAACCTCATTAGAGAAAAACCTTTATGTTCTCCAACTACTGCATTAGAGAACATTTATGGGATTGAAAACTTATATCCCCCTATGTCATGTCAAATTTATGGATATCCGTACTAAAACTGTATGCGTCTAAATGACATAGGCATAAGGTCAATCTATATATATGCCTAATGACCTTTAAATGCTTAAGATCGATACAAATCTTAAGACTTTTATACGTATTATGATAATATATGACAACACATATTACTGAGGATAAATGAGGATCATCTTTATCGATGAACCATCATACAATGTACAAATGTACATGAAGCAAACATAACAATTCCCTAACTAATAGTGTCTAAAGACGTCAAAACACCCATACTGTATACTTGTGTCACAAACACAAGTGGGCGAAGTCCTTTAGTTAAAGGATCGACTTACATTTCCTCATTCTTTAAATGTTCCAAACCTTAATATCACCTTTTCGTATCAACACCTTTATGACGAAATAATTGATCTTAAATGCTAAGACCCTGTGATATTCTTTGTTATTATTAAACAATACATTAAAAAGATTACCATAGTACAACCGAATGGGTCTAGCCACTGAATCAACCACAGACAACTCAGAAATCGAGTTTCTAAGTTAAATCGTATGTGAAGCAGCCTCATAGCATGCACTCTGCATGCATAGTCGAGGAAGTTGCCTGTATCTACTTGACACACTTCTACGACATTGTACCATCTGCAAACTTAAAACTGTAACCTTAAGAGGACTTTCGATCATCCGGATACAAAGCTAAAATATGAATCTGAATTCCCTATAAGGTTTAGTCTGTTGACTTTCCTATATGTCCACATATCATCCTTAATTCCCTCTAGTATCTCAACGCTCGCTAGACTGCATTTCAATAGTCTACAACTGGATTAACCAGATATTGAACAAACAGTCAATCAGTGAATGAAATGTCCTACCAAGTACATAGCCAAGTATACATTAGGATATCGACCGTACTAGAATATGAAACACTCTTCATAACCTCTCTCTCTACTTTATTCTTTGGATACTGTTCTAAAGATTATCTCTCACTATGAGAAATATGTGTTACAACAAGTTTACTGTTAATTATATTAAACCTTTGTAACATATACTCAATGTATGCATTCCATGAGAGGTCTGAGGAGTGTTGAGATCTGTCCCAGTACACCTGAATACTTAGGGCAGAAGATGTTACACCAAGGTCCTTCATGTCAAAGTTCTTGACCAAAAGTTGCTTATCCTCATACAACATGGTCAAGTAATTTAACGTGAGCAATATATCATGCATATGCAATAATAGAAAGATAACTTTGCTACCCTTGACCTTATAGTACAAGCATCTTTTTAACTTTATTTACCATGAAGCTAAAAGAGGTTACAACCTCAACCTCATCAAATGTAAGGTATCACTTTCGGAAGGTTTGATTGAAACCATATATTGATCTGCATAATTCGCAAACCATGTCAGTTCCATCTGGATCCTGGAATCCCTCAAGTTGTACCATATAGACCATTTCATAAAGATCTTTACTCATAAAAGCGGTTTTGATAGTCATCTGATGCAACTCTATATTATCATGAGCTACAATTGCCTTAATCACTCAAAATGTATCCTACGAGAATACAAGACAAAAGGTAACATAAAGTCAACCTTTCTATCTAAGTGAAACATTAGGCAACTGAGCGAGCCCATAAACCGCTTAACTTTATGCTAAAATCTTTTAGGTCCAAAACTTGATTGACAACTGACGAGTTTGCAGTTCTACTGCAAATCAACTAGCTCCCAGACCTTACTATGCTCCATGGCTCGCATCTTGTTATTCATCACATCCTACCACGTATCCGCATTTGGTCCAGAAATAGCTTCTTTAAAAGTAACTAGATTATAAAATGTCTAATAGCAAAGTCCTTTGATAGACTATATAATCAGATGGGATAATAGATCTTCTCACTCTAGTGGATTCACTTAACTGTATTAGATCTTATACCTCCAGGAACCTTCGTGTCTACAGGTATGGGTTCCTATTCCTGTACAATCACGGTAAAAAGACCTAGATCTACCGGATCTAACTGTATGAGTAGCGGTTACATAATAACTGTAGTATCCGCCCTGTTATCATCCGAAGGGTCAAAGGGTCAACCATCATCATAGACATTGTATTCCATAAACTTAGCTATTTGTGAGTCCACTATTCCGATCCCTTCTTCTTTACAGTAAAATCTGTAACATTAAAATGGCTGAGATATTTTACTAAATGGCAATGAACGGAACGAGCATGCAATCTTTCTTTATAAGGATTATATCACCTCAGTAGGGTAGCCCCATACACGAATGTGTGCAAGGCTAGGTTTCTAAGCTTTTAAATAATTGGATAGATTAGTCCTGCTTTGCATTGACTTCTTCAAGTCCTTTAGGGTGCAGTTATGCCTTTCGGCAACATACTATTTTGCTCAGAACTACTCGGCATAGTGAATTAAGTCACTATTCCAACTGATTCAAAATATCTAGCAAAAGGACCTTTTAAAGTCCTGAAACACCATGTTTGCTATGATATTCTCCTCTACGGTCAAATCTGACTATCTTGATGAATTTTTCCAAGTGGTTATCAACCTTCAGTCTTTAAGCAAGAAGTCTACCAATATCTTTATGTATCAGACTTAACAAGTCGGAAGCACGAGTTGATCTTAATATCTTTATTAGTCAACTTACCATTGCAACAGTTAGCACATGTTCCTAGATCATTATAATATAGAATTGATAAGTGCTTTCCTTGATCAATCCTTAACCCTAGTTCTGGAAATGTGGCTTAAAATTTTATACCATGCCATGTATGACTTCTCATTCATCAGGGTCCTTCATTTCATAACTTGTTTAGCAAGATACAAAGAAGCATTTATCTAATTCGGGGTAAGACACATTCTATACAAACCATATGACAAGAAGGTTGTACCATTATGTTTTGCATTAAACAATAACTGTACAATAGAAGAATTAAATACAAAACATTAACCCTCTTTGTCCAAAATTGATCAAAAGATCATATATAAAATGTGTCATGTAAAACCCAAATGAACCTTACAATAAAGTTCAGTACATACATCCCCTATAAATATTACTTCCACTTCTTTATTACTGCTAACCATTAATTTCTCCTTCCCTTTATTTGGCTTTATCCTGGATATGAACTTTTGCATTGTGGAAGCACCTTGATCAGATGCTTAGTGCGACTTGACTAAATACTTAGTGCGACTATTGCAAATTAGATTCATAAATTGACAAGCCAAAGAGTAACCTGATGGTCTCAGTCTTTCCTTTTAAACCTCATATTACTGGTTCCTTTATGTCCCTATGACCTTTATTAACACTGGTTTGACCAACATCAGCACGTGGAGAAGATTTGAACTTTCTACCTTTGAACTTAGTGAGCTTTATCTTTGTCTTCCCTTTAGTTGATTCGAGGGCGGTAGGAGTAGCAAGCTTGAGTTTCTCCTTCTTAGCAACACAATGGGCTATCAAAGCATTGAAGTCCCAGCATCTTCAATCTACTATGAAAATGAATTATTCTCAATATGTATTTCATTACTCCCCTTTTCTCCCGTATACCTTATGGAGAATAATTCTTTAATCAAGACACTTGTCTTAACACTAGATGAGATTGTGTACCTCTAGGAGATATTATCAAGAAATTCCTTCGCTATGTCTGTTTTCGGAAGATAGCACAAATGTAGGATAACAACGATCCTCAAAGCCATTAAAATGTATCATTACCGAAAATCTGATCACACATATTATGAAACACCTTTGAGCTGAATACATAATATACGCAATTAGACCTCCACACATACAAGTGATTATAGTAAAAATTATCAACTCTTATGACACTACCACCTTTGGGTGAATAGATCACTTGAGCAATAGCTTTCCTCCATCTAATGTCGTTATGAACATCTCAAAATGTTATGTAAGGCCAACATTTTTGGGCAGAATAACTAAACATAAGATCAGAGACATCTTCTAACATGCAAGCAGACCAATTCAAAATAATGACTTGAAAGGTCGTTTTGGTGACTACATTCTCATCAGCACTCAAAAAGTCCACAAACACAAGAGATACATCTTTATGTTATCCTCGCATTCTTTATGGGCATATAGTATGTGACAATGTAACATCAATAAATGCAAAAATCGGAATGCACAGTCTCATTGTCACACAATCGTGCTGAAGACATTCCCTAAAAACTTCATTTGGGACTTTGGTAAAAGAAAAATCTCAGCAGAGTGACTATCGTGCATCACTGGATACTGAACCGACCACCCGAGACACAAGAACCTCATGTATCTCTCTTATGGTAAGTTATTGCACAAAATTCACTCAAAAATAACTTCAGAATGTCTCAATTCCTCTTCCAATCGACTATCATGCAATCTCGAACACTAAACATGAGATCAAGAAACAAAAACTTGAAGTATCTCCCTCATGTGTTGTCTGAAGAATGAAAATTTATTCAAAATCGAATTCAGAATACCTTAATTCCTTTTTCTGGAGTTAAAATTTAATGTATTACTAATGTAATAAATCCAGAAAAATGAAAAACTTACTTTATAAATTTCTCGGATCCGAAAACTGATCCAAAACACCCCTAGGTACGCTTACAAAAAGTTTGGAATTTTGTGTGTGTGTGTGTTTTTTTAAATCACTATGGCTCCGTACAGATGACGTCATGCGCACACGTTAGTGAGCATGCGCAGGGGTCGCGCATGCGTTGCATACGTCTTCTCCTTTTTTACCCGTTTTTCGTTTTTCGCTCCGTTCGACCAGTTTTTTAAATCACTGTAGCTCTTAGGATGTCGTTTTTCGCTCCGTTCGACCCGTTTTTCATAGCTAGCCTTATGTATGCCACTTTTACGTAATTATATACGTAAAAAACTTTACGTATATAATTACTCCGATGCTGATTTCGAGCTCTAAACGATCACGAATCTGCCGAAACCTTTACGAAAAGAGTTTTCCGACACGTGGTTTAGATCTTTCTACAGTTTTCTCAGTACGTAAGCTCTCTTAACGGGTCAGAGATTTCTTATGCTTACGATTGATATGAGAAACTGCAGGAGACTTAAGCCTTTATAAAGTTTTCATATCGGGCTTTTCCATTACAAAATCGATATGAGTCTGGTTTATACTAATTGGGATCTATTTTCTACCCAAACTTTGACTCATTAATCTAGATCATTTATTGGATTACTTTATTATATTTATCTAGATCAAATTATGTAACTTAACCAATAATTATTTAAAAACTAAAAAGTAAAATTATTAGTTGTCCGTATTTATAAAATTGAGAAACACATGTTTGTCTGATTCTATAGCCCACTGGGATATTCCGCGTTCAGGAGAGGATAATTCTGCCGGGGGCTGTGGCTAAGGCTAAGGCTAACGTAAGAGGAGAGAAGTACGATTCGAACAGCTCCTTCGCCGACGATACTTAATCTAATGTAAATATAATGGAATGCAAAAGTTTTCTTTTACCATTCGAACCATGATAAAACGAATCTAATCGAAGATCTTTAAACAGAAAATCATGTCTCACAATTCAAAACAATGAAGTAAGGCAGTGGATGATCTTTTCTTTTTCATTCCCTAGACTTTTCCACGTTTAGTTTAATTTGCCTTCTTTTCCTTTACTCATGATTGGTCTTAAAGTATGTGGTTCTCTTTACTCCGATTTGTCCTAAGTCGCTCTTTGCCTACTTCCACTTGCTCTCTTTACTCTTGTTTGTTTCTTCTTCTTCTTCTTATCCTTTCACTCGTTTTTTAAAAAGTTGATCTTTTATGAATTTGAAACAGTTCAAAATCTTTAGATCATATAAAATAATGTGTTTTTTAATTTTAGATAATTTTAATTAAAAATTAAATGGTATTATTTTTTAAAAAATTTGAGCCATTGATTTCCAATTGATTAGTCTAAAAGCAGATGAACTCAAAAGGAAGAAGCTTTCCCCGCACTCAAATTGTTACAAACTCTAAACAAAAAGAAAAGGCGTACGATCTAGCCTGACGCATGCAATTCACTTGATATTTTGACCGATATGTTCTCTTGCATGTAATCTTCTTCTCGTAGAAACTGCGACATTAATTTAACACACATTGGTTAACTGGAAAGAAAATTTGGATAAGATCTCGCGAGTGAGTTGGGAGGGAGTGAAGTCCACTAGAGTAAGCAAAACGTTGCATGAGCTGGACCAATTAAGAGAAGCCACGTATCATTCAGTACTGTTCATTGTATTGTATGCTCTTAAACATGGTTGCGTGAGCTATTTGTACGTGTATATATCGCCCTTCTCTGGAGCCACTGGCCTCTTGTGGTTTGAGAGTTGGCTGAGCGAGTGACTTGCTACTACCTGGGTCTCCGTTCAAAAGGTTAGAACTTTGACCTCCAATCACTGAATTATATACCCTTTTTCTCTGTGAATTGTTGTTTGATTGGTTTGTATCTTTGGGTTCTGGTATATACTTATGCTCAATTTAGTTCTTTTTTATACTTTCTCGTGCATTTCTTGATAAAGATTCTGATTCTGTCTTCTTGGATTGTGCGAAATTGGAATAAAAGAACTGCAAGTTTATGGCTCTGTTTATCTGCTTTATCTTTGTTTTCTTTGAAGCCAAGAAGATAATAGATCATCCATGCTTGATCATGTATTTGGTCCTGTTTTATATGGGTTTGGTCATGGGGTTCTGATTTTGACAAGATGAATTCAGCTTTGGCAGTTCATCGTATCAGTCGTTCTTTTTAGGCGTTATTCATGCGATTTCTTTATGTTTGTGAATCCTTAGTTCCGTAAGGCAAAATGAATAGAACTAGTCATTTCCACTTATAAACTCTTTAACACTTAGCAAATATGGATACTCTACCGATTTATGAAAAAGTAGAGTGGAAACTTGCAACTTACTTTCTTGTTTCCTTTGAACTTTGAAGAGTTTTGGCCCATTTGGCGCCATGAACTACATAAAGTAACATGAACATAACTTGACCCAGATAGACTTCGAGAAAAATTTTCTCGTTATCCTGGTTTTACTGTTTCTCTGGTATGAACCCTCTTCTTGAAGTGGCTTAACAGATTGGTAAAAAAGAGCAGTGCATCTGGATGAAATACACTAAAAGATGTAATTTCTGGGCGATCATTGTTGTTCTATCCTTCAATTTGAATACAGTAGTTGGGTGCTGTTTTCTTGAACTTGAATACAAAAGTTTCGTACCCAATCCTCAGTATATGGGATCTTCTCAATTATAGTATGAATTCTTTGTGAACTTGCTTTTATGATTTTTTTTTTGAAAGGTAGTTTTATGAACTTGTTTTTATGAATTTTTTGTCATCACTTAGTCAAATATTTGACTTGTGATTCTTCTTGTTTATAATTATGTTGATGTACCTGGATCAGATATGTATCTTCTGTTTCAAATGTTCAAGTTTGGACTTTGTAGATTTATAGAATTGGCAAGTGCATAATGTTATTTGATCTTCTGCTTTTCACTTTTTTGCTCTCTTTAACTATTTTTGTTCCAACTTTCGGAAATCAACCAAAAAAAAAAGAAAAAATAGTTAGAATTTTCTAAATTCACTGTTGATAATTTATGCTTTCCCATCATTAATGGTTATTGCAGTTTGTCCGACCTCCATTAACTGTTGTGACCAGCAAGCAATTTTACATTCCCTTGGATTGAAAAATCATGTGTCCTCCGGGAGCTTCCCCAATCACTAATATGAAGTTTGATTGTTGTAATGGGGAGTTCTTTATGTCAATATTGGAACTGAAAACAGGATCCCCTCCTCCTGACAGTGTGATCACTGATGAGAATCCCTTTCATTATGCACCATGGAATGTACCTGGTAAGAACTATTTTCTTTCAGTCGACCCTTTTCAAGAACAAGTTTTTGTTCACAAGGATTTTGAAATTCAGTGTCTATTTGATTACTTTGACCATCTACTATGTCCTGCCATGCAAGAATTACTTACTGTAGTTGCACGAACTATTCTTTTAACACAGCTTGATTGTACAATGAAAACTCACAAAGATCCTTATGCAGAGAACATATGGTTCTATATCAAAACTGAGGGAAATGAGAGTACAAATCTGGGACGCTGGAAGGTTAAAGGAGAGGCCTGTAAATTATTCTCCAACTCTATCCTCACTGGCTGGAGAACCACATTCGAATTCTTTGAAGGCCAAGTTTCTGATGAACGCAAAACAAATTGGCTATTGGAAAAGTATTGGATAACTCTGAAGGAGCTTGTTGAAAGCAGCAAAGAAAAGGTAATTTACGAGTATCCTACCATTTTAAGCCTATTTAGTAACATTCTGGTTTTCTTTTTATTTCCACCGAACCTGTCAGTCAACTGTCAGTTTGGTTGGATGTATTTTAGGAGGCAAGCTCACTATGCAGAATCTGTCGCGGAGGTAAAGAAAGTATCAAACTTGGCAATCAGACAGGCACTTCCATCTGTACTGTAACTGAAGGGTGCACTCGTTTACAACATTTAGTTCCTCAAATGAATGATAATGTCACGGACAATGGTTCTACAACTAGGCGTGAGGTGCATCAACCTTAAGCCCTATCCTACTTGAATTTGGATATTGCAACTTAATTTGACTGCTTTGACATTTGGAGTCTAAATTTGAAATATCTGGTTTGCTCTTTGTCAGTTTTGCTGGATCTCACCATGGATAACCTGTTTCCCTGTGCATATATCTGTGCCTTAAGAAGTTCGCTATTGTTTTTGTAGGTGGTCAGGAATGATGAGACTACAAACTTGGCTTTAGCCCAAAGTCCGGTGAATGATGTGGTTGATTATTTTGCTAGCGGTGACTACATTGAAGTGCAGGATCTTGAGAGTCCAGTATCACCTTCCTCGAGTTCAGATAATTCAAGTTGCATGACTTTGTCATCTGGTGAATATTTTGATCCTGAGGATTTGTTGCTAGAGCTGGAAAAGGGAAGTAACCAAAATTTGGCTAAGGATGGAGGCTGCAAGCTCAGTGTAAAGGCATCTGTCAGACCAGACGAGCTGCTAATGTTCCCAACTTCTACAGGTTTATATTCATTGCTCCTGTTTCATTCATTTCTTCTGCGGTTTTTCTGCTGTTCCAATAGTTTGCTGAAAATATACACACGAGTATATGCACGAAGTTTCTTTGAAGCCAATTTTTCTAAAAGCATACTTTATCAGAACATTAAACTCTCTTTAGCCTTTGAATGCATCTATATTGAGGCTATCTACATCAAACCAGTAGTGCTTGGGTTTAAGTGCACTGATTGATTTGTTGATGTATTTGAGAAATTTACCCTCATGTATCTGATTGCGTTACTAATCTAAGTGTATCACCTAATCACCTAGCAGTTACGAATTGATTGTATGAACTACGTTGCCTGCAGAAACTTTTATAAGAGTAGAAGAAAATGTGCCAACCAAATCGGAAACTCGGGACGCTAGTCTATCTACTCCTCGTCTGGCATACGGCACCAAAAGTCGAGATAACAAGGATTCCTCTTCGAATCTTAGGGAAGCGGGCACATCATCTGGGAACAGCACCAAAGCTCGAGATGGAAAGAGGCTACCACCTGCCAGTGGCAAGAAAATGCTGAAGAAATATCTTTGTTTTGGTTGCCTATGCTAGTCAACTTATGTAAGGCATTATAAGCCTATCAACATATTGGTGTTAGCTGATTTTATCATCAACTAGTTCTAAACCCCGTGCTTTGCACGGGTTGTTACAATATTAATAAAAATATTAGTTATGATTAATAAATGTAT
>JAOQMR010000002.1:2032078-2062324 GCA_027563865.1 Erythroxylum pelleterianum | reverse complement strand
CCCACTCACTAAAATCTAAATCAGAATATTGTTCACATTGCTACATGCACATAGGAATATAAGGATTCCATCCAAACTAGCCCAATCTGTAAGCATTCTTGGTGTGAAGAATTTCTCCTGTTTTTTTTAATGAGATTCTTCTTTTTTTCCGCTTGTTCTCCCTCCAATGTCTTATTCCATTAGTCTTTAGCTTCTCTCGTAGGGGTAGGAATCTCTGCCCAATACTTGATCCAGTTATCTAAGAATTTGTTACATTTTGTAAGATTGATTCCAAATAAACTAAGCACATATAAATTCAAGCGATGTTTCATTCTAAAACTAAATTGGTAATAGGAGGATTAACTCACTAGACTTATATGCATGCTCAAGGTCATATATTCTTTCTATGTGGAACAAACTACCATATTAATTTTGTAAGATTGGGCCGAAAATAAACTGAGCACGTATAAGCTCAAATGAAGTTTCATCATAAAATCAATTAGTTATAAGAGGAGTAAATTCACTAGGCTTATATGCATGCTCAAGGTTATATATTCTTTTTATACGGGACAAACTCTCAGTTATATTTCAACACGCCCCCATCACATGTGGGCTAATTTAAGACTCAACATATGACACAATTTATCGTGTTAAGGTGGTGACGACTAACTTAAGAGCAACTTATTCTGATACTATATTAAATTTTGTAAGATTGAGCCTAAATAAACTAAGCATATACAAGCTCAAATGACGTTGTGTCCTAAAACTAATTGGTGATAGGAAGAGTAATTCACTAGACTCATATGCATGCTCAAGGTCATATATTCTTTCCACGTGGAACAAACTCTCGATTATATTTTAACAAATTTAAGAAAGTTCTTATTAACTTTGATTAAGTACTCAATTACTAATTAAAAATGATTTAATCTTGTATCAAAAGACATAGTCCTAATTTTTTGGTATGTTGAAAATATATAATATTCTCAAATTTCTAAAATTTGATTACCACGCAAGTTAATGAGTTTGGAAAATCCTAAGCAGTCCAGAGTTCTACGACTCAATATCTTACCTAAAGAAGTGTAAATTAAGCTTTTGCTTTAGTGTTTTATTAATTTTCAATTAAAAAATTTATTTCTCTAACTTGATTTGTTTTATTTTCTTTTAAGCAATAGCATCTTACCAATTACGTCCTTCAGGGGTGGTCGAGTTGGTGGAATGGAGGGACATGGGGTCAAAAGACTCTATGTTCGATTCTCCCTATTTATGTTCTTTCGATTGAGCCTGTCGTACATAACTTACTTAGTGCAGAATACTTGGTTAACGTGATTTGTAGGATATTACGTCAATTCGGAGGTTTATTTAGTGCATATCTAAAAGATAGCGACAACAGATTCCTCCATTTCAAAAAGAAACAATCTTACCAATTACTAAGCACACCGGTTTGGTCCATAACCAACAGGAATCCTTGTCCAAAACGGCAATTATTCTGAAACACACATACAAACACATGATCAACATATAAATGCAAACGACAAAGAGTTTACCAAACAAACACTCACTAGAGTTTAAACCATTCATTTCATACCTATCTTGCACTTAAACGGTGCATGGCTCAGCCTAATGAGATTACCACTAAACCTGCTTTCTTTTATAATAACGTATGGAATGGTCTACTTGGGGGGTGGGAAGAAAGAAAGATGCTTAAGCAACTCTTAACAAATTAACAATCATTGGAAGTTTATGAAGTAATGGCAGAGTGGGCTCGAAGTACTATACAAATCGTGCTAAAGGAATGTATTACATACCTTACACATGTCTAATCGGGACCGATCTTTCAAATCAAGTTCGTCGCTTGCAATGTGATGGTATTGTTTCTCCCATCGGGACCAACTTGACCTGTTTACAAATTGACATGAACATTGCAAGTCAGTGTAGCATCAAGTGCAAGTTGGTTTTATTTCTGATATTTGTTTGGTTTTGGTGTAAAGAATATGAGGTGCTCGTGTATACTAAGAGGATGGTTGTTTACGTATCAAAATGGTAAGAGAATCGGAAATGAATATACCGAACAAAGAGAATGAATATAATTATCATAATTATAGTAGTTGATTAAGAAGAAAGAATGATTAATTATTACTATTAATAGTAGTTAATTTAAAACAAAAACAATTCTAAACTAGTATATTTACAACAAAAAATAGATCGAGCGTGATTAATACCTAAAGTATAAGGACAGACACAAGTAGGCATTCAACGGTGGATGAATATGAATTGGCTTGAAATGGTTGATTTTTTTTTTTGAGAGAGAAGAACCAATTACACGACTAGTTTAGGAAAACAAATTTTCGACATGTCCTTTAAAAGGAGTACATGATATCTTGGACGATCAAAAAAAGTGAGTCATAGCTCAAAATTCTCAGCATAGTTCGATAACCAGTCCGCACAGCGGTTACTCTCACAACAAATATAGCGATGGACCACCGTCCAATTACGCGTAAACAGTTCATAAATACCCTGAATAATGACATTATGGACCGTGGACCGAAATGATTGAATTTTAACAAGCTGTTGATACTAAACATTTGGCAGGCGTGTTTGGAACAAAGACAATTCTAACATGCAAAAAGAGATTGCTGTTGCAGTGACAAGTGAAGAGAATCGGACAGGCATGAAGCTTTCACTTCTGGCGGTGGTCCAATTCAATGTTCTCACACTTAATTGCAAATGCAATTAATGCATATTAATTATTATCTTATATTCTTCAGTTTTCCATTTTCTTTTTAGCTACACCTACTCGTTAATTGAACAAACATTTGGTGCATGATAGACCAAAAAGAATGTGTATTTATATATACATAAAAAACAAACATGTTAATGAGTGTAATTTACAATAGTTAAAAATTTTAACTAATTCGGAGGTTCAACTGTAAATACCTTAAACTGATCAATTTTTAGTTCGATTTATTTTAATAATTTTTGTTGTTAAATACTAATTTATTTATTTATTAATTGGTTGATTTTTATAAATTAATAAATTCTTATAAATCAAAATTAATTTTATTTAATAATATTTTTGATTTAAACTACAAATTTTTTGATCTTTTAATCATTTTTTAAGTTCTTTAGTTTTGTTTAATCTTTAATGATATTATGATGTTAATCCTCTTATTTTATAGGTTTGACTTCTAATCTAATTTTTAAAATATCGATATTTTAGTTTATTTTGACTAATTGCTTGAATTTTGAGAATTGAAGTATTAGGAATAAATACTCAAAATAAAAATTAATTAATTTCCATTTTAATATAATTCCCAATAAATGAATTTATAATTGACATATTGATATTTAGATTTATGAGTGTAAATTTAATAGTAATTATTAATTTTGTTTCAAATTGGATTTTACTATATTTATCATTAATTAATTTTGACCTGTACTTATTAGCGTAGAATAATGCAAACAGATTAGCTCTACATGATGATAAAACAAAGAATTACAAATGGCAAAATCAGCATTTAATAATTAATCAAAAGAAACTATTTTTTAACATTTTACAGGAAAAAAAAAAAAAGAAGACAGTGAAAGTCAATTACGGAAAGTTGACTCGCGTGCGTCTCACTGCCCAATCACATGCACTCTGCATCTTCGAACTTAAAAAACAAAACCAAAGGAGGAAGATATCTGAAGTTGAGTTCGTTATGTTCGGACACTATAAATACCTCCGAACCTGAACGGCTCTTTCACAAGAATATCTCTTGTTAAAGTTGTTAACTTTCTCTTCTATCATCAATGGCGCTTCGTAAATTGCTCGGGAAGCGTCTTGCGGCCGGTTACAGAGCAGCTTCGAAGGCTGTGGCTCTAGAGCATTCGCCCATTTCCTCCGTTGCTCCATCACTTCAAGTCCTCGAACTACCGAATTCGACCAAAACGAACCTACACCGAGAATACCTCACGTCGCCGGAATCCGTCAAGAAAGGCCTTTTCCAGCGATTCTTCCACCGGAAAGCCATATCCCAGTTACCGGAGATCCTCTACCTTCCCGTCGGCGAGAAGCTGAGGGAGAGACTCAGAGGCATGAACGGTGCTGGTGACCGGCTCCATCTAGAAGGACTCCCCTCGCCGGTGCCGGGAGCTCTCGCCGGAGAAACTAACGTCCCTGGGATTTCCGTTGAGGACGCGAGGAAGCTTCTGAAAGTTTCTCAGGTGGAGAAGCTGAAAGCGAAACTGAGAGAGATTCCAAAGACCTCGATTTCGTACTCTGAGTTTGTTGAGGTTTGTGGCGAAGAGTGTGGGAACCGCGAGCAAGGCGTTGAGTTGGCGAAGACGTTGGATCAGTCAGGAAACGTCATCGTTTTAGGCAACAACGTGTTTCTCCGACCAGAACAGGTATGTGTGTATCTGACGTCAGATAATACTTAAAAAGACATAACTTCCCTTGGATGGCATTCTTATCTTAATCACAATTCCGTTATCGTTATTAACGAACAGATGGCAAAGTCAATAGAAAGTGTACTATCGCAATCAGTAATAGCTCACGACGATTCAAGACAACTGCTGGAGCAAATGGAGAACCAGAAGGCCATGATCGACCAGAAAGCTCGAAGCTTGGTTCGAGGGGAGCTCTACTGTGGGCTAGGGTTCTTGGTGGTCCAAACGCTTGGGTTCATGAGGCTAACATTTTGGGAGCTTAGTTGGGACGTGATGGAGCCAGTGTGCTTCTTCGTGACTTCTCTCCACTTCGCGCTAGCTTATGGTTTTTTCCTTAGAACATCAACGGAGCCATCTTTTGAAGGGTACTTTAAGCGACGGTTCATAGCCAAACAAAAGAAACTCATGAGACTCCATAATTTCGACATTGAAAAGTATAACGAGCTCCGGAAGCTATTCAACCTCAGTCCTGGTTACGGCTTCACTTTTACTAACCCAACCATGCACGGTTGAGACCGGACTCAGTAGTGTTGGATTATTAAACCAAATATGACAAGAGCAAAGGTTGTTTTTTTAACCCCCCTTCAAGATTTCGATAACTCGGTTTTGTTAGAAGTTGTCCAACTGGAGGTTAAAAGTTGCAGGCTTGACCCTGAAACATGCCAAGTGAAATAGCTTGTAAATCTTTAGACCAAAAAGAAAAGAAAATAAAGAGTTTGGGTATTTGTGAAGCCTAGCCCAAGTGATGACGAATCACCTACAAGACCAAACAGGTCGACCCATAGACACACAGCCGAAGGCTTCGATTTGTGCTATTTTTACATCTCAGCTGGGTTACAAAAACGACAGCGTTTTCAGGATTAAATATGTAAAAGATAAAACGACATCGTGAAGGATAATTGAATGAGAATATTATAATTCCAATTGCAGCGGAGCTTTCGAAGAATCCATTAATTTCACCTTTTGTCTGTCGGAAGAAAATGATGTTTCAACTTAAACAGGTTCGCTGTTACATTCATTCAATGCAGTTAACGAGAAAACCATAAATGTAGCGGTTCGGTCCGGTCTGCTCCTCCCTGCTTCTTGAAAGTTGGGCATTCACGAACTGTTTATTCGTAATTGGACTGTTGCGCATTGTCATATCTATCGAGAAGGCAACCGTAGTGCTGACTGACTCACAAATTATACAACCCTCTTTCTTGTAGGCGTCCATTATTTATCTACTACACTTATCGAATGCCATCATATCCTTCTTACGAATATATTCGAGTTTCGATTTCCGTATCTCAGCCTGTAATTTTTTTTAGTTTGTTTTCCTTTAGAAAAAAAAAGAAGGCCTCACTTTTTATGATGTGATTGATGAACAACTAAACCTGTCCACGAAGCTCGGGAAATTTGTGGTTCTTGTGCCTAGAAATTAATCATTTTCTTCAACTTCGGTTCCACGCATGTGACCACTGGCATCCACAAGGCATCACACGCCACATCTGGAGAAATAGTAACAAGGTAAATTCAACAGAAGTCTTTGGAATAAGACTGTCACGCATTTATTATTCCTGTATTTTATATTAATTACATGCAACCAGCACACACTAGTACCTAGATGCAGGGACGGCAGATAGATCTGGCCCGGTTTGGCCTAACCCAGACCAACCCAGATTCATCAGAGCAGGTCTAATGTATCGATTGGTCATCCGTGAACTCTCGCATTAGCTAATCGAATTTCTGTTTAGCTCAGCTCATCCTGCTTATCTGCTGTTGTTAACAAGAAAAAGGTCCCTCTTCTAGTCGACCTGGAAGTGATCTGGCTATCTTAATTGAATCCCCATTTCTCTTTCCTCTCTTTGCGAATGACACGCAATTTTCTTTCGGCCAAACTTTGGGCCAGGTCTCAAGTTTTTTAGAAAAGTGGGTTACGAATTGGACTTAGGCTTCGGCTGTGTAGATGTGTCGTGCTTTCTTTAAAATTTTCGTGTATGATTCATTGATTTGATTATGAAATTACTAGTGAGATTTTTTTTATATGATATAGATTAGTTAGATTAGGGATGTCAAAAATGACTCGATCCGACAAGATTTTGGCCCAGCTTGACCATTTGTGACCTGACTGTTACTTCAAAAACAATGTCATTTTTTACTTTTTTTAAAAAAAATATGGTGAGCCCGTGATTGAGTCGGGCCAGGAGCAGCCCGAACCCAGCTTAGCCCACTAACATCTCTAACTTAGACAAATTGATACTAAATTTAATTTTTAATTTATTTTGATAAGATAGAGAGAAATTGAAAATGTGCTATTCACTTACTGTATTAAAGAGAATTTTTCTTACTTACATAGAAAGAGAGGTAATTAAAAATTGACAACTAATTGTATTGAACTGATGCAGCCAATTTAATTAAAAAAAAATTAAAATGATCAAATTTTTTATTCGATTTTTAATTTTTCATTTTCGTTAACTTTAATAACTTTTTTATTAAAAATTAATAGATTAATTAGGTTTTGTAAAGTAATTAATTTTTATAAACTAAAATAAATTATCTAAGTTTGTTTAACAATCTTATTCTTCATTTAAACTTAACATTTTCCATTATTAAGTGTAATCTACTTCTTCAAATTTTATTTTAATTCTACAATTTTATTTAATCTTTGTTATATGTCAAATTTATAACAGTTTGATACGAATTAAACCTTAAACTTCTTACTCCCTCTTGTTCAAAATAAGTGTCGTTTTAGAGGAATGCACACTTATTAAGAAAGTTAATGAAATGTCTGATATACCCTTATTAATTACATGTTAAAGTGTCTTTAAAATATAATCTGTGTAATTAAGATGTGAGAGAAATTGAAAAGTAATTTTGAAAATAAAATCATAAATATGCATAAAAAGTCACAAACGAAACTTATTTTGAATAATTAAAATCTCTCTAAAACGACATTTACTTATTTTTTAAATAAGAGAGAGTATTATATTAATTTAATTGAACTACTTTACTTAGGAGAACTTATCCTAGTAAAGAAAGGCACTTCTCTATATAAAAGATAGTCAAATGAGGAAGCATGCATCAAAATATAATACAGGACGAGAGCTGTCTTAAAAGACGCAAAAATTCAAGACTCTGTGGTTTGAATTTTCAAAGAGATGAGACCAAGCGACTCTAATATTTAACTCATTCGATTGTACTTACATTTCTGCGGAACTGCAGGAAGCTTGACTTTGTTTTCGAAGTACTTGACTTGGTGTGGGTTCCAAGCATCAAAGTCTACGTTGCTGACTTTTTTTTTTGTTAGGTATCTCAAACTAGTTGGACTAATTTTAAGCTCCTAAAATCTCAATTCAAGAGTCTTATAAGAGGTAAATTTAGAACTCCAAGATCTTTCAAGTTCCTACGTAATCTGTACACTATTGCGCACAAAGTACTGTCACATAATTGATTAGTCAACTGCTGATTGATCACTGGCCGTACTTAGCATCAGGTTCTCAGTAGCCCTCAAAATTTTCAGTAGCTTCAACTCTCATATTACCGATAAAAATGAAGCGTCCGTAATTAATCCGATCAAGAAACTTTGCCTCCTAAACTAGAAGATCATCAGTTGAAAAAGTTTTCCATTTCCCCTAAAAATACAGTGAAAAGCTCTTTCGAAAACTCGAGTTTTGAATTGCCCAAACATAAACGATCTCAAACAAAGACTCCAAATTTAAATTTGAATGAGCTTCGAACCAAATGAAACCTGATTAATTATTTTCGGATTCGACTTGAGTCAGAGTGGACCTAAACCATTTCCAAGCCTACTTGTACTTTGCACCTGAAGAGTTGTTACTTGTTACCATAGAAATAATGCCTTCCACGGGTGCCATGTTTCTTTACTTCAACTATCTGCAATTATCAGTTTCGTCTTTACGTAAGAAAGGAAAGAAGTAAAAAGAGGGAGGGTAAGCCTACACCTACAGGCTACAGGTATCTTCCTACCAAGTTTATCATCACAAATTTCCAACATCTGTTTAAGAAAACCAGATGGAGATGTAGAGTTTGACGTGGTTTGGTCTTTAGCAAGTTTAGGAAATAAAAAAAAAAAGAAAAACATACCACGTCGGTCTGTTCTGGACCATGTGCATATATACTAACATAAATTTCGGATCATGCAACATATACGTGGACTTGGCAAGAAATGGAAATGACTGAACCTATGTTAAAGCTTCTTAATCGATTTTACATCTTTGAAAATAATAAGAGAAGTTCTAATTTTAGTTAGAAATAAGATGCCAACCCTACCTTTGATGACTATGTGTTGATTTGGGCTTTACGAGCCTTTTAGTTGCAGAGAAAGAAAAGGTTGGAAACCTATCCATCCATTGAAGACAGCACGTTGCAAGTGAACATTAAAGAACAGTTTCTATCAGAATATATTCATGGACCAGCCTAGTCATCAGGAAGCAGCAGAATCGTCACTTTCTTTGAAACTTTGCTGCATAATTTTTAACCATACGAGTCGTTACGTTCTTTTCCAAGTTTTGGCTCGGCAACTAGCTAGCAAGCAACACAGTTTAGTCGACTTTTTCAATGATTACACCAACAGCCCACCAAAAGCTCTTCTTCTTTTTCCTTCCATTAAATCAGCAGTCGTAGTTTGTTTGTTTTCAATAGAAAAAGGGAAGATTAAAGAAAAAAGGAGGTGAGGCAGAGTCAATGCAGTGATGTGTGCAGTTTTAATTTTTTAATTATTATTAAACTATTGTGAAGAAACCAAAGTTACGTAACCTAAACCGTTGCTGTAGTTGGTCACCTAATGGTTAAATAATCTAAACTAGTGGTCAGATAAATGTCAAATCCAACTGCTGTATTAATTAAACTAAGCAGGAGGGCATTCCAAGTTAGTGATTCTTTAACTATATATTATCTTTTAGCAGGTCCAAGCTGAGAGACCTTCTTTTGGCATGAGCCAACCCTTTTCATCCACCAACCTTACATTAGAAGATTATTTTTAGTTCTTTTACAGAACAACTTGCATATCTCACTCAAATATTTCAAAAGATGATGATCGTCCCCTACTTTTGTCAACTATACATAAAAGTTTAACTTCAAATTGACGATGCCTCGTACGTTTCTGAAAAAAAGAAAGGAAACAAACATGTCTCATGAAGCTTCGTTGCTTAATTCTTAGACAACTGATTTTCAGATTTGTCTGAAGAGAGATGGAGGGAGGCCAAAGCATGTGGATGATAAACAATTCAGCATTCTCGTTGTACTCAAAAACACCTTCCTCAGACATGCTCTGGCCGTGTCAAACCCAGAAATTCTTACTGGGTTTATCTGATCAAGAAAAATATTATAAATGCACGCAAAGTATAGATTCAAATTTGGACTAATATTTATATGTATCATTCAACCTTGTCCCTATTATATATGTAATATAAAAAAAAGAATACTAGTTTGTGTCTTTTATGTCTACCCCTTCATTTGGAGGCTCGTTCCTAATAAATTAAACCTCTCACCCTCTTCCGAGTTTTAAAAACTTGGAAATATTTCGAATAAGTAATTTCAAAAAATCGAACAAAAAATTTAAGGTTTAAAAGGTTCAACCAGTGTTAAATTATCATAAAATCAGTTAAAATTTGAATAAAACTAAAAATTTAAAATATGATTGAAAGAGAATTTGAAGTTTAATTTTTTAAAAATGGTAAATGAGAATTATTTGTTGTATTTTAATTTATAAAAATTAATTAATTTATGAAACTGACGAATTAATTATAATAAATTCAACCGTTTTAAATAATAAAAGTAAATTAAATATAAAAACTTTTACAAGAAGGCAATCCTAAGTCATAAAAGTTGAAGCCAAGGATATTCAGCAGGTCATTGAAACGCTTCAAATTTGATCTAAAACCCTAAATTTGTGGCATTCCTACGCTTATAGTTGCAAAGCATTGTAATTCATTAAAACATACATAAACAGCAACTCTTTGGAAAGACAGTCAGACACGGGACTTATGAAAGTGTTTGCTTATTTTAACGTTAAAAGATGAGCTGTAGTCTAACTAAAATGCTGGAAGTCTATCGTTTAAGTACAATGATAGATCAAAACTGCAGATTCTTTTTCCTTTTGAGTGAAGTTTTGTTAGAAAGGAAGCCTAGTGTTATGGGTAAGCTAACGAATCCTCCGTCTTTTTTTTTTTTTTACATTAGTTATCTCATTTTAGTCAGACTAATCCTAAGCCCTAAGATCCCACCCTAAAAGTCCTAAAAAGGTAAATCTAGAATTCCAAGATCCATCAGGTTCTTATGTAATCTGTACACTTCTGTACATAAGGAGTTGTCACATGCGTCATTAGTCAACTGCTGATTGATTACTGACCTTGCTGTTACAATATTCTGTAAATAATAGTTAGTTAGTTCTAAACTGTATCTTCATTTCTCTACTTAGTCTGTGTATTTTGATTTTCCTTCGTTACACCTGCTCAGCATTAGACTCCCAGCAGCCCTCGGGTTCTTTAGTAGCTTCAATTTTCACACTGCCGCTAGAAGCGAGCCATCCGTAATTGATCCGCTTAAGGAGCTTTGTCCAGGGGACTAGAGAATTATCAACAGAGAAATTTTTGATTTGAACTCAATACTTCCTGTAAAGGAGAGCCTTAAGCGAGGAAGTGTAACGAAAATGTCTAATTTCACTATTTTATTTTTCCTTAATTTTAGTTTATATTTTAAATGAAATATTTATAAGTTATTAATAATAATAATGTAATAACGCTTTTATGGGTAATATTTATTAATTTTTTCACGTGTGTTAATCGGAAATAATTTCTATATTCGTTAAAGGTAAGGTTGTACAGTACTGAACCTCCCTTAGTTTCAGCAAAACTTTTATCGAATTGTTGATGATTTTAGTACATACAAATTTATTTATTTTAATATTTTGTGAACATTCTTATTTAAAATTTCATAAAAATAAAATAATAATTTGAATAATTTTAATGAATTATAAAAGAAAAATTTTCAATTTACCTAATAAGTTTTAGTGGGACCAATAATAATGGAATCGTGTAGACCATTTCAATTAAAGTCACTGACACCAATGCCGCTTGGTGGAGTTTTGGCCCCTGAGGGGCCAAGTTAGCCTTTATTCCCATGAGAAAACGAGAAATGTCAAGTTTTAACTAATATCGACAAAATGGGCATCCAAATTCAAAGCTGTGATTTATAAGCCAAGTTTCGTCTCACCATTAATTTCTTTTATTTCTTGTGGTCGAGTTTGAGACATTACTTAATTTAAATATTTAATACTAACCTTTTTAATGAAGATAATGACTGATTTTTGAAAGCAAGTATTTCTATTAATAGAATTGGCAACCTCATCCTGTCATCTCCATTTTTAAAGTTGACTTTAGAAGGAAGCTTCCTTTCTTATTGTTCCGATCAGTTCAATTTTTTATTTTTTGATTTAATTTATTTTAATAACTTTTATTGTTAAAAATTGATCAATAACTTTTCTCTCGATCGAAGTCGGAGTCTCCTACTCAATATGTTCTGGAGTATGTTCACCATCTCTACAAGGCGTCAATTTGGCAAGGCCGAGCTCTTATGGGTCCTCAACTTAGACAGACACGCCTCTTCGACTAGTCTAAACCTCTTCTCAGCTGGGTTAAACTGAATATAGAGTGAGCATGCCACAACACGTCCTCCTTAGCAATCGCAGGCGGCCTTGTCCGAGACAGCTTGGTGGGTTTGTGCAGAATATTGGCAGGTACTCTCCTACCTCCGCGGAACTTTGGAAAATTCTAACTGGTTTACAACTTGCTTGGGAACTTAGATACCATCGAATTGAACTCGAGATGGACTCTCTCGTGGCAGCCAACGTACTATCCTCCTACATTAAATGGACGATATCGCACAACCCCCTTATCATAGGGATTACGAGTTGCTCGCGTGAAATTGGGTTGAAAATACTCGACATATCTACAGGGAGGGTAATCGTTGTGCGGACTGGCTCGGCTCTTCAGCCGTCAATTTTGGGCTTGGTACTTCCACTCTCACCACTACATCTATAGGTACCTCCCATTCCTCTTAGAAGATATGGCTGGGATTTATTTCCCGCGACTTATCATGCAATGTTTTAGTGTTTTCTTTATTTTGTAAAAAAATGATTAATTTATTTATTAATTAGTTTATTTTTATAAATTAATTGATTTTTATAAATCAAAATAATCTAATTAATTTTCATTTAGCAATCTCTAATTTCAATTAATTATATTTTTAATTCTTTAATTATATTCAATTTTTAATCAATTTTATAATAGTCTAATTTTAGTTAACCTTTTAAACTTTAAATTTTTTGTCTTATCAGTTTAACTTTTGGTCTGACTTTTAAAATGTTGCATTTTTAGTTAAAGCCTTAGCACATAAAATCCAAATTTTTGTCTCGTTGGAAGTTACCATAACCAGGTTCTTTTAACCTTACTTCAAATGGCTAAACATGAAATTGATTGAGAAAGGGATCGCACACGTTTGTGGTATTGCCTAATGCGATACCAACTTGTCAAAGCAATAAAAGCCAAGGAAATCCATTTCTGTGTCTAAAGATTTAATTGCAAAAAACTATGAACAAGTTAATCCCCAATAATCAAGGAACGAGGAACGAATCACTTGTTTCATAAATACCATCTCTGTTTCGATTCACCTCATCTATATATTTATGTGATTCTCTTATAAATATGTGAATATGATAGATTAAAACATTATTTATGAAACAGGTAATTTCATTTGTAATAATAAATACCAATTTCATCATTCAACCATTTTGATATTTAATAATTTAATGGCAAGAATTTGATGTGAAAAACACCAACATGATAATTACGCTTAATTAATTATATTCTAATTAAATTGTACCTGTTTAGTCCTAATTTTAAGCAGAAAATAACTGAATTTCAAAATTCCAAATACGTTGGAAGTTATATTAAATCAGTATCTTAGGCTTGCGGTGTGACGCGTACGTACTAGGATTATAGTTTATATGGATAAGAACACAAAATTAAGAATCAACAAAACGTAATTAATAAATATTAAAAAAAAAAAACATAACCTGCCTTAGATAATCCAATCCTAAATAGAAATAGAAATTAAATTTATTATTATTAAAACTGTTGTCAGGAAAAAATAAACAAATAAAAAGACAATTATATTATATCGACGCCCAACCGGTTCATTTGATGTTCAATCATCTCTTCAAACGTTGGTGTGTGCGTGCGTGTTCACTGTCAGTGTTTAATCTTACCCGTTAGAAATCGAACACAATCCTTGGATTTTGAACTCACTGCCGTGTTAGATGTTACGTTGACGACCACCTGGTTTTCCAATGAATTGGTTCTGCTAACCTACGAATCAGTTCTGCGAAACCGAAGACCATTCCTCAGTTTTACTCGTTTCTGTCCTCATTTGATTTTGCTTCGGTAGGAAAAAGATTTGGAGGGAGATTCCAAGTTGTAGAAGCGTTCTCTTTTTCTTTCTTGTTTCTCTTGGCATTTGAAATGCAGAAGAGGCAGCGATTTTTCGTGGTGTTGAAGCCGATCGGAAAGTCTCCGTCTATTTGATGGAATCGACGCTTTTTAGTGTCGGAGTTGCTGGCATTTCATGGAGGTATTAATTCGGTGTAGGCCATGTACCGTACGTAAGTTAGACGCTAAGCTCAGATTTGCAGTCGTTGTCTTCGAGGTGAGCTCTTCTTCTCTCTCTGTCTATTTCTTTTTCGGATTTCCAATTGATTCATAGTTTTCTTTTGATTCATCGTGCTCTTAAAAATGTAAGATTTAGGGTTTAAGCTGAGCTATGGATGGTGATATTTCCGTCTCATTTTGGTTCTCAACAATCTGAGATTATAGAAAGTAAATTTGGATTTTGATCGTATGCTCAGGAGTAATCTCGTAGGTCTTATAGGTAGACATGGGGTTAGGGTTTATTTGTCTGATTAGGAAAGTTATGGGTTCAGCATAAACACTGTTGCTATTCTTGTTTCTCTTTGTTTGGGTTATTTGGGAGAAGCTGATTTTTGTCTGAATGTCTCTTTTGGAGTCACTTTCTTTCCATTTTCTCTTATCTCCAATTTTTCCCTTCTGTTGAAAATAGTTTTTGCCTGATTTAAATAATAACTGAATTTTATCTTGAAGACTTGGCATTACTAACTCAATTGAGCTCAAGTTCTAAGTGTTTACCTATGTTAAGGTAATAGCTGATGTCTTTGGTGTGACTAGATCTACTGCTTTTCTGGCAAGGTGTTCGATGGGTATTTTGCGTTCCCTTAAACTTGAGTTTCCAGTTTGTGTTCGTTAAGAAGTACTATGTCTGGACAAAACTGTGTTTTTGGTCAGTGTCTTGTTCTGTTTTTTTTTTCTCCTACTAAGATCTCATTTTCTTCGTGACAGATTCTTCTCATATTCCTATGTGTTAAAGTTTCTCTTGCAAAAAGTCAGGAGAACCATTTACAATGGCAAGGTGTAGAGAAGGAAAGTGGAAATGTTGCATCTCATTCATGCATTCATGATCAGATAATTGAACAAAGGCGAAGACCTGGTCGTGTAGTTTACTCTGTTACCCCTCAGGTTTATGATCAGCCTGAAATTTCTGATCTCCTTCATAGTAAAGGGAGAGCATTGCTTGGTATTTCAATTTTTCCGACGCAGCAAATTGACACCAAGCAGCCTATTAGGATTTTCCTCAACTATGATGCTGTTGGCCACTCACCTGATAGGGATTGTCGTAAAGTTGGTGACATTGTGAAAGTAGGTGTAGCTAGTAATTTTATCGCTATTGTGTTCTCCTGAGTTATGGCTGTACATCTGATTCTGGGCTTGTTTTCTTTGTTTACTAGCTCGGGGAGCCTCCCGTGACTACTCTTCCTGGCTCCCCTTCTTGTAATCCTCTTGGGGAGCCCCCAATTTATGGTGATTGCTGGTATAACTGCACCTTGGATGATATATCTGGGGAGGACAAACGGAGCCGTCTTCGTAAGGTTAGAACTGTCAGAATTTCATTGGTAGTTTTCTGCTTTTAAGGTCCCTGAGCATACTTCTCGTATCTTTTTGTGCTATTGAATCCAAAATAACCAACATGATCAAAGAAGGCTCATACATTCCGAGTGAATGCTTACTTGACATGCTTCTGAACAGGCTCTAGGGCAAACAGTTGATTGGTTTAGGAGAGCATTAGCTGTTGAGCCCGTGAAAGGTAATTTGCGATTAAGTGGATATTCTGCCTGTGGACAAGATGGAGGTGTCCAACTTCCACGGGAATATGTGGAAGGTATTACTGCTGTGGTTGTTTTTTCTTGTGGAAATTTTTTTTTGGTTCTGTTCTGTTTCAATTGGCAGATGATTGTTATGTATCTTGTGCTAATCGTTTCATATGTTCTTATTATTGTTAGAGGGTGTGACTGATGCAGATTTGGTACTTTTGGTGACTACAAGACCTACCACTGGCAACACTCTTGCTTGGGCAGTGGCCTGTGAACGCGATCAATGGGGCCGTGCAATTGCTGGTAGTTTTCTCATTTGAGAAACTGTTATCTAAAAGTGCGTCATATCCTTTTGCATATTTGAAATCTGAAATCTCTTTATTTTTGTAGGACATGTGAATGTTGCTCCACGCCATTTGACCGCTGAAGCAGAGACTCTACTTTCAGCTACCCTTATTCACGAGGTCATTTGGATTGTCAATCAACGAAATGGGTTTATGGTCTTTTCAAATTTCGTGATTAGCATATCTTAACTTTTCCAGGTTATGCATGTTCTTGGCTTTGATCCACATGCCTTTGTGCACTTTAGGGATGAAAGGAAAAGAAGACGTAGTCAGGTAAAAAGCCATGTTGTGATGCAATACATTCCCAGAAAGTGACTCTTTGGATAACAGAAATACTCATATTGGTGATGGTTACTGTAGTCACATATCATTTAACTTGAGATACGGTTGTTTGGTGTTCTACATTCTTCTAAAATTGGTTAGAATTTTAAGATTAGCATTTCTTTATTTATCTCCTTCATTTGGTGATGGAAGATCTTTCAAGTTAATCTGCAGCTTACATTTTCGTCGGGTATTCACATGCAGGTTACTGAGCAAGTCATGGATGAAAAACTTGGGAGGATGGTAACACGTGTGGTGCTTCCACGTGTTGTCATGCATTCACGGCATCATTATGGGGTAATTGTCTTGGAGCATATTAAACCTGTTGAAAATGTTTGAAAGATCACGGTCCTTTCTATTTGCATTCTTCAATTTTGAAATGTGAATATTGCAAATTCAGCAAGAATTTGACGAGTCTCATATTTGCAGGCATTTTATGACAATTTTACTGGCTTAGAACTTGAAGATGGAGGAGGACGCGGCACATCAGGTTTCTCCTTTTCTGTTCTTCAACTTCTGTTTCTTGTTTTCTACTTGCAATGTTGCGGCAATGCCTTCACATTGATTGCTTTTTGCCAACCAATTGGCTAATGAAGTATAGAACTTATCTTAATAGTGATTTTATCGTTTAAGAACAGTATTTCCATGCTATGTAGAGTTTGCATTGTGTGGATGATATAAAAGTGGTTGACTTTTAGTTTCTAATTTGCTGCTTGTACCTTAATTTTCCTGCAGGGTCACATTGGGAGAAAAGGCTTCTGATGAATGAGATCATGACTGGATCTGTAGATACGAGGTCTGTTGTTTCAAAAATGACCTTGGCTCTCTTAGAAGACAGTGGATGGTACCTGGCAAATTATAGCATGGCAGATCGTCTTGATTGGGGTCGCAATCAGGGAACTGAATTTGTTACTTCTCCTTGCAATCTCTGGAAGGGGGCGTATCATTGCAATACAACTCAGTTGTCTGGCTGTACTTACAACAGGGAGGCAGAAGGTTACTGCCCTATTGTCAGTTATAGTGGAGATCTCCCTCAGTGGGCACGCTACTTTCCACAAGCAAATAAAGGTTAACTATTTATCATTATTTTTCTCTTGTTCCGTTTTCTGTAATTGTGTTCTATAATTGTAGCTTTTCATCATATCGTGTATGATGACAGATTATAAATTTCTATATGTTTTCTACCGAACAATGAAATTCCACTTTTAGATTTAATTGCAGTTATGTTATAGTTGATTTTTTAAACCCTGTTGCACTACCTTTTCACAAGATCCTCTTTTGGCTTGATGTTGTGGATTGCCAGAAAGCCTTGATCTATTGGAATGATTTGCAGTTGAAATATTTGCCCTTTGGTTCTTAAATTTTTTTTAATGAGTTTTGGGTTGTGGTTGCCGTTTCTTTGTTGTGTTATGAAAAAAAAGTTTAGAAAGAGTAATTCTTAAAGTTTCTTATTGGGTTTGTGCAGGTGGGCAGTCCTCCTTGGCTGATTATTGTACTTACTTCATGGCATATTCTGATGGATCATGTACGGATATCAACAGTGCTCGGGCACCTGACAGAATGTTGGGTGAGGTACGAGGAAGTAGCTCCAGGTGGGACTTCCTGCAAATTGCAACTTTCTCGTCTATGTTGAGTAGCCTTTTTACTGATAAAATTTCTAACCTTGAGTACATATAGATGTATGGCCTCATCACTTGTGCGCACTGGGTTTGTACGGGGTTCTATGACCCAAGGCAATGGTTGTTATCAGCATAAATGTGTAAATAACTCTCTTCAGGTTTGCTTCGAATCTTTCACTCGTTTTAATGTTAATTGCATTGGTTACTGTAATCTATAAGTTGCACAATAAATTTACTTCTAACCTACTGGAGTGGCTAGTTAACCAAAATTTTGATTGGTAATTGATGGATTTATCTTTACAATGCCAATTTAATATAAGTTATCAAGAAAATATTATTTGAAATTGAATTAAATTATCAAGAAAAGATTATTTGAAACTATCCCCTGAACTTTCTTTTGATACGGATCACTTTCCTTTTAGGTTGCTGTGGATGGTATTTGGAAAGTATGTCCTGAAGCTGGTGGGCCTGTTCAATTCCTTGGCTTTAATGGTAAAAATGTCTTTTCAATTTATTAAGCCATGTTGCAATATCAAATTATTCATTGTTATATAATTTTTTTTAAAAAAATTTTGGTATGTAGGTGAGCTGATTTGCCCTGCTTACCATGAGCTCTGTAGCCCAGGTTCACTTTCTGTACCAGGGCAATGCCCCAGTTCGTGCAATTATAATGGAGATTGCGTTGATGGAAGGTGTAACTGTTTCCTTGGATTTCATGGTCGTGATTGTAGTAAACGTAAGTTGCTAAACCCATTGCCGTACCACTTTTTAGTTGATACACCCATTGATTGATAATTTTAACAATTACGTTCTAGTTTAAAGTTCCCCACCTGAGCTCTTTTCCTTTTTCTTCTTCAATTTCCCTTTGCAGGCTCTTGCCCTGCCAATTGCAATGGGCGTGGCAAGTGTCTTTCAAATGGTGTCTGTAAATGCAAAAACGGCTTTACTGGTATTGACTGTTCAACAGGTAATGCAATTGTCTGTCGAGCAATTGATACCTGCAGTTGGGTCAAAGTTATCTTTTTTACTGGTATTCTTGTGTTGTTGCTCAATTATGTTCATGGCGGAGAGCTGCAGTAAGGGTAGAACTCAGCAGCTTTGTGCTATATAAGCAGCCTAGAACATCATTAAAGCTGGTTAAGTACTGGAAGCATAGATGTCGAATGATGAATGTGATTTGTAACTTTACTCTTTATGATAACTGAAGAAGTTGCTAGTACCCCAGACATATTACTAGATGACCATCTTCTAGTAAAATTGCCATTCTCTTTCTAATGCTTTGCTTATTTTCAATGTCCAGCTGTATGTGATGAACAGTGCAGCCTTCATGGTGGAGTCTGTGATAACGGAATATGTGAATTCCGTTGCTCAGACTATGCTGGCTACACCTGTCAGAATAGTTCCACGCTACTCTCGAGTCTCTCGGTTTGTAGAAATGTGCTGGAGAGTGATATGTCCAGTCAACACTGTGCACCTAGTGAACCAAGTATACTGCAGCAGCTTGAGGAAGTTGTTGTCATGCCTAACTATCATCGATTGTTCCCAGGTGGTGCTCGAAAATTATTAAACATTTTTGGCAGCAGCTACTGTGATGCAGCTGCTAAGCGACTGGCCTGTTGGGTAAATTCTGTCTCCTTTCCATTGCTTCTCATTCTTCTGGAATTCTTTCAACCCCCGCCGTTATGTTTTAGTCATTATGCCTAACAGTAAACACTGCTACTAAATTTGCCAGATCTCCATCCAGAAATGTGAGAAAGACGGTGATAATAGGCTCCGAGTATGTCACTCTGCATGTCAGTCGTATAACTTAGCCTGTGGAGCGTCGCTAGATTGCTCTGACCAAACCCTCTTCAGCAGTGAGGAAGAAGGGGATGGTCAATGCACAGGCTCCGGTGACGTGAAACCGTCCTGGTTGAATCGACTGCGGCGAAGCATATTTTCAAGTAATACTTCCTTGAGGGGAATATCTGTAAAATATAGGCAATTGTAGTTATGCTCTCCATGCTTTTGTTTTTGTTTTTATGTTTTATATATTATTTTTGCTTGTAACTTCCCTAGGGCCCTTCTTAGTGAAAGTTGGCAGTTGTAATGTGGTTTTTAGATGTAGGTCTTCCTCGTGCTCATCCCAAGTGTCCATTTAAGAGAATTAGGTTGGGAAATGGCTTTTGAATGCAAAAGCCACTTGTAGAGAAAACTCGAAATGTATGCTCCAAAGGGACATTATAAAGAATAGTCAAGTGTATAAAGAGAAAAAACAAAAGCTTGTTGTTGAGTGATAATATTTTCGGCCGAAGGCCTTGAAAGTAATGAGAATCCTCAAGCTCTTGTTTTATATTTGAAGCTTTTTATGGTGACTTTTTCACTTATTTTGATTCAGTCCCCTGCTCTCTTCTACTTCTACTTTGTTAAAGATGGTACAAAAGTAGTTCGATGCTACCGCTTCGAAGACAACATGTTAAGCATTTCATCGAACTTGGGTCAATCAGATTTGCCGTTGAGATCCGCTACGCAGCCAGCATACTGACAGTCACCGCCATCATTCAGTGCCTTGACACCTACGCCAACGTTGAATCCAACTATGAGACTCACGTCATAGAAGTCTTTTTCATTAGGGTTTGTGGCGATTGTGAACTCTGCTAGGGTCACCGGTGGAGTGCGGCCACCAGTGCATTTTAGGGTGCCATCACAGTCTCCAGTAGTACAGTTCCCAGCGCCGGAATCATCAAATGTGCAACCGGTTCGTGCCCAGAACCGGCCGGACCAACCTGGTTGTGCTTGAAGTTGAACTTACGATCGTGGTGGCAATGCGAAACCGCCTTCGTCGAGAGTGACGGCGCCGTTTCCGGGCCATACCGTGTACGAGCAAAGGTTTTAGAGATTGAAGACTGCCGTGCTAACTACATTACCTGCTAACGTTTTGGAGATTAGTCCGGTGACAACTATGTATCAATATGCGAAGAATATGTTTCTACGAAGTGACAGAGTGAGACATTCGACAAGGAATGTCAGGCAATAATAAGTTTCCGAGTATAATTATGTTATGTAAAGCTGATAAACTACAGAAACTGCAACATTTTGACACCAAGAATGTGTTTATTTAAATACAAAACTTCAAAGATTGAAACTGCATTTACTTGTGCATGAACATAGACTTTAAACATCTCTTATTTACCTATTGAGAACAGCAGAAGAAGAAGACAACACCAGACGTTAATCGCCATTACAGGGTTTTGGTTTTATGCGAGAAAGTAGGAAATTGTGGGCTTGAAACTTACGAGGGAAGACCTTAGATGGTTATGGTTGATAGATTAGGGTCATTAGGTTTAACCAACTTATTACTATGGTAATCATAGCACTCTTTGCGTGATTATCTTACAAAGTAAAAGTTAACATGCGATCCCACCTGCGTTTTCACTCATACAAGGAATGATTGTTATGAATTTGCAATCATCCCAGTCTATGTTGCATGCTCTCTAGATGGTGTTATATGCAAGAGTTGCCTAAGAAATGCTAAGCCCTCACATTGCAGACATCAGCTCAACTTCCCACTTTCGAAGTTCCTATGGCAGTCAGAAGCACAACTGCGTGTTTTCTCTCGACATAGTGGCATAACAAGAACCGTGAGTATATTTGTCCTGACAAGGTTTCATTTCATGTTTAGAAACTTAACAATAGGTTAAAAACTTGGGAGAATTGGCAAGTTGATTGCTTCATTGAAGTGTACCAGGCAAGTGTTGTCGGTTGGTAAATTAGGTGGGGTTTTTACCTATCATTTCACCAAATCCATCGTATCCTTTGTCTGATTCAACGAAAAGACATAATTATGATTCATCCACTCCACGTCCTTCCCACACAATTTGCGTTTATCTTCAACTATCCTCTTTGTCCGTTAGCTATGGAATTATATACAAACAAAGAGACCTTCTTGTTGCAAATGACAAGATAGTATACATAACTTCTTCAAAAGTTGGCACTTGCAGAGGAAATCTTGATACACGCAAAGGCTTCTGGTATATGTTTGTGTCTGAATTTTTCTGTTCACCGAACCCATCTCATCTTTCAAGGTGATTTTGACGATTATTCCTTTCCTTTTCATTTCAACTATTGTTGTTCAGAGAAGACAAGGAAGACAAATGATGTCTTCGGCTTTCGTAGTACTATGATAGTGTTCAGACACCAACTAATGCAGTGCAATCTTATAGGTCACAGCTATGATTGGTCGCAAACCAAGACTGGATGGATAGCTTAAACATTTATGGAAGTTCTTGAAGCATTTTACTTACTATAGAACAGAAATCTTTTTGCAATTTAGCATTGCTTGGACAAAACCTTTATCTAAAGACGGACGGAATTTAAAGTATGTTACTGAAGCAAGCGATGCACATGCTAAACTTACATATATTCTGAACCAAACGGAAGAAAAAAAGGTGAGATAAGTGAACAATGCAGTCAGAGAGATTACCACTGCAAAATTTACTATGCATTTGAGAGTGGAAAGGTCTTCTTCTGTCCCTTCATTGGGGAAATGGCCTTGAGCTTTGAAATCAGAAAGCAACTGATCCTTACCATGGAATGTATCTAGTAACCATGTGGCAGCCTCAGTGTCAGAGGCTGGTATTGTGTTAGTCGGAATGCGGCGAACATGGATGTGAACTTCCGATGGGTTGACACCAAATACATTGTCCAAAAAGCTAGGACATTGATGCTTGTAGGCGATAGTCACATCATAAACTGCAGTAATATTGAGTTGATAGGATTTAAAGTTACAGGGAGTACAAGAGAAGAGGTCGCAGAATAAAGGATAATGCTTATCATGCCATGGGACTTCATGACTTTCATATGACCACAGCTAATAATTGAAAGGCAGAATTGTTTTAAGGGCCTGCTATTTCATAGTTCAAGTTATTCTCTCTACTACTCATTGTGAATCATATCACACACACATATATACCTTCTGTTCAGGTATATGATTGAAAGAAACAAACAGGCTTGGGGCACTCCTGCTTAGCAACTGAGTCATATACATATATAAGAAATTTCCTCACTTCTGCTTCAACAATTAAGAAGTTAGCAGGATAAGACCAGGACAGGATTCTGGCTTCCAATTGATTTAACATAGAGATGTATCTTCAGTTTTGCTTAGTTGACCTCCTGACTTATTGTACTCAAGGATAATGCATAATCAAAATGTACACAAATTATTGATGAACACTGTTTATCACAAACTTCTTCATTGTCGATTGATAAACACTGCTTATCATAACAAGTCAGAGGTTATATGTGAAGTTTAAAGTTTCTCAGTTGATTCATTTAAAAGAAGGGTTTCTTAATTACAAAAGAAAGAGAACGGCAGAAGTTGATTAGAGGGAATGATCCGGGTAGATCGCTTGCAAAAAATTTCTTCCCTGCATATGCACTTGGAGGTTCAGATATGCTTTCGAATCAAAAATCAGGATGAAAAATGCATCTTCTAGCTTATTAATTAATCTGAATAAAATCACACAAAGAGAACCTGCATCCAAGGAATCACGTAGAACTTCAAGGCAAGTACAAAAACCCCTCGTTTTTGGAAGTAGAACATTAGTTAGCACCGGAAGTCCGACTTCAGCAGCAAACTGTTGGCTCTTTTGGCACTTTTGCTCACTGCATGGAAATGCAAACAAAAGATAAGCTTTCTACAAAATATAATCAAGAGCCATTTATATAGTACTTTAATTGCACAGAAATTTTCTAAATGTTATTACAAACCTAAAATTACTATGTTTCATATTGGATTCCTGCAATTTTACCCGAGCAGAGATGCAAGGCCATTTTTTTTGGTCTTAAAAATCTTAACATTAAGCATACAGGTGAATGCAGGCATCCATAAAGAATTTCAGGAAACAAAAGGGAGCAGGGAATGTACGTGAAATCAGTTCCTTCGGGGAACAGAGCAAGCCACAAGGCATCTTGTGGATCCTGAAAAGTTGAAAGTGCTTCCCGCAATATAGGTTCATCAAGTTCCCACTTCCTCTCCACTGGAATGAACTCCAGAATGTGGAATCCCCAACCAAAAATAGGCAGTTTCATCAAGCTGCTCTTCAGAATATATTTGATAGAACCCAGGCTACGTTTCCTCAATGCAAGATCCCACAAGTACATCCAATCCACCTCAGTTCTATGATTGGCAATAATTAGGATACGTTCCCTTGCCGGTACAGTATCTCCCGAAAGCACAACTTTTGTCCCGTTTATCTTTTCAAAGAGAAACGGCCATAAAGCTAGCCAGAGAGCGAAAAGGAAGAAAGTTGCCTTTCTGCAGTGGCGAATGCTGACCAACCGCATCAGGATTGCAACTGGAGGCCCAAAATACACCAGAAACATAAAAGCTGTAGAAAGAAAAACTGATAGACATATCAAACCCCTTATTAACCTCAAAGGTGTTAAAGGTCGACGCTTAAGTTCACTCTGATCTTTGAGAGGCTGAGAATTATCCATTTTATTCCTTCAAGAATAACAAATATCTCTTTCCCCCAACTAAATCTGCTGCAACACAATTAGATGTTCAACAGTAACTTCAAGCGTAAACCACAGAGAGCTCAAGATCACCTAAGAAAAAACAAAGAAATCAATCCTGGGACCAAACACAGAAACAGCAACATTCATTTAAAGTTCCAATACGAGGAAAATATCCCAAATTGTCAATGGAACAGTGGGAAAATCTGAGAAATCTCGCTAATCTAAGAAACTCGAAATTTGTCCATCTCAGGAATCTCCACCCCATTAACTTGAATCAAAATCTTCCATTCACGGAACAAGAAATCCACCAATTATATCATCCTACTAATCATAATTAATTATCCATGAATTACTTCGCTCGAAGTCAACGCTTTAAATAAAAATCCTCTCATCTCTCCCACAAACGTTCGGAAGAGACAATATTAACGGTTTCAATAATAACAATGAGAAGAAATCGTACAAACAAATCGAATCCAACACAACACAAAATACACAATAGTATCCTGCAAGAACAAGCAAAGTCACCGTAATAACAATAAGAATAATAAAAGCAATAAATCCCACAACACCAATTACACACAAACGAAAAAATCTGAGAATTAAGGTCGTAATTATGAAGAAAGCAAGCACCTTTAAGTCTCAGAAGAAAGAGAAAGAAGGGAGGGTCAACGATAAAGCGAGTGAGGGGTGAGAGGCAGGCCAAACCAAAGGCAGCTTTTGTCTTGGAACATGTGGATTATAAATTTCTTTCTTTTATCTCGTTTCAAGTAAAAGATGGGGTCGGTCTGTCTGTCTGTCTCTGTAAACTGTAACATACGACGAACCAGAATTCTGGATTCTAGATTCGGAGTAATCATCGACCGGCGTTAACTAGAAGCAGCACCGCTTCGATCAGAATGGAGAAAGCGGATGATTGGTCCAAGCTGTTCGAACACATCGACATAGAATAGAGGGAAAGATCAAAGAGTTCGTATGTGTGTGTGTATAATCTGTCACCATGCCACGTTTTATCATGTGATTCCTTGATATTATAATTAATATTTTAATTTTTAGAAAAAATTTGAAATAAAATAAGAGAAGAAGATTATTTTGTTTATTGATAAAAATAAATATTGAATTAGAAAAAAGATTGTTAAATAAAAACTTACTAATTTATTATATTTATAAAAATTAGTTAATTTATGAAAAATTAATTAAATAATTAATAAATTGATTAATTTTTAATAATAAAAATATTAAATTAAATTAAATTAAAAATTAGCATTTAATATTTTTACAGTTGAATTAGCTAATTTTTAAATTATTAGTTTAAAATTGAATAGTAAATTAATAAAACCACATAAAAATTAAATACAATCATTTCAAATTAAATTTTTTTTTTTTTTGGGGGGAATTTTAAATTAAATATTTATATGGTAAGGTATGGTTGGGTCCACAAGGAGAAGGAGAGACCAACTTTGCTTTGGTTGTTTGTTCCCCGAACTATAAGGTTTCTAGAAGTCGGCGGTTATTTCAGAGGGTCAAATCCAACTAACTCCACTCCAAAAGTGGGCAACGAAGATCCCTTTTCCAAATCATGATGGGCTTGATTAGAGATTAAGCTTCACTTTACCTACCGGACTGTAACTTGGGCCTATAGGATCCGAAACTCAGGACTTGACACAGTCCAATTTTGGACAATTTTACGCAACAGTTCGAATCTTTTGTTTAATATTACGGTATTTTATTACAGAGTAAATCTTAGTTATTTATTTATGTAGATTTCGTATGAATCCTGCATAAATTTACACAGAACTCACGTAAATAAATATCTGAAATTTATGAAACAGAATAAAACACCAAAATATTGAATAAAAGATCTCGTCCCACTATCTAATGCATGGTAACAATCTCACCATTGTCATTTCCTGTATAAAGTTGATCCTATGCACAATTGCATTACCTTTTTTTAGATTAAGTACCGTTTTAACTGTACTTTTCGTGTTGTTTTATATCAGAACTAGGACGCGAATGCCTCGTTGAACCCTCATTTCTCCTGGAATGAATCTTCACGTAAAACTTCAACACAAGCAAGAGAATCACCGAATTCAACACAGAGTTCAACGTCCAAGCTCCTATCCCATTGCACCCAACTTTACATAAATGTATCAAAAGCACCCCAAAATGGCAAACCAAGTTGCAGACCAGCAACACCACCTGAATATTCACTACAAATGGGAAACAAGCCCCTGGTAGCCCTATTGCAGTCCAGAAACGGTACCCGTAGATGATGGAGTACGACAGAGTTGTTAACAGTATGGCCATGACTTGAAACGACTGAGAGAATTCAAGCCAAAGATAGGACATGAACAGGAGGACAGACTGGTTAAATAGTGTGAAAAAGTTGAGTTTACGACGCCTGAGAATGGTACAAAATGTACGTAAAAAGTGAAGGTGACGAGAGAGGTAGAAAATATACGACCAGAAGAACACCCGACCAGAAGGTCGCGTGCCCAGAGGGAAGCAGAGTAGCCACTCGAAAGTGCTGGCGGTTTTGGTCCGCCGCCAGAGCCAGCGAGTGTCCCGAATCTCGGCAGCGGTAGAGAATATGATGCCACTGAAAATAAAAATGGAGATCAACGATAAAGCTAGACTATGAATGGCCGGAATGGGTCCGAGTGGTACACGGCGGTCTGGCCGGAGGAAGAGACGTAGGAGGAGATGTAGAATGACAGCGGCTGTGACGTAGACAGCTATGGCGGAGAAGAGAAAACACCATGTTGCGCCCCACGGTAAGGTGGGACTCCATCGGAAGTTTACGACGATTGGGTGCTCCGCTAACCAATAATTGATTCTTCGTGCTACGGATACTTCCATGGCCAACTTGGGGTTTAATGCAAGTTTCTGAACTCTTTGTGGGTCGTTGAGCTTATGTAATAGTAAGATTAGACATGAAACACAACTTTGTCCTTGTCTGGAACAAGAGTTGGAGGGCTAATGGTCGTAGAATAAGAACAAAGCAGACGAACAGTCAAGTCACTGTCGGGGATTATATGTTCTGGCACAGACAAGTCTTCGCTATTAGCTATATATAAGAAATGCACGAATCTTAGACCAAATCTCGACAATGGCTACGAAGGGGCACCGGGTGGGTGTGCCCGATTTGCCACCCTGTGCCCTGGGAATCGGAACCATCGATTAATTTAATGGATGGTTTAATGAATGGTTCCGATTCCCAGTGCCACACGCAGCAGATTTGATCCTGCTACGAAGAAGATGAAAAGTCTTCCCATGTTAATTGCAGACAACAGAAAACGACAGTCGGAAATGTCCAAATTGGTTTCCGTCGTCAAGCTGTCAAGAGCACATCAGATCGTGACATGATTAAAATGTGCCAAACTTCGAGTTATCAAACCGAGTCTCAGATTAGCCTTCAAACTCAAGCCGAAATTGGCTTAATTGGGGCGGATCTTTGGTCAATTTTCTTCTGTTCCTATCCGGTCTTATAAATTTTAATTATTTATTTATACGAGATCTATATAAATAGATAACTAAGATTTATATGACAGAATAGAAGAAAAAAAAAGGGACAAAAGATCTTAACAACCAGATTGGCATCCTTTTATCAATCAAAATTTTGAGTCCAGATCTTCTGTCCAGTTTTATGGTGTCTTATTCTGTTCTATTGAATCTCAGTCATTTATTTATGTGAGCTTTGCGTGAGTCCCACGTAAATAAATAACTGAAATTCATAAGACAGAATAAGACATCATAAAATTGAACAGAAAATCTTTCCCCCCTAATTTTCTCGCAGGCTAAGGTCTAAGAGAGGCAATCTTGACTTAACCACGTGGTTCCTTCGCACCACGACCGTTTCGTTTAATAAAATGCGAAAACGTAATCGTTTCTAATTCTTAGACAAGTTGCTTCTAGATAGCGTAACCACTTCTTGACGATACGTAATTTGTATACTATACAGTATTTCCCATCACATATGATTCTATGGATGCTATTATTTGTTATTATAAAAAGAAACAAATATAATAATTAAATTGGACCATAAAGGATAAAATATCTTTATTGGCTTATCCTTACCTAGAAAATATGTGAATACAAATTTAAGATAAAAATATTTTTCTTCATAGAAAATAACAAAACTCTTCATTTTAAGTATTGTTTACTAAGAGTAATATTAACGTTAAATGCATATTTTACTAATAAGCATTTTATTCTTACTAACCAATACTTAATATTATATATTCTAAATTGATCAACTTGTTTGGAAATATTCATGTTTTTAACATTTTGTTTAAGATTTTTAAAATTATTAACTTGAAATAGTAAAGATACAGGTTTATTTATATTAATTAAATATAAGTCATCTCCAATGTTTATTTAATGTGCATTAAAAAAATTTAAATATAAAATTTGTATAAAAAATAATTATTAATTAAAAATTGAACCGATTCGATAAGTATAATTTCAAAAATTTTAAACCCATAAAAATTTCAATTGGATTTATTTTAATAATATTTATTATTAAAATTCGCTTGGTGTATTAATTAATTGTCCATTTTTACAAACTAATCATTTTTTATAAATTAGTTATTTTTATTTAATAGACTTCTCTTTAATTAAATTTTAATTTATTAGATAAAGAAGAATAATTTTATTATTAAAATTTTGTTTCATTTTTATTATGATGGTGAGCCTTGGGATAACTAGTAAAAAGCTGTGTATAATTGATATCTCTCCAAATTTTTATTTTAGTAGTTCAATTTTTAAAATATTAAGAATAATAATAAATTTTATAAAGCAATCAATTGACAAATCTCCCCAACTTTATTACCATTTGAATTAGCTCTAGAGAGAGTGCTTGGTTCATAGGATTAGGAATGAATAGTAGGTGGTTGGTTTTATAATTTGATTATAGATACAGCGCTTTCGTATCTAATTTTAGAAGAATATTACATACTCTCGAATTATGAGAGGAATGAGTTTCGTTCATGATTAGGGATAAGTGTCATAAGCGGGACACTTCTTGTCATGCATGTGACTTACTTCTTTAATTAAATATAATTAATTAATTATAATATAATTAATTAAAATATACTTAATTACAATATAATTAATTAATCACAACATAATTAATTAAAATATTATTAATTATAATATAATTAATTAAAATATAACTAATTAATATAACTAATTAATTAAAATATATTAAAATTTAATGTAAAAAAATTAACAAATTTTTATTTCTTAATATTTTTAAAAAAACTAATTATCAATAGTAATAACTAATTATTATAATTGTAAAAATTATATTTATAATTTATTGTGCGAACCAACCGAACCTTCGTTGGAGCATCGTCTAGTTTAGATTCTCTGTTCAATATTATAGTGTCTTATTGTGTCAATAAATCTCAGTCATTTATTTATGTGAGTTCTGTATGAAGCTCGAGTGAGTCCCGTAAAATAAATGACTGAGGTTCTATAAGACAGAATAAGACAAAATAATATATTTTTAAACAGAATCTGGATCTAACATCGTCTCGCCGTTAGCGGATGGTCAAACTCATTTAACGTCGTCACGTATGGATGCGCGCCCGTTATATCCCACCGGATCGTGTCAAAATTCAAATCGCACACCGAATCGCTCCGAAATGAAGTTAATTTTAAGCCGTTAATCAGAAGTATACGGAAATGAATCGGACGGCTAGTAAGCCACTAAACGCATAAACAAGAAGATAATTGCCAGTAAACGCACTAAGCGCGGAAGCAAAAGAACTTGAGCGCGTGTAATTGAAGAATTTACGAGTTTCTCTGTGGCGCTCTCTCTGGTTTGATTTTGTTTTTT
>JAOQMR010000002.1:2009852-2021533 GCA_027563865.1 Erythroxylum pelleterianum | reverse complement strand
CAATTTTTCCTCTCAACCAATCCCTTAATACACCAACACACCCACAAAGAAATACCAAAGACAAACTCTCCAACTCTACACCTCAAAGGAGGAATTTAACTAGAGTCAAATTTGTACTACAAATCTTTGACCTTGGTTAGTGCATAGACTAAGGAGGTAGCAACCTCCTTATATAACTAAAAGTCCTTGCCTATTTGTTGTCGCCAACCAATATGGGACAACAAAGGAGCCAAAAACTCAATACTTACCTCTTAAAAATCCTTTAAAATTTTTATGTTTAATTAATATAAAATACTCTAACACAGAGAATTATACAAATCATTTAAATAATTGACTTTTATCACTTATAAATCGCGTCTAAGTATGCAAATTTTACGTGTGGATGTCATTTCTTTCTTGCCTTTTAAGGTTTCTCGTTATTCAAAAGAAAAAATATCAAAAAATGCGATTTAATTGAATAAACAATAATTAAAAAAGATTTGATGAATTGTTTTCGCTCAATATCATCAAATATTTCTTAGTTATTAAAATGATACAAAGAATGTATAGAAAAAGGTATAATTAAATTTTAGAGTCAGGCTAGAGGCTATTATTATTATTATTATTATTGCAAAAGAAGAAAAATCTCTTGTTATTCCATTTTTCACAAGCATTGTTGATTGACGGCAGAGGAGAGACCTTTTCTAGTACAGGCAAGAGAAGGCTGCAGGCATCATAGATGATCCCAAACTTGGATGTCTTGTCTAATTAACAAGGCAGTTAGTCTTCAACTACCAGCTGTAACTGAACTTCCATCAATCTATTCAGAAATCCAGCTTGAAAAGGGATCTCATTAACTTCAATGAAACCATGAAGCTACGGCGAACTTTCTCATATACCATATCGTGTCTGTTTTCAGTAATCTGGGCATTATATATCATCTGTATTTCCGTAACCTTTATGCACAAAGTTTCATGGCAACTTCTAGTCCCAGACTTTCCAAGGTTTCTAAATGGTTTGCCAGTGAAAGACTGAAGTCAAGTCTTTCTCGTCGCCAGGCAAAAACCAAGCTACTTTCTGCTCCATCTTCACCTTCCATTACACCCAGAAGAAGCAGAAACCAAGAAGAGCTCTTGAATGTCTTTAACCATTTTGACACAGACGGTGATGGGAAGATTTCGAGCGAGGAGCTTGGTGCTTATTTCGCTTCTATAGGAGAGCGCGTGCCGAGTGACAAAGTTCAGAAGATCATTAACGACTTCGATATCAATGGTGATAGTTTGTTAGAGTTCAGCGAGTTCCTGAACTTGATGGGAGGGGATAAAGAAGTTGAAGAGGATGATCTTAAAATGGCATTTGAGATTTACGAAGCACAAGATGTTGATGGGTGCATTACGCCAAGAGGGTTACAGAAGATGCTTAATCGTTTTGGCGATCCAAAATCAATGGAAGAGTGTGAGAACATGATACGAGCATTTGATCTTGATGGGAATGGGGTACTAGATTTCCATGAATTTCAGCAAATGATGTCTTGAATTCGCTAGTCTCTTGCACTTCTCTTTGTTCCTAGTGCATCAAAACAATATTGTCCGTTTCTAATGAGATTCCGGTTCCGTCAATCTTTTCCATTCTTACGTACGTGTGATTATTTTCTTTCTCCTGGTTTTCATCTAAAATGCCATACAATGCAGATGGATGATTATTGTGAATTTGTGATACATACAACATTGAAACATTTTTGAGGTAGACAAAAATATTCATATTGTACATCAACCTATCCTGAATTTTCCAATCTCTCACACTATATATTTTTCTTTTGGGCTCTTACTTTTGGATAATGAACCGAAGCCTAATCCCGAGCCTCAAAAAAACACGCAAGGTTTTTTAAGGCAAAAAAGGGTCATACCTTACTTAATAATAGACTGTTTCCGATAAACTCAAACTCAAAGCCACTCAACTTAAACACGACTAAGACAAAATGTAACACCCAAATACCCCCTGAGAGGATACATGAATGCCACCCAAGACAGAACAAACAAACCAAATATCCTTGAATAATGGATCGAAGCCTAATCCCGAATCCAAATTTCCTAGAAAACAGGTAAGGTTTTCCAAGGCAAAAAGGGTCATACCTTAATAATAGACTGTTTCCGATAAACTCAAAACTCAAATCCGCTCAACTTAAACACGGCTTAGACAAAATCTTGCAATCAAGATTTGTTATTAAGATGATCAACTAAACCAAAATTTATCCATATGGATTAATTTATGCCACTATAGTGTTGTTTATGCACTACTTGATATTGATAAATGATTCACTATGACAAGGTATAAAGTACACTGTTGAATTGTCTACCATAAAATGCCTCCTCTATCCACAGGACTAAAAAAATTAACGCAGAAGACAACTGTCTAAAGAATCAAGTGCCTATGTGCTTGACCATAGATGCCAAGCAACAACTAAGTAAATAAAGAATAGAAGGGTATAACAAAAAATTCAGGTTTAAGGTATTTCAATATGGAAATCTCCCTGTCATCCGAATATGTTCAAGTGTCCTGGGCAGGCCGTATTTATGTACTGCTTGCTGACCAGCTCGAAATCCATCTCCATACACTGGAGAAGTATCTGATTCAATCTGATGCTTGAAAAATTCCCCAAGCTTGCTCTCAAGTTGAGATCTTGTGTGCGTCCTTGTGGTCTGAGAGGATGATGCACCATTGCTGTTGCCTGAACCAGACCTAAGTTGCGATTCTAACCACATGTGTGCAAGCACTTGACAAATACCCTCTTCAACATCTTGACTAAGAGTTTGAAAACCTAATAGGAAGTATAAAATAAGTCAGCATCTATCAAGAACCAGATCCCAAAATATGATTAAAAGCGACAACTTTAACAATGGAATACCAGATAGGTTTTATGGTCAGTGAAGATCAGGAAATTTTTGCTCTTACAATGGGCAGATGTTATTATGATAGTCAAGAAACGTCTTTTCTTTTTCAGAGTTAAATTATACCTTTAAGTCGCATCCATGCATGCATCATCTCATGTGCTAGGATTGACCCTGTAAGCAACCTGTATAGATAAAGCTCATCACGATCAAACATACAGACAAGAACATCAAGTCTTTACAGTTAGACAGGCTACTGTGGAGAATTTAGTAAAGGTTGCTAATCCACGAATCTTGAGGGCCAGTCTGGTATTAGAAGTGTATTGAAGAACAAGAAAATTGAATTTCAAGAAATTTCATAATCCAGCTCCTTCTGTAATGGAATCTGCCTCTCTCTCGCTGTCACTCGCTCACTCATTCTTATCTCTTAAATGTTATTCCCAGAAATTTAAATGCAATGGGAGAACAAATGTCAAGATAAGTTCCGAACTGAAATTTTACATTCCCATGTACACTTCAGATTGAACCAGTCAATTGCTTGATTAGATGAATTTGAAGAAAGAAAAGCGTGTGATGTTCCCGGACGCTATCCATCTAATGAAGAGAAATACCTTGTACACTATAGCAAGCATACAGTCGGAAACACTATGTACTATTTTGCAATTTTGTGACAGCAAAAATTTGAGAAATACCTTGGTAGCCCATATAATATCAGTATAGCTGTCACCTCACAACGACGTGTCAGCCTGTATGGTTCTGTTATCATGTCCATGGTTCGGTTTCCTGCTCCAAACCTTGGCCGCCTTAATACCTGGTAATTCATGGCCATTGTAATATAAATATCTGAGCTACTATCTAAAACAATCACATGTTCCTATCTAAAAGCAATTCACATTCCTGCAGAATGCTAAAAGAAGACCTCAAATATATTCTTACAGTGCTAACTGTTTGTTCCTCAGAAAGGCACAGTCCTCTGGTTTCTGGCATGTGATAATGACCCTGTCCAGGATAGAGAAATTTCAAAGTCCAAAAGGTAAAATTAAAGGGAATTGAACAAGGAAAGATAATGCATGCGAATAACCGTTATGAAATCTATACTGATACAACAACCTTAACATACTTTATTCATAGATGTTCCTGAATATAGATGTAAAGAAATCATTCTATTTGTGTTCAAATGTGATTTCTTTCTGTGTAAATTTAGTAAAAATATTTGTGCAATTGCAAATCCAGTATTGAGATAGTTATTTTAAAGATGTAATACAACATAAAATCATCTAATTTTTTGGTTAGTTTCTAAGAACATTTAGAACAAGCGCAGAAATTGTAAAGCAATATAATGACATTATAGAAGGTTTAATAAAAGCATAATTCCTTCTTATTTTGCTCAAAGACATTTCAGATGCAAGTGGAATATGCTTCGAGACAACAATGTCCACAGCACTAATTTCACAAAGTTTTGTCATAGCTGAAGTGTAAGGTTCTCGGTGTGTTGCCCTCACATTTTTTTCTCCCTCCATGGCGTCATTCAGTGCTTGTCTCTCAACCAAGAGCAGTGGAACCTGCTGCTCCACTTTCATACCTAATCTTTCATAAAATTCTTGTATATCAAGATAAAGGGGTTGGCATGCACTGGTGTCCATAATTGCAGAATCTAGGCACTCGAGGCAGAGCTTTCGACCATCATTAAGTCCAACATATCCTGTGTCTCGTGGCTGCGAGTGCAGTAAATTATAACATACTTAGATTCCCTTGGAATGAAAATTGCATTGAATAAATAATTGTCAAAACTAACCTCCATTCGTTCACAGCTACAGCACCGGGGAGTAGAATCATGCTCATGTGAAGGGCAGTATTTCTGAACCCAAAAAGGATGTGCCCTGTATTCTATTAGACCAGCAAGGTTTGTGGGGATCTGTCATAATATACATATTCACCAAGCAACCAAACTTTATAAGTATGTGAATGAGTTGGAAAGAAAGAGCATTTCCATAATCACTTCATAAATTGAAAGCATGGAGCCTCCTATAAAACTTTGTGAAGATGCTCAGATGTCCGACCCTCCAGCTCCATTCTTTCTCTCCACAGACATAGACACACATTAAAACTTGGATTCCCACTATAATTCCTAGTTCCGAGAATTTCAAAGATAGCAACTCATAAATTTATTGTTCCAAACTTAGATTCAAAATTTCGTCAAAGTACAATAAGCATCCCTCTATTTATGGGATGCTCTAACCATATTGTTTTTTCCACAATTGGTAGGTAAATTCTTTAAATCTGTAACATCACTGGCACTTTTGCGATATTAAAAATAGTAGGAAAAGATTCTCAGAACCACAATTTCTGTTTACAATTGCATTATTGCGACAAGCAGTAAAATTAAAAGTTATGCAAGTAAATGAAACACAGATGGCTGAATCATCAGGATCAACAACAAATGATCTTCACTATTCATACAAAAGAAATACTCACGAAGTGATTGCAAACATCACATTTTGGATGGTAGCGCTCCTTGTAGCAAGATTTATGAAAAGCAAAGTTGCCGCCCATTGAGAACTATAGTAAAACGAACACTTGGAGCGTTAGCTGATGCACTCTATGGAAATGATTAACTGTTTAAGAAACCAAATATGGCATTTACAGAATCAGCCATAAATTATAGTACATCAATACTTAATTGGTAGTGAAATTTGCACCTCATAATCAGCAATTGGTAGGTTGCAAGCACTGCATCGGAAACATTCTGGATGCCAGAATGCATTCAGGCAATTTAAAAATCTTCCATGTCCAATCTCAGAATTGCAACCAGCACAGATCCTAACCAAATACACATTCATTATTTGTTTTTCTATGTTTGTCCTATATTGCTAGAATTCACAGCTATAAAGGAGAAAATGGAAAGCAGATATACCATTCAAAAAAAGAGAAATGTGAAGAAATTTTTTTTATGAATGATGCCTAAATAGGCACTACTTAAATTAAGAACTTGCAGAAATTGCAGTTACGAGTGAAAAGAAGCAGAGAGAGTGAGAGAAATCAAATACCATACAGATACAATATCCCAAAGTTGTTGAATGCATCTAAAAGCCACATAAAGTATTGAACATGAATAATCAGCCAGACCAGAGAACTACCTGAACCCCATTGGAAAATGCACAGGGATAGGTTGATAAATATTCCCTTGGTATGCATTTCCATGCTCATACTGAGGCGGAGATTCAACATTCAAGCTGTCTTGGAGTGCTCTGGCAAGTTGCTCATCTTCTTGCAGTTGAGTCTCCTTATCTGTCACCGGTGATTTGATTTAAGACACCAAAATAATTGTTCATATTAATGGCAATAATTGGTTTCAATGCTATATCAAAATTAATCTAATTTGTGCAATTGAAACATCACATAAGTTATGGTAATTTCCTTTCTCTAAAAGAAACATCTCCTGTAGGGGCTTTGTCGCATTTTCACTCTAAACAAAATCGAAGTCAAGAAAACCTAAAACAAGTTGGAGCAAAGGGTTGACGACATTGGCACGTCTCACCAGAAAATCACTTTGTAGATTTGAGATTGACAGGTGAATTTTGAATGTTGAATGAAGAATTTCCAGGATACAGTGATTCATAGTCTGAGCTCAACAACAATGTCACAGTATATATAGTATGATCTTACTAGCGAGAGCACCCACCTATCACATTTTTCCTGACTTGATTTTCCTCTAAAAGGGAAAGTGCAATTGCACGATCTATATCTTCATTTTCCTGCTCCATCCAAACATCCTAAGTCCAAGATCCAAAGAAAGAGGAAGTCATTGTCATTAAGCATTAGCACATTCCTCAACTGATCATTGCTAACTTAATGCTCAAAAATCAAGAAATATGCCTTGATGCATCTTCGACACCGAACAAATTAGCATAAATGAAGATGTAAAAGAGGCATTTTAAGAAAGTATTACAGGGAAATACCCCAGAAGTAGATGGTTCATTAAAGTTAGGATTGTCTCCGTAGCTCCCATGATAATGTCCTCCCGAGATATTATGGCTAGACCCCTTAAATATTTTGCTAAGCCAACCCATCACCCGTATGGGTATCTGCTCACAGTTGATGAATGTGTTCCCTGCAAAACAGTGAAAAACATAAAACAAAGGATGTAAAAGGCAGTCAAGTTCAGTTTAACCACTCTTAAGTAACATGGCAAAGACTTTGACCGTTCCTGAACAATAATCCGTGCACAAGGACTAAAAAGAGTATAGGCTTTCAAGCAGTTTCCATAGCAATGAAGGTTCAACATTATTTGCTTGTTGATGAAATGCAAGGAGAATCGCATGAATAGTCGGGTCAAATAAAGCCTAAAGGAAGAGGAGGAGGAGGAGGAGGAAATGCAGTATAAAAGCCAATACAAATATCAACGACACCATCCTACAATTCAACAACTGGGCATATTATATGATGCTGCTAGAAATCCCAACTCCGTCACCGGGGCAGTTGACTTTCTTCTCTTGCTGTATCAAATCTTTCTATAAAATCAAGGTAAAACAAAGAACACAAACCTTGCATTGTTCTGCTCCAAGACGTTTAGATTACAAACAAAGGAAGTTGTTACCAGCCCAAGTTAATGTCTAAGCTTTTGTATAAATGCAATGGAAAGATAAAGACATATTCTTCCAGCTCAACATGCCAATTGAATATATTACATAATATACATAATGTTGTAATTTCAGGTTATAAAGCGATAAAAGAAGGAATCAAATAGTGGAGAGGTGACTCACCTCTGACAAACGAAGTACTTGCAGGATAAATAGTCTTAAGCAGAAAAAGACCCAGATCAGATTAGATCCCAATCAGCTCAGAAAAGCCACAAATCATGCAGTCGCCTAAAGGAAAAGATAAACTTTAACCAATGTCCTTTGTATATCTCTCTCTTTTCCCTCTCTTTTTGATTACAAATGTATAAACTATTATTCACACAGCACGAGAACAAGAAAGAAGAACAAAGAAATAGCAAGATAATCTGTAGTTCCAAGGAATGGGTATTAATCTAAATTCAAGATGTTGTTTCGCAGGTAGAATGATACGCCAAGAATTGTAAGGCCAATACGCTAAGAATTTGGGAAGGAGTACTTAAACCGTACGCAATTTCAAAGTCAAATTTAGACAAGTAAACGTTTACAGACGAGATGGAAAAATTTAAAAAGAAAAAAGAAAAAAGCTTTCAACTTCTCCGTCTTTCCTTCCTCGTTAAAACCCAGGTTGATTCTGACGAAGCATCATCAAAAACCCAGTTTGGGTTTTTAATCAACTACTAAATTCCTCTGAATTTGAAGACGTTCATGGGGTTCTTGTAATTCTTCTACAAGAAGACCCCGTGCTCTTCAAAGAAAATTAAAAGTGTAAAAAGCTATGGAAGTTATTCTACCTTTTATCTCTTCTTTTCTTTCTTTTTAGTTTCTATATTCCCAAATTACAGTGTTGATTGTGGCAGTCGGGTTTAAGAAAGCTGGGGTTGACGCGGTTCATGTATAAATCCTAATTATAAAGTCTCAAAATTCAAAAACACACTTTAAAAAATAAAAAAAGAGGTATCAAAATCAAAAATAGACCATAAGAACGACTTTTTTAAGGAAAAACTAGTGAAAGTGTGACAGCGTGAAAAAGTGGAGGGAATCACCGGTTGTTGCGGTAAAGATTCCAAAGTAGTTGAAGTCTAAATAATTAATATAAATAAATAAGTTTGATTATGAGAAATAATTTTAAAAAATAATTTTGATTATTAATCATGGGAACATATTTTATTAAAATAATTTAATAATGACTTAAAATGCTTTCTTATTTATGATATTATAAAGACCCTATTAAAATAATTCAGAATAAAAAGGCATTTAAAAAAAAATAAAGTTCGAATCTTACCTTAAAGTTATTACCGCCAGTCTCAAATTTAATAATATTATCCGGTGCATGTTAATTTCACCTTAAAGTTTCTTCTTTTCAAGGCATTTGGTCAAAATAAATAGGCATGTTAATTTCTTTTCGCATGTCTCAATCGGCAACTAACCAAAACCGATGGCTTGAAAGTTTCGTTGAGCAGTTGGATCATCGCGTCTTTTTTTTTTTTTGTTTTCCTTCTTAATGTCGTTATGACAAGACATTGGAATAAATAATAATAATCCAAAAAAAATCGAACAGTTATACGTGTTGACCCAAGTAAGAAGGATCTAAATTTTAGGCTGTCGGAGACAATCAATGTCGGCTAAGCCGGCTAAACTGAAAGCCCAATCTGATGTAATTACTTCCTCCAAAAACATTAATCTTTTTTTAAAAAAAGGATCAGCGCTCAACTTAATCTTGTTTTAATTCTTCATAAAACATAAATACTCGGTCGAGTTCAACTTGAAATTCTATATTCAAGCAAGTTTAGCTCGAAATTCTGCGTTTAACCTTAGGTTGACTTGAAACCAAATCCACAAAGATAGCAAATGTGACCTGACCGTTTGGTTAGAGTTGACTGGACTACGAGTCGAGATTGCTTGGTTCAACTGGATCATAGGCTGGTCAGCCCATAGGTTTGGTCGGGTCAGATTAAAAGAGGTTCTGCCTGATCCGGCCATTATCCTTCTTACAAATCGAGTCCTAATTTTCAAGTTTGAGTTTGGACCTATCAAACTTGAGTAGTCCAAATCCTAATCGATTTTAATTAAATTTATTTTTAATTTTAAAAATTTTAATTGATATAACATTCAAGTTTCAAAAAGCTAATTTTGACCAGAAATTTGATATTTTTAAAAAATTATGAACTTATTGTCAAAATCATTGAATTCGTATAAGATTAGTTAAGCTTGAATCGAACTTTGTTATGTGATCTAGAAATTAAATTTTCATTCAATAAATTTTTGTTACTTATATTTCATATGATTAGAATCCTAATTAATAAAATATACATTAATTGCTATAAAACGGTGTCATATTGTGCATAGAAAAGAATATGAACAAAATAAATAGAACAGGTGATCTTGTCTCCAATAATGTCATGTTCTCTTTTATTTTAACGATGCGCTACTTATTAAACCAACCTTTAATATATCATGTCAATAACGTGTTTGTTAAAAGTATTGGCTAGCTAACTTTGCCAGTCATTTTGATATCGGTGTTACTTTTTTTCCTACTCCACCCATTGGGTGCCATCACATCCTGCTAAAGGATTTGTCGGGACTTAGTTTCCCCTGACCTATTGTGTAACTTTGTTCGTCCCCATTAAAAAAAAAAAAGTATTTAAAGTTGATTATTTAAGTATTTGTCAAACTTAGGTTCCTACGAGAATCCATGAAATACCAAAAAAATACCCAACTTAGATAAAATAGGATAAAATGTGAGCCTATCGAATACAATATAGTAACTAATTGCATATTAAATTTGTGAAAAGCTTAAAAAACGAAGGCTTGTCTCTGGGAATGACGGAGCAAGGATGAGGGATACATAGGGTTGTATGCGAACCCCTGAGAAATCCAATTAATGAACTGGTGAAGGAGAGTCTCAAATGACTACTTCAGAAATCAGCATAAATTCAGAGTCTCAATAAGAATTTCTTATTTAAGATTGAAAGAAGATGGAGTTAGAGATGAGATACGAGTAGCAGTCTCGACTAATTATATTTCTTTTCGTTATATGAGCAGGTATATATTAGGCCTTAATTGTTTTATATGATGTACGGGCATTTAGTGGTGCCTTGTTTGTAATTACACACTCTATTTATTAATTAAATCAAATTTTAATTTCTTTAAAAAATTCAAAATACTCTCTTGAATTGAATATAAAGGAAAATTTAGGGAACATTTGGTCCTATTTCTATTTTTCTGTTATAATTTTTAGTTTCCGTTTTCTGTTTTTTATTTCTGTTTTTCTTTAAAATAAAAACAAAAACTTATTTGGTTGTTAATGTTAATGTAGTTATATTTTTATCATCAATAATAATTATATTTTAGATAAAACATAAAGATAAATTATTTTTAATTAAATAAATTTATTTAATCTCTTATATAATATTTATATATTTTAATTATATATAATTTAATTATAAAATTAAATTATTCATAATTTTATTGATAATTAATTTTAATTTATTAAATATATAAATATAATGTTTAATTAAATTATTCATAATTTTTATTAAAATTAAATAATTAAATAATATATATTTAAATGATAGTAAATCAGATTATAAAAAAAGCAAAACAGGAAATAAAAACTATTTTATGGTTTTTATAATTTTTGAAAACTAGAAGAAACTAAAACTAAAGATAAAAACTAAAAGCTCAAATAAACCAAAATTTTTAGTAAATTTAAAACAAAAGCAGAAAATTTAAAATAAAAAAAGAAATAAACTTCACTTCAGTTCAGTCGCTGAGAATTATTTGTTTTAACATTCATGTTCGTACCGTGACCACAATTCCATTGTCGTCTAGTCCGGTTAGGATACCTGGCTTTCACCCAGGCGACCCGGGTTCAAATCCCGGCAATGGAAAAGCTTTTTGCAAATATGTTTTATACAATGTTAAACGACGTCGTAGTACACAACCGTCAGTTCCACTCCACGTTATCCCTTTCCCAGTTTTTCACCCAGTGAGCCACATTGTCGACACCACCAGTCTAATCTGCTTCGTAGGAAGAAGAAAACTGAAGAAATTGGATCGAAAATGTCGGTCTCAATCTCTTCTCTGGCGTCCTCCCTCTCTTCTCTCTCATTTTCTTCCCAAATTTCCCAGAAACCAAACACGCTTTTCTTCCCTCGCCCTCAATCGTCTTCTCTCTCACTCTCTTCCGAAAATC
>JAOQMR010000002.1:1966291-1987330 GCA_027563865.1 Erythroxylum pelleterianum | reverse complement strand
TGTATTTCTTCTGCTTTAGCAGCGGACAATTGCTTTTAATGAAGCGTTCTCTATTTGATTTCAAAAAAAAAAAAAGTCCTATTAAATGTGACATTTTATTTCCTTCTTCTTATTTAATCAGTGACTGGTGATTGCTCTAAATTAATTATTTGAATTATACTAAGTGATATTTTAAAGATTGAATTATAAACTGAGTTGGTAAAATAAAAGATTTAAAGTTTAAAAATTTAATTGATACTAGATTATTATAAAAATTAATATATAGTAAAAATTCAAAAAAATAAAAAAGAAGTTATTTTTATTAAAAAATAGTAAATAAAACCTATTAAATCAAAAAAAATTTACAATTGAGGTGGACTTTTTAATTATCGGAAGCAAGTTAACAAAGTACGTGTCCAGTTTCAGGTTAAGGATCAGGCCGAAGTAGAAGCCGAACCCATTATCAGACCCATCCGTCAATTTCAGTCAAATCGTTCGTTCTCATGGAAAAAAGACTACTGTAGGGACTTATACGCATCAGGAGCGTGAAAAAACGCGAAAATGAAGGGGAGCAATAATAGACCCAAAAAACAATACTGTTTAGAGCTAAAAGGAAAAGTAAAAACAAAACATTGACGCGCTAGCTTACCTCCCTCTCTCTCTCTCTCTCTTTGAATCTGAATCTTTCGCTTGTGCTGAGACTTCTGATCAATAGCATAACAAGGGAGGAATGGCGAAGTCGAGCGCCGACGATGAGGAGCTAAGGAGAGCTTGCGAAACTGCTATTGAAGGCACCAAGCAGAACGTCGCGTTATCGATCCGAGTCGCCAAGAGCCGGAGCGTTTGGGGCAAAGCCGGCAAGTTGGGCCGCCACATGACCAAACCTAGGGTTCTTGCTATCTCTAGTATGCTCCGTTCTCTTCTATGTTCTGTTTTTACCTGATTTGCAGTTGTTTGTGTGTGTGAATTCGTACTGTGCTTTGCAGTGCTCTACTGCCGAGAGAGAGAGAGAGAGAGAGAGCTAGAACTGTAGTTGCAAGTTAAACAAGCACGGACGCGGGAAAAAAGTTCGTTTTGACCTGTGTAGGTCAAATTCCTTGTCGGATGTTTCAAGTTTTGTTGCATGTTTGTTGCGCAATAAACACGGTGTTGATTAACTTCACTGTATTTGTCAATGGATGTGCGTTTTAACATTGCTAACTCTATCTTTTCCAATCGGACTGTTACTTGTGGTACTAAAAGTCTTAATTTCTGGAGTAGAACTAGTTCAATAGACTTTTAGGTTAGCTATGGCCAGTATAAGGAGTTTTAAGCTGTTTTAATATACCTTTTTAGTTGTGAATTTATGTTTGCTGTGGATCAGCAAGGAGCCTGATACACTGAATTAATATATATATATCATGATTATGCTGTCTGCGTCACTCTTTTACATGTCGAGTTGTTTTTTTTTCGTAGAATTGAGAAGCATAAAATTCGCTGCACATTGTTGGCTTTTTTTTTTTTTTTTGGATTTTCATTTCCTTTCTCTATCATTGGTGAACAAAGCGCCTTTCTTGGCTGAGTTGTCCCATGGTTTGTATGGTCGATGATTATATTCATCTGCAATTGGGCTGTCCCATGGTTTGTATGGTCGATGATTATATTCATCTGCAATTGGGCTGTCACAAAGATTATACTCATCTGCAGTTGGTAGCTCGTGTGGTCATTATTTTGGCAGAGTGTTATCAGTGATAGTACTTGATTTGTGCAGCAAAAAGAAAGGGTCAACAGACTAAAGCATTTCTTCGAGTCTTAAAGTATTCCACTGGAGGAGTTCTTGAGGTAATGTTTCAATAAGTTTAAATAGTACGATAAAAGAAAAACAAAATTTAAAAACTTTAAAATTTTCTAGGGTCTATAACTTTATGGACAGATATGAGTTCTTGGTCTTTGAGCATTAGATATAGTGGTTCTTTCAGCCTGCATGTTTGATTCAGGGATTTAAGAGTTCAAAAATGGGCTAATTTTTTTCTTTGATTGATGCTGATGCCAATGGATCCTAATTTATGTGGTAAGAAGGTTAAGAGATGAAAGTTGATTTATGCCTCCTCTTGTGAGATGGATGTGTTTTTTGATTTATCTTCTCTATCATTCTTTTATTCTTTGGCTTGTGATTTCGGACAGTTCAAACTTGAGTTCTAAAGGATATGATTTTTGGTTTTGTATAAATATCAAGCTGGGAATGAGTGGCATAATCTCATAATCCTTTTATGAAGATGTTATGCAGCAAAGTTTTAGCTAACTGCAGATTAACACCTTATTTTTTCCTGTCAAGAGTTGTACTATTATGGTTTTGTTTTGAACTGATTGTGCAGCCTGCGAAGTTGTACAAACTTAAGCATCTCTCAAAGGTGGAGGTTATAGCTAATGATCCCAGTGGGTGCACATTTACCTTGGTAAAGATGCATATTTATGATCCTGAAAAGTTAGTGTGTCAAATGTGGGTTTTCTGCTAAAGGACTATTTTAGGAGAACTTGAGCAACAAATGAATTGTTTGGTTGCTTTGAACTTTGCACTTCCTTCTCCCTTCATGTGATGTGTCTGACTGAGCTTTTTGCAGGGATTTGATAACCTAAGGAGCCAAAGTGTTGCTCCTCCGCAATGGACTTTGGGTAACATTGATGATAGGTAATAAGGAACAGCTTCTTATTTCTCTTCATTCAAATGCAGAATTAAAATTCTTGGGTGCCCTAGATGTCAACTTAGCACGAATTTCATATTTTGAGTAGATGTTTCATTAAACTTGCCAGAACTTTCTTGTTGAACATTATTACAGGAACCGGCTTTTGTTCTGCATCTTGAATATTTGCAAAGATGTCCTTGGCCGGCTCCCAAAAGTGGTGGGCATAGATGTGGTAGAGATGGCGCTTTGGGCAAAGGTGTAACTAATTTCCTTCCTTGTCTTAAAGTGTGTACCAAGGCTAATTCATACATTCTTGCTTTCAGTTATAAGAATGACGCTCTAGTACTGCAAATGAAAGCTGGTTCTCTTTAAATGATTGGTTGTTGGAACAAATTATATAAAAATTTATTAGAATGAGGCTTATAGGACTAGCCAATTAACAATTAAAACAACAGAAGACTTGTAACTGAAAATGAATAATTGCAGGGCCAGGAAAAGATTTGTGTCGGAGTTTAAAACACCATACAGTTTAACTTTCTTTAAGAAGTTGGCCATTTATTGTGGATATGATAACTGTATTCTTTTGTTGTTATGCCAGGAAAATACACCTGCAGTTAACAAGCAAAGGAATCAGGAAGAGGGGCCTGTTGAAGCTACAGTGTTGGAATCTGATTTGAAAGTGACATTTGAAAAAGAACTCGTCTCCCAAGCTGAGGAAGAGGACATGGAGGCTCTTCTGGAAACGTATGTGCCCTCTTTGTATTCTGAAATTCATCCTTATGAGATGCACTTTTGATATATTAAGACAACAGCAATATACTCTTCAACAAACATGGAGATGAAGCATGAACAACAACCTTTCAATCAGTTCTGTGTGAAATGGCATAACTAATCTGAACTTGAAGTCACTTGGTGATGCCCCTAAGCTCTTAATAAATTAGCAGGGAATTGACCCATATGCACTACATCCTGTCAATTATAGTTGATATAGTTGATTTATTTGGGTTTTTAGATGTGAAAAGAGACATATATGGAACATAGTCAAATCAGCATAGTTTACCCTTCTATTGAGCCACTTGGTACATAGACTTTCAGTTCTTGTCTTTCATCCAACATGGGATTGTTATTCTCCAGCTTGGTATCAGTTAAGCGTATTGTTCTATCCTACTCGTGGCTCTTATGTTGCCAAGTATGGGATTTGTTTTCCCCGTAAAGCTTTACTTAAATCAGAGGCACCTGCCTGATTGCTAAATTGATTATGTCCACCTCTTTCACCCATCTTTTCTTGAAATATAAATTAAACTTGGTGCTCTTGCTTTTTTTTTTTAATCATTCAATGGCAAGCAGTTATGTCATGGGTATTGGTGAAGCAGAAGCATTTTCTGAAAGGTTGAAACGGGAGCTTCTTGCCCTGGAAGCTGCAAATGTGCATTCAATTTTGGAAAGTGAGCCTTTGATAGAGGAGGTATTTTCTGTAATACTTGATAGAGGTGCTTCTGGTCAATTTTTTGGTTGAAGTCAGAGTTAATTTTAGTGCTAATATTATTGTTCAATGTGATATTGCTTATAGTTTTATGCTATAGTTCGGAATCTACTTATATTTGATCGTCATCTTGAGATTGTTCGTTAATACGATGTTCAGTATCACTATATATGATCATTAACTACAGTGTCTTCTTCTGGGCCTTCAGGTATTGCAGGGACTTGAGGCTGCTACAATTTGTGTTGATGACATGGATGAATGGTTAGGCATTTTCAATGTCAAACTTAGACATATGAGAGAAGACATCGAATCGGTAAGATTAGGCTTTAACCCTTTTCATAACTGTGTTTGTGTGCCTGCTTGGTTTAGATTTATGCACTAGCATCCTAATGATTGAGGTCCTAGTTTGACTTCATTATTGCATGGGGGATTTACCAAGCAATTGTTTGGAATGCTGCGTCATTCATAACTGGAAATGACTGTTAAGTATGTCTGTCAAACTGAGGGTTAGAAAATGATGTAGGGAGCATTAGCCTTAACTAAGTGGTGTGTTACTATTCTCTGCAAACTTTAATGTTCAATCATGACTTACATTGATAGTTGATACTCTGAATTTGTATGCATTCACACTCTAAGTTGAATACCTTATTGATCAGTCAATGTTTTCCTTACTCCTCTGATGATATCCAGATAGAGACCCGTAACAACAAGTTGGAGATGCAGTCTGTAAATAACAGATCACTCATTGAAGAGCTTGACAAGCTACTTGAACGACTGCGTATCCCTTCTGAAGTATGATATCCATTATGATCACTAAGTTGATTGCATTTTAGCCATCTTCTCCTAACAATGCTCTGTTATTTGCAGTATGCAACATGTCTAACAGGTGGGACCTTTGATGAGGCACGCATGCTTCAAAACATTGAAGCATGTGAGTGGTTAACTGGTGCTTTGCATGGTCTTGAAATACCTAACATTGATCCAGTCTATGCAAACATGCGTGCTGTATGTGCTTTGCCCCCTTTCTCTGTCAATTTTCACCAAACTTAACAAAAGAACAAAATGTTGCAGCACAATTGATTTTACGTCCATGCTCATAAAATGATATTAGCCATTTGAGTTGCTGCTTTAACTCTAGTTGCTGGTAACATGATTCACTACCCTTAGGGGATTGTAATGTTTATTCAGTGAAGCCATCCAAAATCATATTAATATGCACCTGCTTGTAGATTCATATCTCTAAATCATCTTTTTCTGAAGTATTGACTAAACATCAACAGGTAAAAGAGAAGAGAGCTGAACTTGAAAAATTAAAAACTACTTTTGTCAGGAGAGCTTCTGAGTTCTTGAGAAAGTACTTCGCTAGTTTGGTGGATTTCATGATAAGTGACAAGAGTTACTTTTCACAGGTATTGTTCCCTCTAAGTCTTTATCTTCTCATTGATCAGTGTTAATGTCAGTACAATGATTCTTAGCAATACTTGGTGCTTATATTAAGCAGAGGGGACAATTAAAGAGGCCCGATCATGCTGACCTAAGGTACAAGTGCAGGACGTATGCTCGCCTACTTCAACATTTGAAGGTTGACTCACAAACACTTACTTTGCTATTTGGAGCTTTATTTGTCTCTCTTACTTATCAATTTTGGAACATTCACACCCTATGTTTTCAGAGCCTTGATAAGAATTGCCTGGTTCCTTTGAGGAAAGCATACTGTAGTTCTCTTAACTTACTCCTTCGCAGAGAGGTTAGAATTGCACTCCTTGCATAATGCCTTTTGAATAATTGTTTACTTCATTTGGAGTTGATAGGGTCATGTTTCTGTAGACTATTCTTTGGTTTTAGGCTGTATAGCTGAAGAATGACCAGGAAAAATATCTGGCCGGTATTCTTCTGCTAAAGTTTGAAAGTTATCTTTGACAGGCTCGTGAATTTGCTAATGAGCTCCGTGCGGGGACAAAAGCATCTAGAAATCCACCTGTTTGGCTTGAGGCTTCTTCAGGGAATCAAAATGCTAGTGCAGATACTTCAGCTGTTTCTGATGCTTATGCCAAAATGCTGACAATTTTCATCCCGCTCCTCGTGGACGAGGTTATACTTCTTTTATGAGTAGTTTGCTTCTGTTCTACTTTGTGTAATGATTGTTCATCTTCTGTGGCCCATATTGCAGAGTTCTTTTTTTGCACACTTCATGTGCTTTGAAGTTCCAACACTTGTTCCTCCAGGTGGTGTTGCTAATGGCAATAAGAGTGGAAGATACCATGAAAATGGCATAGATGATGAAGATGATGATTTGGGTATCATGGATATTGACGAGAATGACAGTAAAGCTGGTACACTTTTTTCAATCCAACCTTATTCCTGTTCGAATTTGTTTATGATAATTTAATGAAAAATTTCCTTTTGTAGGAAAAAATTCCATGGAGCTGACAGCACTTAATGATTCTCTTCAGGATCTACTTGATGGAATCCAAGTAAGGCATATACTCTGTTTTTAGTTTCAGTTTTCTTTTATGTTGGGCTCTCGTTTAAAACAGCTTCCATGAACATAAGGAGTGAGAATTACAGGTTCTTGTTGTTTCATTCTGTTTAGCTTATGTTAAAAGCATGCATATTCTTTTGAAAATTGAATAACTTGAAATTTAGACAGCTGTGGATCATTTGAAAACCTTTTAAAGGGTAGCAATGTTCCTTTTACTGAACCTAAGCTTGATCATTCTGATGCTTAGCTAATACAGATACAATGTTACCAATAAGACAATTATTTATTTTGTTTTCTTGTTAGTAATCAGTTGGTAACAAGGATGGGTAATTGCACCTTCATTTCAAAGATTAATTTGACTTTTGATTTTGACTTTGGAAAGGTTGTTATGTGATGAATTTAGGAAGACTTTTATGCTGTGGTTGATTGGGCCTACAAGATTGATCCTCTGCGCTGCATATCAATGCATGGGATCACAGAGCGGTATCTGTCTGGTCAGAAAGCAGATGCAGCAGGATTTGTGCGTTTGTTGCTTGGTGACCTGGAGTTGACAATTTCTACACAGTTTAGCCGTGTATGTATGGCTTTGAGAAGAAATAAATTTCCACAATACACTTCAAATATGGTTTTTGAGGTATATTTACCTTGTCTTCATTGTAGTTTGTAGATGAAGCTTGTCACCAGATTGAGAGAAATGAGCGCAATGTGAAGCAAATGGGGGTCTTATCATACATCCCAAGGTAATATCTAAATCTACAACAAGTGCCAAAGTTCACTAAAGATGTCAGTGAATTTGTGAGTGCTGCATGAGTATTGCATATCGAAAATGGTGATGTGTTTCCTCGTCTGGATAATTGACAAGAGCATCAGAATGAAATGCAACATTTGGCCATGCAAAGACAGAAGCAGTTTTAATTTCCAAAAAAAAAAAAGATAGAAGCAATTTTTGCTTGCTATTGAACTGCTAGGCACATATATTTTGTTGTTGATAATTGAGGTGCATGCTGTCTCTAGAGAAGATCGACAAAACTTGTTCAATGGTATGGTCATAACTTATGGCTGACTTCAAAAACATTGTGAGACAATGAAGAGCAAATATGAAATATGCAAACAATGAATTTCTATGTGAACAAATGAGATAAGTTATCAAAATGGATGGTGAATGTATATACAATGGATTGTCGTCCACACTGTTGAACTCAAAATCAGTTCTTGATAGTAATTACTGTGAATTGGGCCCTACACTTTTTGGTTTAAAGTTATGATAATATGCTGTTATAGACTGCTGGAAATCAGCTTTGGATGATGTTTGAACTTTTCTTTCCCTGTTATGTATTTAAATATGTTTTTCATGGTGTAATCTGAGTTAACCTATAGCATTTGTTGTGATTGGATCTCCTTTTTAGTGGACAAAGAAGACCTTGGTTAGATTTATATATCTGGCATACCCAAGCGTTTAACAATTCAATTTTTCACTTTGCTAGGACCTTACGTTTGTAGGTATATATTATGATATATGAAGCTTGCAAGTTTTGATTTATAATGTGACTGCTATGTGTTATTTAAGTAATGATTTTATACCTGCTTTATATCGCTTTTGGTCCTGCTAGATTTGCAACTCTTGCGACTCGCATGGAGCAGTACATTCAGGGGCAGTCAAGGGATTTAGTTGATCAAGCTTACACCAAATTTGTAATAATTTTAGTATTGAAGACAATGTTATCGCATTTTGTGTTTTACTTCCTGGTTATTGATTCTTGTTACTGCTGTTTGACAGGTGAGCATCATGTTTGTGACTTTGGAGAAGATTGCACAAACAGATCCAAAATATTCAGACATCTTTCTTTTAGAAAATTACGCTGCATTTCAGAACAGGTTTCTTATTCTTTGGGTTTGCTTCTTTTTTGATTTGTAAGCAGTGATCATCATGTCTTCTTATTGGAAACTTGCATGCAGCTTGTACGATCTTGCAAATGTGGTCCCTACTTTAGCCAAATTTTATCACCAGGCCAGTGAAGCATATGAGCAAGCTTGCACCCGCCATATAAATATGATAATATATTATGTATGAACCTCTTACCCCTATTTTTTGACTGCATCATTAACTTTGGAACTGCTAATGTTGTTGAAAAAGATTTTGTCTGTTACATTGTGATGATGTTTGCTTGGCTACTGCAGCAATTTGAACGTCTTTTCCAATTTGCTCGAAAGATTGAAGATTTGATGTACACAATAACACCAGAAGAGGTCAGTTCTTTGTGTCCATAAATTCCGTTTATTCACACCATTTAGCTATTTAAAACATTCGTGGTTTTGCTTGATACGTCATCCTACTGCAGATATCTTTTTATATAAAATGTACTTTTAGCTGCGTACTATGTAGGAGTAAGGCGGTGTACTATCAGACCTTCTCAGACCCCACTTTATTGCGGGACTTCGGACTGGGTGTGATGATGATGTACTTTTAGTATAAGTATCTTGGAGTTATTTTGAAAAATTATGAAGAATTGCTCCTTTAGATATTTTGGCTTGATTGCTTTGTAAATGTATCTCCTTTTTTTTAAATAATAAATGTTTCTCCTTTTCCTCTGTGGTTAGAATGAAAATGTAATAGGATAAAAATGAATGAAATTGGGCATTATGTCCATCACCTTTATGTTCTCATTATGTTTATTTGGATCCTGTGTTATTCTTATTAACCTGAACGTTTGTAGATTTCACTTACACTCCTTAGGATAAAGGTGAACTTTCAAAAGGTTGATAAGCTCGCATCCCTTGCAATTGAAATATGTGCTTGCAAGTTGGTTTTAAATTTAAACATTTAGGTTTACAAAAAATGATGTATTTCATAAGGAATAATATCATTCAGATCTGTCTGTTCTTGCTTGTCTGTTGATGCTTGTTTAAGCCCATTTCCTTCTGAATTGTTTATTCATTGCTCTTGTCATTCTTTTAGATCCCATTCCAGCTTGGGTTATCGAAAATGGATCTCAGTAAGATGTTAAAATCTAGTTTATCCGGGGTAAGCCAGTTGAATATCTCTCTTTGTTTTTCCTGGTCTCTGTCAAACAAATGTGGTGTAACGATCGCCATTCTTCGTCACAGGTTGATAAGTCTATTAGTTCCATGTATAAGAAATTGCAGAAGAACTTAACTTCAGAGGAGCTGTTACCTTCTTTGTGGGACAAGTGCAAGGTAAAGTCTCAACCACCTTAGTTTCCAAGCTGAAAAGCTTTTCCTGAAGATGGGCGGCATCTAATTTAGTTAAGGAATATAGCGGAGTTCCTTTGTTTCCATGTTCTTAAATTGAATTAGTTCCGTGTGTTATCCATTTATTTTGTTTTCACTGGTAGAAATAGAAAACCATTAGGGATCATGATTTTCTAGTAGAACACCAGTAATATCAGAATCTTAACCAAAGGTAAACTGACTCCACTTTGACATCACAGAAGGAGTTTTTGGACAAGTATGACAGTTTTGCGCAATTGGTTGCGAAGATCTATCCCAATGAGAACATCCCATCTGTGACAAAAATGAGAGAACTCCTGGCCTCCATGTAAAGCATTGATAAAGAGAGCCTCTGTTGTATAAATTAGCAGTTTCTTCCATAGATCTGTATTAAAGCTGGTGTAAGCATTCATTTTATTCATTCAGCAAAATTTTCTGCTGCACATAGTAGTTGAATGAAATTTGTTTTTGGCATCACCTACGTAGGATCATCTTCCTTTGCTGGTGTTATGCTTGCATTTTTTCAATTTTTGTATCGTTCTCAAGTGGTTTGATTCTGAATTTAGTTTCTTTGTGTTGATATTCAAAGTAGATGAAAGCCAATGTTTAATAACCTCGGCTATTCTTTTGTTGTGTCAACGTCTGTTTCCAAGGCAACTCTCCACCAAGTGAACAACCACATACATGTAGAAATTCTTCATCTTCTTCAATAATTGCCAGTGTGAAATGAAATAGAAATGTCTACTTCCTAGAAAATTTATGAGCTTTTTTGGGCAATCTCATTTCTGTTATGCTATTTTTGTCTTCAAAATTCTTCAATTGTTTCATAATTTCTGGGCACAGAAAGAAATTGAACGGGCAAGGAAGCACCCAAAACAGAACAACTAAAGAAAAGGTTTTTCAGCACAAATAAAATCACTTGTTTCACTTTTGTCGTTCTTATCCTGTCTTAATGCATTTCATCTTTTCACGTAAATGTGTCGGATGAGATGGGTTAAAACATGTAAGAACAGTAAAAGTGATATCTTTTGAGGCTTTAGGCTTTAGTGAAGCCGACGAGAATAAAGAAAACAAGTTGCAAATAGACCTTTGATCGGTTAAGGCTACGCTTGGACATTCCTAAAGATGGATAAGAATATTATTTTTAGTATATTTATAAAATTTTTTAAAAAAATCTTAGAATATCTAATCTTAGATATTTCTTAATTTTTAAGAATAGTTAAAAGACAAGTCTTTAGCTATTTTTAAATATTGAGAAATACCTAATTTTAGGATTAGATATTTTAATCTTAATCTTTAGCTATTCTTAAAAATTGAGAAATATATTCTAATATTTTTGTCCAACTAAATAAAGGATTATTTAAATTTTAAGAATATACCAAGACTATTCTAAGAATAGAGTTATTTGTTGAAGACTTTTTATCCCTTTTTTTGTTATTATTTAATAATAATAACAAAAAATTATAATTAATAAAAATACTAAAATAAATAATAATAAATAGAAAACTAATAATAATAATAAGAAGAAGAAGATTAATAATAATAATAAAATAATAATATTAAGAAGAAGAAAAAATTAATAATATTAAGGAATTTAATAATAATAATAAATTAATAAATAAATAATAAGAATAATAAATTAAAAATTAAAAATAATAATAATAACAACAACAACAATAATAATAAATGCATAACTAATAATAAGGATAAGGATAAGGATATTTTGATTTTTTGTTACTTATTCTTTTATCATTTTAAGTTTATATTTTTAAATTAAATATTAGCATAGAAATTCTTTAGCAGTAAACTAAAAAAAGTAATACACATTTTATTCTATTACTCGTCTTTTTTATTCTAAAAAATAATTATTATATTCTTTATCTATTTTAATCTTTAAATCAAAGAGGCTATAAGGGTTTTAATGTGTAATTTTGGTGGATCTATTTTTAAATAACCATCACTTGTTAATGCAAAACTTGTAGTTAAAGATTAGTTACTTGATAATTCTAGATCATTTGATTTAGTAATTGATCAGATCAACTGGTTCAAATTAATAATTACACGACATGCCTATATTATAACACAAATAAAATAAAGTCATGAAACGGCATCGTCAGAACATTTGGTTCAAATTAATAGCAACACATGACATCGTTTTCATTCATTAGGAGAAACTTTCATTTTCGTGACAAATCCGTCTCTCCTCCGCTTTCTTGTTGAAATTTGAAATCCTCTCTAGGCTGCCGTCAGCCAGTTGCCTGTCAGTAACGGCCCTCCCTCCTTTGCTGTTTTTCTCTCTTGTAACGACAATATGGAAGGTCTTGGTTTTCGTTGAATTCGTTTCTTAGCGCTGTTTTTTGTTTCTGGAATGAAGCTCTTGAATGCAAATAGTCAAAGTTAAAAAGGAAGGGAGGGAAACATCAAAGAATCTGAACATGTATATTGAGGTAATGTCATCCTTTTCCTATCTATAATCAAGGAGATTAGTAAGTCTTCAAGCTAATCATGAATATGGTAATGTAATGCTTAGATGTTTGTCCGCTTTGAATTGATTGAGTACTTATGTTCTTGTTGTTTCGTAGAAAGAATGAGTTTATGTTTACAGAAGGTGTTGATTTAATTTAGTGTTGACACGTGCTCATTGAAGTGAAGGCGAAGATATTAGAAGAGCAAACTCAACCTCACCTATCTTCAACCAGTGAAATGTCAAAAGCCCAAAGCATATGGCTGTTGCACTGTCAAGTTTATGAACACACACAGTCCAATAATCAAAGCCTTTTGTTTGAGGTGTAGGAAAGATCGTAAAATGGAATAATGAGAGGGTAGGAGATTTCAGGTATATATATATATATATAATATATATATGTAATAAGTGCGTAAATTTTGGTAATTATTGGTAGTTGAAAACTTGGTGTTCTCTGTGGAAGGGAACGTCAAGTTGAGAAAAGAAGGTGGGGGATTTTGTTTCCTATCTTTGTGTACCTATCCCATCATTCTCCCATATGCCAATCCTGTTCCAACATTGTTGCTGTCGTTTACATGGAATTGGAAGACAGAATAATTGTTCGTGTTTGTCATTATGTGGACTTGTCCCTAATTGTTGGATTACCATTTTGAGCTTCGCTGTGGTATTATTAACTCTGCTTGTCTACGGAATAATTTGAATTGGTCTCTTGAGGCTTGAATTCAGACATTCCATTAGTCATGCTGGCGTTAAGCTGCTGAAATGCTTAATTCTGCTGAATTCTTGGATCATTTATGCTGGTTGATGCCTCAGTAACTTTTTATTCTCATGCTTAGGAAGAACAAATTCAAATTTGAAATGAATTGTCAACTGGGATTATTTCAAAGATTTAGGCCGAGAAACCAATCTATAGGTGGTTTGGCGTAGTCTGTTTTCTCCTTGTTGGAGTTTCGATCCATGTTTTAAATGCTTTGAACGGGCCATGATTTAGCATGATTTCTATTTCTTTCTGAATTCTGAGACCTTTTCACAGTTTCGTTTCTGTATATTTCTCACCTATTGGTACCGCCATGTTTCTTTTTTATATATTTCTCATTCTTTTTCTCTGCCTCAAGTTAATGGTTCACTCCTCCATTCTCAGCTATTGATATAATCCAAAATGCATTTGAAATTATTAATACAGGTTCTCACTTGAAGTTAACAGGTCACTGTAAGGAATTCCCATTGCGATTCCTATATTAAACCAATTTATCAATTTCGCAGATTTCCTTTATTTTAGAATTGTAGCTTTGCTAATTGACCTGACACTTACACACCCTCAGCCCACCGGAAAAAAAGAAAATCTAGTCAAAGACCTCAATTATTACGGTAATTTAACCTATATCTCCCTATTCCCATTTGGCAACCCCATGGAAAGGAATTCCCAACTTTGTTCTTGTTTTTGGAGTTTGTTTAATAGATGCTATTGAAAGCGTGAATTGACAATTTCAAATTTATCTCTTTGCCTATGTGATCGTGTAAGTCATTGATAAGTGATGATTGATAAACTTTATATTTATATTTATGATTATGATTTATGTTCTTCTATTCTCAACCATGTTTATAAATTATCATTTATGATTCTGAATATTATATATATTTATATGTTGATTGTTTTAGATGGACGAACATATTCTTGTAGTGGAGAGTTGTAATTCAGTATCGGAGACAAAAATAGAAACTTCTAATCCTGTACCAAAATTTTTGATTGCTTCTATGATAATTAGTGATGAACTTCCACTATCTATAGTTAACACCAAAAGATTTAGGATATTTTGCAACTCATTACAACCGACCTTTAAGGTTCCAACTTGGGACACATTGAAGGACATTATGAAGATATATGAAGATAAGGAGAAAGAAATTTTAAGAACATTGTCAAGTATTGACGGACAGATTGCCATTACAGCTAACATGTGGACAACTGATAAACAAAAGAAAGGTTACATGGCAGTGACGACACATTATGTTGACAATAACTGCACTTTACGCAATAAACTTTTGAGGTAATTTATATTCTTTAATATTATTATCAGGTTCATTTATGTGCCGGCACCGCACACAAGTGAAAGGTTGGCAACTGTGTTGGAAAAATGTTTGATAGATTATAATATCGACACCAAATTATCCACTATAACAGTCAGCAATTATAGCATAGATGATGCTATTATTGAAAAGTTGAAAAATAAGATAGAAGTTGGGAATTTGTTGGTTGGTGGAAGGTTATTTCATATGCATTGTTTTATGCATGTTCTGAATTTGATTGTGAAATATGGGTTGGATTTGCTAAAAGAACCAATAGATTCGATTCAAAATAGTGTAGTATATTGGATTGCAATACCTAAACGAGTTGAGAAATTTGAAGAAATTGCATGACATTTATGCATTCCGAGTATGAAGAAGTTGGTTTTGGATTGTCCAACTAGATGCAGCTCAACCTTTAAGATGTTGAAGTCGGCAATCCAATATGTTGATGTGTTTACCAAACTAAGACAAATAGATTCTTAGCATGCTTGCATGCTTACAGAAGACAAATGGAAGTTGACTAGAGAATTTTGTGCAAAGTTGAAATTATTTTATTCTACAACTAAATTGTTCTCGGCAACTAAATACCGAACTTCGCATTGTTGCGTTCTTACTGTGTGTGAGATAAAGAAAGCTTTATCCGATTGGATTTTTAATTCCAATGAGGTTATTTGAGTTATGGCAAAGCAAATGATGGAGAAGTTGAATCCTTATTGGTATATGATTGGACATATTATTGCAGTCTTATCTGTGTTGGATCCTAGATATAAGATGGAGGGGGTTAATTTTATATATAACGTATTGTATGGTGATCAAGCTCAAGAGCATATAGAAGTCATTAAACAATTTTGGTATGATTTGTTTAATGATTATTGACTTAGAATGGACAAAATTCAGGCTGGGGGTTGCAGTAATCTAGGTTGTTTAGCTCCGACTTCAATTTCAAGTTCGGACTCATCTTTTGAGAAGATTTTGTCACATGATGGAGTTAGATAAATATTTGATAAAAAATTGTGTGCCTGAAGTTAAAGGTGAACAGTTTAATGTATTATTATGGTAGAAGAATTGTGAAAATAATTTTTCGATCATGCAAGTGTAATAACTTATTAGCAATTTCAACATCTACTGTTGCTTTGGAGTTTGCTTTTAACATTGGTGGTCGAGTTATTAGTTCTCATCGTGCTCAACTTTATCCTTATACTGTCGAAGCTCTTATATATGCCAAAAATTGGTTAGGTGGTGAAGATATTAAGTGTAAATTCTTTTCTTTTTGATATATTAATTTTGTTTATTTTTATATCATATTGTCTTATATTATTTTTTAATTTGTATGTTAATACATTCGTAGATACTAATGTGAAGGTGACTCGTTATACACTTATTCATACTCATCAATCAAGTGGTATTATTTTGATAAAATATATCAGATCTCCTCAGACCCCACTCCACTGCGGGACTTCGGACTGGGTGTGATGATGATGATGACGATGATGAAGGTACATTTAATTATTTATTATTATTATTATCATGTGCTTGATATTCTTTTAATTTTAATGTTATAATACTAAATATAATGTTTCTACGTACAGAAGAAATGCAATTTATTGACGATCCTAACTGCAACGATTAGTTGTTCTTTTAATCTCTCGGGTCTTTGCTCTTTTCAATCTCTAGTCTTGACTTTCATTCTCTCTCAGTACCACACTCCTAATCTAGAATATTGTTTCATGATTTTACTTTGATTATTTTGTAAATTGTATCATTAAAAATTTTTGGATAATTAATTTTGTAAATTATGTTAATTTTGTAAATTATGTCATCAATTAATGAATTTTATTTGTAATTTTAATTAATTGAACTGATCATTTTAATTATGATCATTTTTTCATTTTTATAATCATATTCTCATTCATTATAAAATTTCATTTTTATTTAATCAATTAAAATTTGTAACTTTGATTAATTGAATTAATCACTTATTTTTTCATTTGCTATAATCTTATCTTTTTCATTAATGAATTTATTTTATTTTCTCTATATATATACATTTTATATATTTATTCATTTCAAAATTTCAATTTTTATTAATCAATTGAAATTCATAACTTTAATTAATTGAATTAATCACTTTAAATTTTTAATTAAATAGACTTCTATTAAAAAATTCAAAAAATTAAAAAAGATGTCGGGTAAGTCCAAGTTTTATCAAGCTAGGCTCCGGATTGGGTCTAACCCGAACTCAATCTGACCCACTGTCATCCCTAATTATATCCCTGCTTTGGTTGTTCTAATCATTCTCTTGGTATATTAAAAACCCATCTACACAATGCAAATCGTACGTCTCCTTCAACAATTATGCAACGATTTGGAGAAAATCATCCGTAGGTTCTTGTGAGGCGCAACTGAGGATCATAATAAGACTCGATTCATCAGCTGGGACTAGGTGTGCAAGCCAAGTTATCAGGAGGTTTGGGTTTGAGGAAAATACGAGTTTCTAACGATGCATTACTATCGAAACTAGGTTGATTCCTAATTACCAAACTTAATGCGTTATGGGTTCGAATTCTTAGTGCAAATAAGTTTGATCGCAATCATTTACCAATTTCCATTTCAACTATGGGTAGCTCCATAGGCTGGCGAGGGATTGCTTCGGTATGGGGCTATGTACTCCGAGGAAGTAAATGGGTGGTGAGCAATGGAGCAACTACTAAATTTTGGGAGGATGTATGGGTGCATGACGTTGGGCCCCTGAGATACAGTGCAATTCAACCTATTCCGACAAATTTATCCAACCTTATAGTCAATTTCTTTGCTGATACCAATGGTGGATGGAACTGGCAGCTATTTCAGTCTCTAATCCCCAATTCGGTTTGCATGGCAATAGCTACACTACCTCCTTCTTCTATGTTGGGGCCTGATCGGTTGATATGGGGAGCTTCACAAAATGGCATATTTTTGACAAAGTCTGCATATAATTTAATTGATGGCCAACTAGACAATGGCAGTGACAATGATTGGTCCACAATCTGGAAATGGGTGGGGCCTTCACGGCTCAAAGCATTTCTATGGTTATTGACTCGAGGTTAGCTTCTCACAAGCTACCAGTGCCACATAAGAAAATAAACCACAGATCTCACGTCAGAGTTGTAGCGAAACAGAAACGCTTTTGCATGTATTCCTCGACGGATGTAAAGCTCGCACCTTCTGGCGACGCTTGTACTCTATTACAAACTCAGATGAATTTTTTGGCGCATCTATAAACATTTGGCTATCAGGTAATTTAAAACAACACACACAGATACAAGGGCTTCAACGGTCGCTAGTATTTGGGACAGCTTGCTGGTTTTTATGGTATTGGCGGAATAAAACAATTTTCGACGCCCAATTCTCCTAGCCTATAAACCCCCAGCAGCATGTGCTCAACTACGTCCAGTCCATAGAACAGGCCAAAAAAATAGTCAATAGAGCATTATCGCGTCCAAGGTTGCGGGTAGAAACCCTTGTGGGCTGGAGAAATCCTCCACCTAACTGGATACGTGTCAATACGGATGGTGCTTATAAAGTGGCATCTTCGTGGGCATCAGCTGGAGGCATCATTAGAGACAGTTTGGGAGCTTAGATAGGTGGATTCGCACATAATATTGGATACTGCACTATCGTTTCTGCCGAATTATGGGAGGTTTTCACAGGTCCACAGCGTGCATGGGACCTCGGATATAGGCAAGTGGAATTAGAAGTGGACTCCTTGATAATTATCAACATTTTATTGTCCTCTGCACCTCAAACCACCTAGGTTAACTCCCTAGTACTGGGGATTCAAAACTTAATAGCCAAAGACTGGATTGTGAAGGTCAGACATGTTTATCGACAGACTAATCGGGCTGCGGATTGGCTAGCCAATTATGCCCTTCTTTTGAACTTGGCATTCACATATTTCAAAACCCGCTTGTGGTTGCCTATCTATCCTCCTAGAGGATATTTCAGTGATTTCATTTCCCCGCTAAGTTATTTACGATTAATGTATCTCCATTTCGACCCCAACAAAAAAAAAAAAAAGAGCTTGACTTGGCTTACCGACATCCTTAATCTTGTCCCTTTGCTTCAGGGGTGGCTGATCTAAACACTCTCTTCTTGTATTAGAAAGCTGGGTTCAATCTGTGCAGATAATAGAGCAGCTCCAGAGAAATATCATTTAGACCATCCAATTAGGAAGTTCTTTGGAGAGTGCATCGAACTCAAAGTAGAGCTCGATTGCCGTTTTCGGGAGGAAGTGAGTTGCTGCCTTGTTTATTCTTTCTGATAGGTTAGAGCCTATTCATCTTTAGAGTTTTCCATTAAAAATGTCTTTATCGTGGTGTTTTTCCCTCGTAAATCTGTCAAGAGAAAGGCTAATTTGGAACATAGTAAGAAATTGAGAGAGAGGCTTCAAGCTTCAAGGAAGGAAGATGCTGAGAATGCACAGTAGGGGCAGGAGCATCTTTTATTACGTTTCTTGGTGCATTGACCGACTTATGCATGTCTTTGATTCAGCAGTTCAACATTGTTGATAGCTGATACTCGATAACCATTGAGCGATAGGTGATACCTAAATTCTTTTAGGGAAATACGATCTAAAATATACTGCATATATGTGTCATGGCTATCTTTTATTCTTGTCTGGCATTTTGTTTGTTCATCTTCATGTGACTTGAACTCAATATTTACAGGATGAGCTCTTTCAAAAACTCCAATAATATTGAACCTCTGATATACTTCTTTGAAGTTGGAATGGACTTTATCATCTTCTGCCTGTGTTTGACTTAAATTCTCTTTTGGTAAATCAGTTGATTGCATTCATACCAAAAAGGAAAGTGAGTTGCAACAGAATCACTTCAAACCTACCTCCTCGTATTCAAGGAAGGTTAAAACAACAGGTCAGAACCAACCCGGAATGCAATAGAGGATATATATTGCATTAAATCAGTACAGAGAGGTGGACTAAAGATTCCAAGACGCCTGACTGACCGAATATTGACAGTGATAAAAATCTCTAGAGTCTTGTAGATTCACCACAAGAGTCCAAAAGCAATAAAAACTTCATTCTGAATTCCTGTTGTTCCTTTGGTCGAAATTGGGTAGATTAGGTAGCTGAAAAGAAGTTTGAGGAAACTAGCATCATGATGATTAGTTCTTTTGATTATGAGGAACCAAACCGTGTAATGTTCCAGGATCTATCATGTAAGGAAGTGTTGCATTTGAGTAGCAACGGTTCCTTCCAGAAAAGCACGTAAGAGCAATTGAAAGATAGGTGTAGGGGAGCAAAGCTTTCCAAATGCATGTAATAGAGGGGAGACCCATGAAAGTGAGTTTGTATTTGTTCTTTACCTTTTACTTGATGGTAAGGTTAGGGGTTGCAAAGTAGCCTGAGCTCGCTTCAATAGAAAACAAAGTTTGATTTAATTAGGTTTGAGTCCAAAATAAAAGAGCTCAAGTTTTCGGTTTAAGAGGTTAAACTTAAATTTGGTTGAAATCAGGGACAAAAAACTCGAACTCAATTTGATTTAAATTCGAATCAAGATTTTAAGTTGAATTTGAGCAAATGTTATGAATATTATACCAGATTTTATTTTAATACGGTACAACCAGATTATTATAAACTTGTAAAATAGTTACCTAATATATTGTGTTATATAATTTTTAATTTTACTTCAATCATATCTTAGGAAATTATAATAATATAAATTTCATATGACAACTATCTTTTTATTCTCATTAATATTATTTTGTCACATATTTCCACGTAGACAATTACCTTTTTTTTTAAAAACGAAAGAACTTGCAGTTGTTATCCTTTGGATGCGCATCAGGTAAATGTCTATATTGACACAATAACCTACAAATCACGTCAATCAGGTATTCCATACTAGGTAAACCTTATACGACAAGTTCGATCGAGAAAGCGTAGCCAGTGGAAATCGAACACGAGATCTTTTAGTCTCATACTCTTCCACTTCACCGACTCGATCACCCCGTAAGAGGCGCATAGGCAATCACCATAACAATTAATAATAAAAATTTATTTAATTCTCATGCAATATAAAGTTAAAAATAATACAAAATAAAATAAATATATATTTTATAATAGTAACTTTTTTCATGTATGCATTCATTTTCTATATGGAATATATAAAATTTTAAAAATATATTAAATATATCTAAATTATGTTAAATCAAAATATTAAGTTATATAATTTATAATGACTTGTGTATAAGTTTTAATTACATAAAAATTTTATTTATTATATTCTTATTTATATCATTGTTATTTAGTTACAAAATTGTTCTAATTAAAATTACAATTTAAATCAATATTTTATCGGCATTTTAATAACATGGTTTAAAAAAACAAAAATTAATAAATAAAATGTTTATTTTTGAAAAAATTTATATATTAAAACAAAATCGCTAGTAATCGTCTTCTCAACGTAGTTAATCATAAAGGATCTTAATGTTATAAAATCGAAATAAAAATTGCAGAGTACGTGTTATAAAATCGAAACTAAAATTTCAGAGTATTTGGGAGAGGAAAATTTTTCTTATGAATGCATTCATTCATACCAATTTTTCTTACATCAAACCTTCTATTTATAGTACATTTTACACACCTAACACACATGTGATCATCTACCCCATATGT
>JAOQMR010000002.1:1945008-1966191 GCA_027563865.1 Erythroxylum pelleterianum | reverse complement strand
TAAAACCAAACCATCAATACACATGTGACCATCTACAATTAGTGGCACACCATATTATTTCTATCTTTTATAACACTTAATAGATAATTAGGAGATTAATTAGGATTAATTAATTAACCTTCCAGGCTAAGGTTCCCCTCTTTTTCAAACATTTCCTTTACCAAATCAAGCCACTCGCGTACTCGAGACTCTAAATTACAATTTACCCGAAGACTAGTGAGGTCTTCTCTCCCGAATCCTGATCATGGATGTTCATGGAAAGCAACGCGTCGACGGCGGCGATACCTTCTCCGACGACATGCCCCCAGAGTGGGACTACTATAGCGACGGCGGTGATAGCGATCCCGACCCTGCTGAGGATTGCAGTATTTTGGAAGAACTGGAAGGAGACACGAAGCATCAAGAACGAGAAAAGCCCTACAAGGTATTGACAGAAGAAGAAATAGGTGTATGCATGGAGGCCGACGTGTCGAAGGTGTCCAACGTTCTGCCCATATCGAAACTCGAGGCAAGTATGTTACTTCGTCACTATAATTGGAATATTGACAAAGTACATGATGCGTGGTTTACTGACGAGTTGGGGGTTCGTCAGAAGGTTGGTTTGTTGGAGAAACCACAAGTAGTTTCTGACGACAATAGTTGCAATAACTTGGTGACATGTGGGATTTGTTTGGAACATGGGCCTCGTGATTCGATCAGATCAGCGATTTGTGGACACCCCTTTTGTTGTGAATGTTGGAGACTGTATATTAAAACGAGCATAGATGATGGACCTGGTTGTTTAATGATGAAGTGTCCTGAACATTCATGTTCAGTCGCAGTGAACGGAGAAATGGTCAATGAATTGTCGTCCGAGGAGCATAGAAAAAGGTACCGTCAATACCTTCTTAAGTCCTATGTAGAACAAAACAAGAAGAGGAAATGGTGTCCTGCTCCGAATTGCGAGAATGCTATTGATTTTGATGTTGGAAACGCAAGTTTTGACGTTACTTGCGCTTGTTCTCATACATTTTGCTGGAATTGTAGTCTTGAAACACACCGTCCAGTTGGTTGTGACATTGTAGCGAAATGGGAAGAGAAGAACTTAGATCAGTCCTTGAACGAGACATGGAAGAAAATTAACACCAAGCCCTGTCCAAGTTGCAATCGCTTAATTGAGAAAAACGCGGGGTGTATGCACATGATGTGCGCATCACCATGTCGCTTTTCTTTCTGCTGGTTATGTCTAAAGGAGTGGTCTACCCATTGTAGAGGAGGTTGCAATAGTTATTGTGCAAGTCCTAATAGCAGAGAAACTAGGTCTTTGAAACAAGATTTGCTCAGATACCAGCACTACTACGATCGTTGGGCAGCCAACGAGAGGTCAAGGCAAATTGCCCTGAAATATTTAGAGGAAGTACAGAATATTCACATCATAAAGATGAGAGACATTCTTCGCCAGACTGAGACTCAGCTTAGCTTCCTGGTAGACGCCTGGAAGCAGATAGTTGAATGTCGACAAGTGCTCAAGTGGACCTACGTATATGGATACTACTTGCCCGAGAACGAGCCTGCCAAGAAACAATTGTTCGAGTACTTGCAGGGTCAGGCAGAGTTGGGTTTGGAAAGGCTTCATGGTTTTGCAGAGAAAGAATTGGCAATGTTTATCCAATCTGTTAAGCCAGGTGATGAGTTCAATGAGTTTCGCTGCAAGTTGCTTGGACTTACAAAAGTGACCAAAAATTACTTTGAGAATTTGGTTAGAGCATTGGAGAATGGTTTGTCTGATGTTGCTTCTGATGGGAGTTATAGCTCAGCCTCAGATTCTGGCAGCAGCTCAAAGAAGCAGAAGATAAATGCCGAATCAACAATCTGTAAGTAACAAAGATTGGGCATTGGTGGTTGATCAGAAAACAGAGAGAGCAGATATTTTTATCAGAGACAAAGAGTCTTGTAGAATATGTAGTTTATGTCATGTCAATTCTGGAGCTGCCAATATGAATGAGTGTTGCATGTTACCATTATACCTGTACTAATCGTTTGTCTGTACATCTTATCTCTATGCAACTTAAAAGGCCTTTACTTTCATCATGACTTCTAAGGGGATTTTTCATTGATGTTCATAGTAATTTTTGTTATTTCGAAGAGAATTGTTAGACTCTTAAGTAAAGATGTTAATAGTATCTCTTTCCTCACCAATTGATTCTTTCGATTCAACTGAATTCAAATTATCAATTTTAATTAGAAATAGATCTTTTGATAAGTTTAAAAATTAAGATAAAATTTTAAAGATTGGCTATATAAAAAATTATATATATATATATATATATATAGATTAATTAATATTCATATGATCTCATATTTACATTTTTATAAATAATGACTATTATTTTACTTATATTAATGTAAGATCACATTTTTATTTCAAGATATCTTTATATGTTTTTAATAAATAATTAATACTTTATATAATCATTAAGAGGTTTTAAAATATGAGTTCATGAGTTGGGCATAAATTTATATTTTTTATAACGGGTCGAATTTAAATTTAAAAGTGAACTTTATTTATGGGTAAATTAAATATAAATTTAAAATTTAAACTTTAAGCAAAATTAATTAAATTTGACATATAAAGGACTGCTTTAGTTTTGTCTCTTACTAGCTTTAGTTTTTCTTTATTATTATTATTATTATTATCATTTATGATTCGTATTATTAGTGTTATTTGTATTTATTTTAGCAATGTCTTGATATTCGAGTATTTTTATAATTATTTCTATTTAGTGCTTTGATTTCTCCTTTACTTGTATTTTCATTTATTTTATGTTTTATGAATTGTTTCTGTTAATTACCTGCATCATTTTTATATTGTCTCATTTGCATGTGGTCTACCAGAAACAGTCTCTCTACATAGTAGAGGGAAGGTTGCGTACTATCAGACCTCCCCATATCCTGCTTCATTGCGGAATTTCGGACTGGGTGATGATGATGATGATATAAATGACTGCTTATAAGCATCATAAAGCAACAATTACCGGCATAAAGTCTAATATTTATGGCTATTTTCAAAGATATGTCTTGTTTAACTTACTGTATGCCTTCTGTGAAATTCTAATAAATGTGATCTCTCTCCTTATATATATATGTTTTGGTAGTATGTGCCATGGTCACTATGCACATGAGCACGACTTGATCTTTTTTAATTTCTCAAGAGAAACTACTACGAAATTCCCATAACCAGCAGTTTACGCACCAATGCACAACTTGAAAACGACTTCACATGTCTTTTTGTATTCAACTTGTGGAATCAGACGATAAAGAAGAAACACCATCGTAAAGTTTAAGGCATATGGGCCTGCGGTGAACTAAAATAAGTGAAAAGCTGTAATCAATCGTGAAAGAACGTGGGATAGTGCTTCCAGGAAGAACAGACATATGCTTTACTCCAAGAAATGCAGCAACTTTTGTCTTTAGATTTGAGTTTAAATATAAAATTAGATATATACCTAATAATCATTTCTATTTCTATCTGTAATGATAAATATAAACGAAACTTGGTGTCTGGGATTGGGAGAAGAAGAAGGATCATAACAAAAAGAAATTGTATTGAAAATTGAAGGTCAACAAGTTGAGTATTATCTATAGATCTAATTCTCTTCTGTGATGCATATAATTTCTTGGAGCCTGTACTGTTACTATGTATATATATATACACAAGCTGCCTCCATGTCCCAAGGCTACGTCTGGAGGATGATGCCATCAGAAGAAAGTCTAGAGAGGAGATATATACAGGAGGAAGAAACCAACACAGCCCCAGCAAAACAAGCAAGATCCAAACTAGTTAGTAATGGTACGTTCTTGAATTTCTCCAGTAGTCCCACTTGAAGAATCATCGTCACTGCATGACCAATCCTAGACTTTGCTTTTGAAACTGACCCCATTTCCACCCATGTTGGAAGCGACTGAAACAGATTCAATTTCATTAATCTGATGATTAGCTAATGGAAAGGAGCATCATTGGTCTTTTATGTCACTTTCCTATCTGGTTAAACTGTACAAGAGAAAGCAATCACCTTCAGGTTGAAGAGGCCAAACAGGTTTGATTCTGGTAACCAAGATCCGTTTTCATTCTCATTTTTTGATCCCACGAACATGCCGTAGAGCCCAACCCCAAATACAAATAGTGCAATTCCAATCAAGAACATGTCTGCATAAGAATCATGGTATCAAATTTTCATAGAAACCAAACGAGTTTAAATCGACAAACATTGAAGACTTACATAGTATAAGTACTAGATTACGTGTGTATATTTGCTGCCTAATCAAAAAATGAAGAGGGGTAGCTGTACCTATGGCTTCAATAAGCAGATTTATCGTGCGCACTTGATCCAGACTTCGAGACAACGAATGGAAATAATGAAAATAGGACTCTAATATTAGAACGCAACCCTGCAAAAGTTTGTGGTTAGGATCAATTCAGATATGTTTGTGAGAATACAAGTAGTTTTAAATAGGCCACTATTTTTTTCTTCCAAAAGTTCTACCTCCACAAAACACAATACTGAGCCAAATAAGGATCCAGCCACAGCGAACATTGTGAAGAATCTACAATTGATAACAACCTGCACAAGGCCAGGAAAAGTTGAGAGTTAGAGCTTGATCAAATTCTGTTTCCGCGTATATGGGAACCGCATGCATGCAAGAAAGGGACATATCTGCTAGTTCAGACGTTACTCACCCTTTCAATGAAGCTCTGGGCTTCAAATATCCAGGTTTTTCGGTTCTTAACTGGCCTCAGATTTCCATAAAAGAGGCGGCTAAGAGCTGTGAGCAAGGAAGCAAGATCAATTCTTCGACCAACCTGTGTCTCTGAAGAGGTCAAGCTCTCTAACTCAACCATTGATGCTTTAACAGCCACAGTTGGTTTCTTTCTCTTGTTATCACCATCATCATCTGCAGAAACCATTCTCTCACCTTTCAATTCGGACTTGCTTATGCATTTGACCTTAGCAACCGACGAGGACACTGCGGTAGGAGGAAGAATTCGACCCAGAAACCTATGCGAACGTAGCAACCTTGTGGTTGCCATTGTTCTAGATGCCTTGGTGCTCTTAATTGTTTCTTTCTACAGTTTCTGGAGTTCAGTTCAGTTCATATGAATGGTTTTATAGAGATCAATGTTGACGAAGTAGAAAGGAAGATTCTCTAGCATATCTGTCTGTGGGAGGGTCTGCTACTTGACTTGTTCGCACTTCGACTGCTCCAAGGAAATGTCGAAACTCTGACCTCAACGGACGGTGCTGCTTTATGTTCTTGAGTTTCAATTAACGTGTGGGCCCAAAAGAGTTCGCACCCTGAACACGTGTCGAATAGGTATCATACGAAGAACTTGCGTTGGTGTATGGACTTTGGTCAGCTTCTTCAACGTGTTCCGTGAATGAAGGAACAGTAATTGTTTGAGTTTCGAGTATAATGCTGCGAGGAATAAAAGTTAACTGAGAATTTATGTACCAAGAAGTTTCATTAACCATGAATAAGCAGTAATCTAACCAATAAACAATGTGAATCGATGAATTGAAAGGTTCAGAACTGTCCAACCTGGACCTGGTGGGTCTTGTTTATTGAAAAATGTGCAAGGTGCAAGGCGCAAGCCGACATTTCTTACGATTCCCTGTCAAACTTCCAAACAACTTCGTAGGTGACAGCTAGCCTTGTCTTGTTCTACATGCCAATGCCAATACGCATGTCACCCATTGCCAGGGCCTTTCATTAGGGCAATGTCCTGATGGGAAAGATAAACGATCTCAACATATACACGAACACCGGTTCTTCACCGTCCAGCACAAAAATTATCATGTACTCCAGTATGTAGGTAGGGAAGACAATGACTGAATCAACTCGGATCCATAACTCACAAGCCCAAATCCAAATTTTAATTCATAAGCTTAAATTCCACCCCAAGTTTCAATCAGATCATGGACCAGTTTACAATTAATTTGAGGCCGATCTGGCATCGAACTGATGCGAAATATCTCAACTTGTTGAATAAAAGGATAAAAATTCAGATTCAAATCAGCAACTTTAAAATTGAAACCTAACGCGAACTCAATTTTTTCTATTAAGCCTGAATCTAAATTAAAAAAATTATGTTAATTTTTGGTCTGTCAGACCCACTAGCATATCTTCATAATTGAAACAACTGGAAGCACAGGATTTTTCATCCTGTGATCGCCCAATTTTGTCTCTATTGATAGCATCACCGAGCTGCTTTGAGAATCCTTGTGCCCAATTGTAGATAACAAAAGAACATTGAATTGGCATATCAATTAAGCATTGCATTTTCAAGGCCGAGTTCCCAATTTCCCCCACCCCGCTGGGAATTCAACACCCAACCTCATAGGTTGGGGTTTAGGGGTTTAGGGGATTTCACTACTCTACTCCAATGCAACTCCTAACTTCGTAGCAAGTTCTGCCTGCCTGCCGCTATATCTAATTTCCTCCCTCTTCATATTCCTGAGATTGTTCCATGATAAAGGCAGGAACCAAACTTGAATGTTCCAGGCATAGCAGAACAGAAATGAAGAGTGGATTCATTGCTTCTTCATAAAAAATTACACAAAAGATGGCCGATCCTTTCTATGAAAACTTCATACAGAACAATCATGAGCTCCTATTGAAATAATTGTCTCCCTAAAGATCGACCTGTGTCTCCTCCTCCTGGCATTGGGCTACCCCAGGATGAGCAGAAGAGCAATTTAGTAAGTCTGATGACCACTATCACAGGATCCACAGAAACAAAACCCCAATATCCTAGAGAACTGATACTGTACAAATAGTAGACTAGTATAAACCATGGGAACAGGACAAGTAGGGAGTAATAAGTCAGTAGTTCTTAGCTAAAGGTCCAGCAGGAAAAAGTCTGATGATCAATGGTGACCAAAGGCAAAGCAAGCAAGGATTTGTAACGTCACAATTATAGCAATAAGGAACTTTGTCTTTCAAACAATTGTGTAGATATAAGAAGGCAACTCAAGTTGAACATCAACTTACTCAAAGAAAAAGGCAGCTTTTGTCGGATGATATATCCTGTAAACCTGAGAAATCAATTCGTGCCACTGAATAATAAGTTTCTATCTCAAAATGAGATATATTAAATTAGAAAGAATGAAAGCATTATAATTATGTGTTGAATTTATGTACCTCGAAATAATAAGCACTAGAAGCCAACAAGATGAATCGCACTTATCCAGATAATTAGTTTCAGAAAGGTAATGCAACCAACAAAGAATGGAACAACAACAACCAAGGCTGGAAGACCAAGCACGGACCAGGTAAAATATACCGCAAAGAGTGGGCAAATGACCATGAAGCCCATGGAAAAGAAGGCAGGTGTCAATTACCCTCTGAGACATGTAACAAGACTCCACCTCTTTGGGTTAACTTGTAGACATAGTCTCAGTTAGAAGCAGGAAAGTCGCAAGACCGATGTAAAACATAGGCTCAAATGTAACATTTTCCGCACGTACCATTGGTATCAGTAAGTTAATTGTTCTCTTTCTCAGTCCAAAACAATAGCAAGCACACAACAACAACAGGCAAAAACAGAGAGAGTATGCGGAAGGTATAAATAATAAACTAAAACACGAAAATTCAAAAACAGTCAACAGAGTATAACTAAAGGCCCTCCAAACCGAGAAATTCCTCGTCTTGGTTCCTTAAAGATATGTCCAATTTAGAATTGAAGCAAGCGAGTAAGATGCCTTGCGATACAATCTCAAAACGGTAAGGCCACATACTATATCCAAAACAACGATTAAGCAAGTTTACACAAGCAAATTGCATATAGGCCAGTTTTTCAACTCATTTACCGCATCCAAAATCACCCTCGTACTTCAATCTCAGCTTCCTTAGAGAAAACATCAAATCGAAAATAGAAAGAAAAGTTGATTAATACCAATCAGGATCGTATCCTTGAAGAAAGCTTCAATAAAGAAACTCAGAAGATCGGTTCACTGCTCAAAAACCTTCAGATTCAAAAACAATAGAGAAACTTTAAGATAATGAAGTTATAAATTCATAGGAAAGGAAACGAGACGATAATCCGAGTTTTCGGAGGAGTAATCCCGCCAAAAACTGACTGCAATTCCATTTGAAACCTCAATCCGTTACGATTGGAGAAGATAGCTTTAACTTTTAACAGTAATAATAGTAACGGTTTCACGTGATTGCTAATGGACCCCAACTTCAACTCGTGGCCCATTTCAGTGTTTTTTGGGCCTAAAGAAAGTCCACGAATGGCCCAAATATAGGATATCTTTGACTTGGACATTTCCTCTTCTTTTATCACTCAAACACGAAGTTGTTTTCTTTAGTCTTCAGGTTGAAAAATGTTAATTCAACTCAACTTAGTATGAAACCGAAGGCAAGGGAATTCAGACTTCCCTTCCATTAAAAGAAAAATTATTACAAATTAAAAGACGAATTTAATTTTAATAATAGTCTAAAATTTCAAATTTTAAAAAATTTAACATTTAAAGATCCTGAATAATTTAAAAATTTTAAATTCAAAATATTAGTGTTTAATTGTTAATTTTCTAAAAGATAAATTCCTTATTTTCACAAATTCCTTATTTTCACATAAATTAATTACGAATAAAAATGTATTATTATATTAAATATCTAAGATAAGGTCAACTCAATTATATTGTTTTAAAATTTTCAATTGACAAATTCAACATTCCTCGGTGCACAAGGCTTCTTGCTTTGTGAGGGTCCGAGGAACTTTCTTGGTGTATTTTTTACAAAGAGGTTGTTTCTATCATTTGAACATATGACCTTCTAGTCACAAAGTAGCAACTTAATTATTGGTGTTATTTGGTAAACAATGGATTGGATTAGCTATTAGTTGATTCTAATAGTAGTTAGTTTATAGCTGATTGTATTAGCTGATTTGACCAGTGAATAACATTAGTTATGTATTAAAGATGTTTGATAAAATTAACTATTTAGTATTAGTTGTTTATGTGTAAAATGACTTATGAAGGTAGGGCATGACTTGAAATCTCATAAAAAATTAGATTTTAGATATTTAATTTTACAAAAATTATATTTATATCTCTAATAAAAACATAGAGCATATAAATAATAATAACCAAAAAATCATTAACATAAATCAACAAGAAACCATATATTTTAATTTAGTATATTTAATTATTAATATATTTAGTTTAATTATTTACGTATTTATTTTATTATATTTTAATTAATTATATTTAATTATAATTATTATTATAACAAGTGTCACAGGCGTAACACACTTTCTTCTTTTAAAAGGCCTCCATCACTATTAAACGAATAATGGGCACAACGTCAACCAAACAAAATTTTATTAGCTGATCACCCAAAGACTCCTAAGCTTTTAAAAGATCAACTAGTTAGGTTGAATAAATCAACCCACCAACTACTAACCAAACGAAATAATTATCACGAGAAAGTCACATTATTTGTTGCAATCATTTCTTTGTAATAAAGCAAACTAAACATCTAAATGGTCCGTCTTCCATTGTTCAATTTGCTGCGAATGGAACACATATGAAAGTCGTGCTCGATTTCTGTTTTAAGTGGGAGTGTGACACAAAAATAATCATTAGGGTAAAGAAAAAGCAAATTCTCGAGTGGGATTTGTATGATTACATTGGGAGAACTAACATGAAGCTAATGTATAATTAAACCCTGTTCCTAAATAAATAATCCACGTGCGGTTTTTGGCCGGCAGTGGGAACCTATGCCATGACCCATGAAGCAAGCGTTGGTCGGAAGTTGAGAATTCTAGACTTTAGTACAAAACCGGCGGAGATTGACCTTTCGTACGTTGACTTCCAAGTATTACAGTTTTGTCCAAAGACCCATAATACTGTCGTGTAAATAATACCTGAGAGGGTTTTAAAATTTCTTCACTCTTATTTCTCAGTTTCCGTGATCGGATTGGTGTTGAAAGGTCAACATTCTTCATAAAGACTCTTGCTGTGCACATACTGGGATTTGACAATCATACGTGGCCGGAGTCATTAAGCTTCGGTGTGAATTTGGGAGACGATTGGAGCTATCATATACAATATTTGACCAAAAGTATGATTAAGCTTCTCAGCATGCTTAACAATTTTAATTCACAACGAAGTAACGTGAAAACAGCATAGTCTATTATAAATTTAGAGTATACACGAGATATAATTGCATTTTATGACCAACATATGGAATCTTACATTCAATAATATATGTTAATTATACAATTACAAATGGGACAAATGATTATTTTATATATAAGATCAAGCTCAAATAAATTTGGGATTCACAACTTGAACACAGTCAAATTCGGATTAACACGGTCAAATATATATATATTGACCGTGTTAGTCAAATATGTGTTAATCTGAATTTGACCGTGTTCAAGTTGTGAATCTCAAATTTATATATATTTGACTGTGTTAATATGAATTTGACCGTGTTCAAGTTGTGAATCTCAAATTTATTTGAGCCTCAAGTCGTTTGTACACGCTTACAAAGAGTTTCAAACTAAAACCAAAGATTCTAACTTGGCTTAGTGTCCCCCCTAATGGGAACTAAATTACTCAGGATTCAGGAAATAGCAAAGAAGGGACGGTCACGTGGAAAATAGAAAATTCTATTTACTTGTACGAATTTACTTTTCAATATCCTGGAAATAGACAAAGAAAATTCTGAAATTTGAATAGTAGGATCAGCAATCGCACTATTCAAAACTCGGAAGTCGGAAGGAAGCCAGAATGGATGGGAAAATTACAAAACTCCACGAGCCTCAGAAATAATGCATGCGTGTGGTCCTTTACACGACTCTATTCAGGAGCAACCATTGTTGGCTATGTGGGTGGACCGACCATAAGCACTTACTTGCGTTGTCCTGACAGAACACACACGTGATATCCCACCTATAAATAAACCCTTCGACACATTCGACCCCTCAACTTGCTATTCATACGATCAATCAGATAGATATCTGCGCAAATTACACAACCTACTGGTAGTCAAAGCTCTGCACTTTAACCTCTAATGGCTTCTTCTTTAGCTTTCCCCTCTTTGCAACAACCGCAACTCCAGTTACTAAGAAAACAACAAAGACCATCCACCCGTCACTTCTCTGTTCGTCCCATCCATGCCTCTGTATCCGAGAAACCAGCTCCAGGGGTGAGTGTTTCTTCGCCTGAATCATCCAATCTTCCGATCCGGAAAATCCCAGGTGACACTGGACTGTTCCTAATCGGTCCTGTGAAAGATCGATTGGATTACTTCTACAACCAGGGTCGCGACGAGTTCTTCAAGTCGAAAATCCAGAAGTATCAATCCACTGTCTTCAGAACCAACATGCCTCCTGGTCCTTTCATAGCTCCTAACCCCCAGGTCGTGGCTTTGCTCGATGGCAAGAGCTTTCCTGTTCTTTTCGACTTAACAAAGGTCGAAAAGAAGGATCTTTTCACGGGTACTTACATGCCCTCTACGGAGCTCACTGGAGGCTATCGAGTTGTCTCCTATCTCGACCCATCAGAGCCTAATCACGGAAAACTCAAGGAACTCATTTTCTATCAACTCAAGGCTCGTCGCGATCACGTAATTCCCGAGTTCATTTCGTCCTACAACGAACTCTTTGACACTCTCGAGAAAGAGCTTGCAAGTAAAGGCAAAGCCATCTTCGGTTCAGCAAACGATCAAGCTGCTTTCAACTTCTTGACTCGATCCTTGTACGGCGTGAACCCAGCCGACACCAAACTTGCGACCGACGGACCTGGTCTGGTTGCTAAGTGGGTGTTGTTCCAACTCAGCCCTCAACTCACTCTCGGACTCCCAAAGTACCTAGAAGATCTTACAATCCACACTTTTCGACTACCTCCTGCTCTTATCAAGAAAGATTACCAGAGGCTTTACGATTTCTTCTACTCTTCTTCTGGATTCCTGCTCGACGAGGCCGAGAAATTGGGCATCTCGCGAGAAGAGGCTTGTCATAATCTCCTGTTCGCGACGTGCTTCAATTCATTTGGTGGCATGAAGATCTTCTTCCCAAATGCCCTCAAGTGGCTTGGCCGTGCCGGAGCTAAGTTCCACAGCGAGCTAGCACAAGAGATCAGATCAGTCGTCAGATCCAACGGTGGACAAGTCACGATGGCTGCAATGGAGCAGATGCCTCTCATGAAATCGGTCGTATACGAAGCGCTCCGTATCGACCCGCCCGTACCCTTACAATTCGGGCGGGCCAAGCGTGACATGATCATCGAAAGTCACGACGCAGCGTTTAAGGTGAAAGAAGGAGAACTCTTATTCGGTTTTCAACCTTTCGCGACCAAGGATCCGAGAATATTCGAAAGACCCGAGGAGTTTGTACCCGACCGGTTCGTCGGCGAAGGAGAGAAGATGCTCAAGCACGTGCTGTGGTCCAATGGGCGCGAGACTGAGACTCCAACTGTTGCGAACAAGCAGTGTGCGGGAAAAGACTTTGTGGTGCTCATGTCTAGGCTTTTAATCGTGGAGCTCTTCTTGAGATACGACTCCTTCGAGATTGAAGTTGGCAAATCGCAGTTGGGCGTCGCCGTCACCGTTACATCGTTGAAAAGAGCAAGTTTTTGAGCCAATTTCCATAACTTAGGGAGTGAGATTTATAGTTTTGGAAATGTATAAAATTAATATGGGTTTTTAAATATATAATAAGACCGTTATTTAAATCATCAAACCTCTGCAATTTCATTCAAGTGGTGTTACTGCTAAGGTTTCCTGAGGTTGCCATGTGGTCGTGTCCGGAATTCTTACAATGTGTCTCACATTTTTAAAATCCATTAAATTAATCTTAAAAAAGATTAAGAATCATGTGTTCAAAATCCATTAAATGTCCCACATTCAAAACATAAAAACACAGTTGGTCGTATAAATTAATCAAATTTTATTAATATAATAATTCAACTTAACTTTTAAATTAAATCTAAAATAGTTAAATTAATTTATACGGAATTCTTACAATGTGTCTCACATTTTTTATATCCATTAAATTAATCTTTAAAAGGATTAAGAATCATGTGTTCAAAATCCATAAAATGTCACACATTCAAATCATAAAAGCACAGTTGGTCGTATAAATTAATCAAATTTTTTGATCTTAGACTAGGGTATTTACCAGCGGAGTCAGTGACTAATCCTCTCGCTAGTTTGTAGGCACCTCACAAGATGAGACAGCTGGCCCAAAGATTTAAAGTTGTTTCATACCCAAAGCTAAGGATCAAACCCTTAACGTTTGGTTAAGGATGGATGAGTCCTTGCCACTCAACCATATCCCTTGAGTTAAATTAATCAAATTTTATTAATATAATAATTCAACTTAACTTTCAATTAAATCTAAATTAGTCTAAAATTGAAAGTCGAGTTAAATCATAATATATTTATATTATTTTTAATCAAAAATTTAAGAAATGTAAATTTTTAAAATGTAAAAGTGAAAATGACTAGTATTTTTGAAAAAAGTTTAAATTTTTACTTAAAATTAAAAAACTGATTACTTAATTTTAAACTATTGTGATGACACAATGGGCACGTGTTGGATGAAGAAGTGCGCATCGTGGACTAATCCACAATTTGATGTCCACTTGCAGAGTGCCGTGTCAATTTCATGAAAGCTTGTTGGAGGAGGCGGAGGTGCTCTGGAAGACTGGAAAGTGGAAAGGGTCTGGTGCACATGTTTCAAACACATTGTCAGGACTTTGACGCTTGGTAGTTGGTATCTTAAAATTTGACCTGCCATTAACACCCTGGCACTTATCGGTTGGCGGTTGGGAGGTTTCTAATTCTTCGAGCCATATAGAAGATATTATTACTAGTCGTATGATTCAGTTTCCTCCTTCTTGGTCGTCGTCTGATGAGTTGAAACATTTGAACATTCCTCATTCAAAATGTTGACCAGGTGGTACATTTTGGTGAGATTATTATTGAAAATTATATTCAATTTTTAATCATTAACTTGTAATACCAAATTATATTATAATATTGGTTAAAAGCCCCTTTTGTGACTGAAAATGTGATCAGATTGGTTTATGTGGTGTCAATTGAACGAGCAGCAGGTATGACTGAACATCAATCCTTTCAAAAGTTGTCACACAGAACCAAATAACTTTTGATATTGCCTGGCCAATGAGGGAACGTTCGCTTTCTGCAAGTAAGGACCAATTATACTAAGAAGATATTTGTGACCACTGACCAACCACAACCAAAGAGAAGTTGTCAAACTGAAAATGACAACAGGACAGAACTGCCAGATGTAGAGCACTATACAAACATTTTTATAATAAAAAAAGGAGAAAGCACAAAATGTGGTTGGCAGTTTCAAGCATGTGCTTAGACACAATTAGATTTTCTCTTCAAGATCCATTTTGCTAAAGAACTGTTAGCTTAAAATGCGGAGGGTTGCAGCATGGAGGGTGGGACGAAATAATTACCAAGATTGGACATGTGGGTCAGTGTCCTATTTGGAGTTGGATTACACAACTCTTGCTTCTTTGCAGCTTTAGAGATAGGGTGGAAACAACTTCCTGGCTCTAGATATTTTTATACAAAGATTCAATGGAGCAAACAAGTCTAACTGACTGAATTGTACAATGTTCTTGTCCCTTGGAGCAACAAAGAGAAAAGACAAGTCCGAACATGTCCTCCTGATGTGGGGGAGGGCCAAGTGTTCCTGCTGAGAGCTACCCTGATCATATTCACGTGAAGAAATTAAGATGGACTTGGTTCACTTAACCAGGGATCTTGTACCGAAACAGGTGAACTAGTTTTTCCGATTTCCAGTGACTCCATATTACTTAGCACAGTCTTATGTTCCAACTCAGATTTCTGGATAGTTAAGCTTATTGTCTTGTCACTGGGATTGGATGATGACGATGATGATGAAGAAGAAGAAGAAGGAGATATCTTTGATGAAGTTATGTCATTAGTTTCCTTGGAAGAAGCATGTCTGCCAAGCATTATCTCTTCTAGTTCAGCTGCAACTTCCGCCATTGAAGGCCTCACGTCTCTATGAAATGCCAGGCATCTGAAAGCCAATTCGGCCACTTTTCGCACCGAGAAAAGGGTCCAAGCATCACTGTGAAGATCAATCAAAGGATCTACGATCTCATCCAATTGCCCATTTCCGATCTTGTCGATAGCAAAGTTAGCCAAATTAACTTCATTTTGAGGTCTTGAAAAGTCCAACACTTTCAATGCTGTTACAATCTCAATAAGGACCACCCCAAAGCTATATACATCACTTTTGTCAGAAAGGTGAAAGAGTTGATGGTATTGTGGATCAAGATAACCTGGAGTTCCTTGCGGGGCAGTTGATATGTGGGAAAATTCAGTCCTGCCTAGCCTAGAGAGACCAAAATCTGCAACTTTAGACCTGAAATCATAGTCTAAGAGTATGTTGCTTGATTTGATATCTCTATGGTAAATAGGAGGGTCGAAGGAGTGTAGATGAGCTATAGCTTGTGCTGTTTCGGTGGCAAGGGCAAGGCGAATCTGCCATGGGAGTCCATCACCTCTCTCCCTTTGTAAATGCTGACATAGGGTTCCGTTCGGCATGAATTCGTACACTAGGATTTGTTCTCCACGTTCTATGGAACATCCTAAGAGCCTCACCAAATTTGGATGACTCATTGACGAGATGAGTTTGATCTCGTTCAAGACCTGCTCAATACTATCAGTATCCCTCGGTTTGATTCTTTTAACGGCAACCCACAAATCATTGTCGAGTTTACCAGAATAAACTGTTCCATAAGCTCCGGTTCCAAGCCTACGTTTCTCAGAGAAACCACTCGTAGCTCTCTCAATTTCTTTGTAGGGATAGACAGGGATGTTGATTTCCGTAGCCTTATTTATGGAGCTTTTTCTGTAACTTCCTCCCAGTTTCCAAGTTGAACGCCTCCTGATGAAACCATAACATACCCATGTGCAGATCACTAAAGCCGCTCCTGTAGTGATAGTACCTGAAACATTAAGATTTTACACACAAAAATGGATTAGCTTGTCTTTTGCCATTACACCAGTGAAGAAACTGTCGAGGAAAAGAAAGAAGTATAGATGATAAGAAGAATTACCTCCTACTAGTACAACGATTCTAATTGGCCCTCCACATCTACCAGACAAGTACTTTTTAACATTGCAATCTGAAGAGTTTAAAAGAACTAAGTTACGTTAATAATCTAAGATAAGAGTTATTGAATTGTCTAAAGTTACCTTCACATTTAATAAAAAAAAGTCTAAATAAACTCTTATTGTTATTTTTATTATGAATTCTAAAATATACAGTATGAAATGGTATGAATTGAATTTAATTGCAGCATTAAATTCGATTCAAGTGTTTGGAAATAGAAAAATAAATTGAGCCTCATCGTCCTTTATAAATTAAATTCACCTGAAAAAGTATTGGAATTGAATTATTAACTGAGACTTCAATTCTTCTTTTGAACGTTGAAAAAATTCTTTCAATAATACCTATCTAATCCTATCATATATCTTTTCACCTCAAACAACCTCTCTCACCTCAAACAACCCCTCCTACCAAGAAACGGAACAATACTACTTTCTCGATGAATCAGCACCTCCCACCATATCTAGGTTTTCCTTTTTTCTTGTTTATGGGTGTCTTTTCTTTTTTCGCTTTTTTGTCTATGATCATCGTTCTCTTTTAGATTCATCGTTCAATTTAGCTTCTCCTTTCATTTTCCTATCATGTCGAATTTTTTGTACATATCTAGATTCTTTTTGTTTGAATGTTTTCGGCTACATTTTAAGTGAATCTTGTTCCATTTGAGATCTCAAGGGAGAAATATGTTGCACTAGGAAGGTAGAATATTGCGATGTAGAACTCGAGAGAATTGAGTTTATAGATTTATATGCATCAATCACCTAAGGTAAAAATGTCATATGAAATAATTGAATTCATTTTAATTATGTTCCATACAGTATAATTGAATTCAATTATAATATTACTGAGTTTGTTTCAAACTGTGTAAATTGAATTCAATTCCATCTCATTAATGTAATTGAATCCAATTCGTTAATGAATTCAAAGATTTATAAATAGTTGGAGTGTTATTTTAATAATATTAGAGTATAAGTAATCTAATTTATTTTAACAACGTTAATGTGAAATGAACACTATTCTAATAATGTTAGATTGTAAGATATCATAAATAAGAGTAGACTTTTATGAAATGTTGAAATGTATGTTGTTACTTAATGTCATTCTTTCAGATCTTTTTCGATTTGCTTCGTACATTTGAAAATTACATATAACTTCTTGTTTGTCTACTCACTTGACAAGTCAAATTCACATAATTACGTATACAAAGGACCAACTAACTCTATCCTCATTTATTTGCACTGGCAAGTACACATTTTACATTAAACAAACGACAACCCATTCCCTGTCGTTTCAAGCTCAGGCTTGGCAAAACAAAGAAGTAAATTGGAAGCCCGTTGCGTATGGGGATTGATGACGAGTTAGTTGGGGAGACAAGGATAAAAGTCAAGGATTGTGTGTTTGACTCTGTACTTAGAATTTATAGACCCTATCGTTGAAATTTCTAATTTTAAAGCAATTTTTTAATTAAAATTTACTGCATTATTCAATTTAAAATAAAAATTTTGTTAATTATATACGTTTAAATTATAAATTAGGTAAATAATGTATTGTTAATAATCATTAATAACTCAGTGGAAGTTCGGGCAGTTGAAACTTACCTTTCCGACAACCTCCACCGTCGATGTATCCATCGCCGATTAGTCCATCTCTGCACTGACATCGATACCCTGGACCGTTCCAAGCAGTGACTTTTGTACAACTGGCATCCTTGGAACACTTGCAATGACCTTGGAGCCACCATGTTAGCTCCATGACCTGAACATCCAAAGACATACCTGGACCAGGGAGATACCCAGCCGATATCGACGACAGAAGGTATTCACACTGTCGGAGAATCACAGGCAAGGCGCTATAGTTGAAAAAGTTGGTGCGCGTTTCTTGGTTGAAGCAACTTATATTGCTATCTTGTGAACACTTGAGCGTCTCAAAGTGAGTCCTCACGCTTATGGCAGGTAGGCTACAGGGTGTGAAGGCGGTGCAGTTGTACAAAAGGACGGCGTTTGTGGATTTTGGTTGGTAGTTTTGGGAAAACAGAGTGTAGAGGACTTTAAGAGGACGGTTGCATTTGGCTTCAATGTTGATCTTTACAGTATCTTGATCAACAAAGTGAACTGGAAACCCTCCCAAGAACAAATCACCATCAGAGGTGCAATTCAAGCGAATAACGCAACCAGGTGAGACTCCAAAAGGGTAAGGAAGATGATTTCTTCCACAGACTGGGTTACACCTTGAAGATGCATCGACTGAGACTAATGAGGTAACCAAAAAGATGACAGTATAAGCTGCTTCGAAGATCATGTTTCGATTACATAAGCCTTGAAGAAAGAAGCTGAAAGAAACCACCTGGAAGAGTTGAGAGATAGAGACGAAGAAAGGATGTTTCTTCAAATAATTTTGAATGGTGTGTTGATTGTGACTGGTGAGGAATACAACATGTGAGGGGATTCTTCTTGGCACACTTCTTTTAACACTGCCAAACCACATTGAATGACCATAACACCATTTTATCAACTTCAGTCTTTTTTTTTTGGAAAGTTTCCAGGTTTCTTGTTCAAGGCGTTCGAGCTAAATCGTATGTAATAAGGGTGGTTGCTTCTTCTGTCAGAGCTTTGACAGGCTAGTCCTTACTCTTCCTAGTATTTCGTCTTGTGCAGGTTAAAGGAGGTATGTTAATCAGGCCAAAGTGATTGGTTGTTGGGAAATGCGTCTTTTTAGGTGAAGATTAGGTATAGTTATATTTCTGCATATTATCTGTAGAATCCAAAAATAAAAGGAATGTAATTAAAATGAATGATTATAAAAAATAACCGATTTATCTTATTTAATTGCAAAAATCTTGAATCAATCAATATTTGATTCAATTTTTAACTTTTCGATTTGGTTTACTTTAATAATTTTTATTGTTAAAAAATAATCAATTTATTAACTAATCATCAATTTTTATAAATTAGCCGATTTTTATAAATTAAAATAAATAAATTAATTTTTATTTAATAAGTACATTTCAAATTCTTCAAACAGTTTTCTTTAATCATATTCAAACTTTTTATTTTATTCAATTTTTAACCAATTTTATTATAATAAAAGTAAAAACTTTTAAATCTCAAACCTTTTATTTTTAATTTATCAGTTTAACTTTCAATCTATATTTAAAATAATGATTAAAAGTAAAATAAGTCAAAGAAAGATGTAAAGATAATTGTAATGAGCAATTAAGTCTTCCCTTCAATAGAAACTTATAATTCTTTTGTGATCATGAGATTATAGGATCGAATCACGGAAACAAACTCTTTGTAAAAATTACAAAAAAAGACTGCATATATTAACGATCTTCTTTCAGCCCTCACAAAACAAGGATTCTTGTACACGGAGTACGCTTACTTTGACTATCATAATGGATCCTAAAATTGTTATACACAACATTTCTTTCATTTCGTTATTTAAATAAATTATTTGATTAATTAATAATTTAACTGAACTAATTGTTTTCAAATCAGCTTCCCGTTGTTCTTCCTTCTTCATTATTTTATTCTTCCTGAGCTATCAACGGTTATATTAGATTTTAACTTGTCGTTTTCAGCTTCCAGTTGTCGTTTATGGTTTGTCTTAATTGAATTATGGGGACCGGATTAATAAAATACGACTTGACGTGGGCCTGTGGACAGCTACTTGTCGATTTACTAATCTCCACTGTCCAATCTATTGCTTAAATGAAGAATAGTAGCAAAGTGATGAATTTAACGGACTAAAAAACAAAAGTTGATTACAATGAGTGAACATTTTAAGCATTAGATTTAGCCCTTCGACTATTACAAAATGTAAAATAAGCCTTTTTATTTTAGGCATAGTTTAAACTTATTTGGACATTTAGTCCAAATCAAAATCTTTGCATATATATATAAGATGATCTTAATGGGAAATAGTTAATTTATAGCAAGTAGGTAAACAATCATTTTTACGTTGTCAAAGTATGGTGTATTGATGAATCATAATTTTAATTTTAATGTCAAAGTTAAAGTTAGTCGTAGCTTGACAATAGATCGGGCAGGGTTTGAGCCTATCTAAGCCTGAATCATACCAGAAATTACGTGTTTCAGTTTTGGGTCTAATTGGATCTAAAGTTTTAAGTCCGAGCTTGAGCCAAAACTCAATCGAGCTTTGTCAAACTCGATTAAATATACAATATTATTTTATTTACGGGGTTGAATTCATTAACGAATTGGATTCAATTACATTGATGAGATTGAATTGAATTCAATTTACACTGTTTGAAACAAACCCAGTAATATTATAATTAAATTCAATTACACTGTTTAGAACACAATCAAAATGAATTCAATTATTTCATATGACATTTTTACTCTTGATTAAAAATGTAATCTTATTAAATAATAAACATCAATTTCATTATAAGTAATATCATGAAAAAGTTCATTATTAAATTGGAAAGAAAAAATTGATTGCAAATGACATTAGGCTAGACTGAGCTACGAAGAAAATAAAAAAGTATTATAATTTGGAAGCTTAAAAATGCATAAAGGGTGGCCGCGTGAAGAGGAGTGGCTGCTGTTGCGTGGGTATTATTGCGTGGGAAGTCATATGGGAGAAGAGTGGTTGTGGGTATTATTGCAGTGATAGGGTTATTGTGGTGAAGAGTATTGCGTGGGTATGATTGGAAGACTTCAATTTCAACTTTTAAAAACAAGAGTAACAATCATTTATAATTAAATTCACGTGAGTTGCAGGCTGAATTGAATTTATAAGGAGCATTGGGTTTTAATTACACATATGAATTAAATTCACCTTTGTTTTTTTGTTCCAAACAAGTGAATTGAATTCAATGTCACCTGGTTCCAAACAGGCTGTTAATAACTGAAAAACCGAATGGGGTTAATTTCGTAAACTATCCGCAAATTTCTTTGGCACCAATAAATCAGAAAAATTAAAAGAGCAAAAATTAAATCAACACCAGAAATTTGGTAACGCAGTTCGGCACACCTTGCCTACGTCTG
>JAOQMR010000002.1:1930336-1944134 GCA_027563865.1 Erythroxylum pelleterianum | reverse complement strand
GTCATCAATCCAATAATTATATGTCCAATTCAAAATGCCAAAACCAAACAAAGAATATATAAAATATATTCTAACAATAACCTTAGCTAGGCATAAATTATTGGTCCAACTCTTTAATATTTATTATTGTCTTTTTGAGTTTAAATATGTTTATTTAAATTCAATATAATTTGAATTTAATTTAAGGTTATCAAAATATTTTAGACTCAAACGTTAATCTTCAAGGGGTAGTTTTGACCCGATTTGATATGATGTAACCGTCGAGCAAATCTGATTCCTCCCCTTTGGAGTGAACACCTAATAGGCTGGCAAAAACCACTTCCAGGATGGGTTCGGCTAAATACAGATGGCACAAGCAAACGATCACTCTAGACAGCCGCAACAGGGGGCCTGATTCGTGACCATTCGGGTGACTGGATGGGAGACTTTGTGCAGAACTTAGGCTGGTGCTCTTCTCTCTGGGCCGAACTTTAGGGAGTTTTCACAGGCCTCAACTTAGCCTGAAACTTGGGTCATCGTCGTTTCGAGCTCGAAGTCGATTGACAAGAAGTCATCAACTTACTGTCATCCCCAATCCAACGATAACAGTCTCTTAATCCACTAGTTCTGGTTATTAATGAGTTATTTACACGGAACTGAGTGGTATTATCGAGACACATCTACTGAGAAGGTAATTGATGCGCGGATTGGCTCGCTACTTATGCAGCGAATTTTAAGCTTCGGACAATCACTCTCACTTTTACAACTCTAGGGTGCCTCTCTATCCTTCTCGAGGATATATCGGGGGTGTGTCGCCCTGACTAATTATGTAATTTGTTTGTATTTTTTCCCTTGTTTACAAAAAAAAAAAAAGTAAAGAAAGATACCATAAACAGCTATACTGCCAAATTTTATGTTTCTTTCTCTCGGTTGAAAGGAGACTTTAAGACATATAACTTTCTTTCAAATCTGAAACAGTATTGACACAGTGAATGATTAAGAAGCAAATGAAAGTAACTAGTTGAGCTAACTGGCTATGCTATTCAACTAGACTAGCCAACCAATATTTACAACAAAGAACACAAACGTCAGCAGCTAACTGTGAAGTCTTAGGATTGACAAAAGGGTTCATGGTCATTCAAATCCAAAGTTAAAAGACAAAATTTAATTAAATCTACGTTAAATTTGATCATAAACTTAAACTCAAGTTCGATCCATCTAAACCAACTCGAGTTCATCCGAATTGATCTCAAATTGAGTTTATAAAAATCTCGGCCTAATTAATGACTATAACTTTGTCAAAAAAAAAATAAAATAGTTAAGTGGAAAACTTGACAACAACAAATATCTTTCTTTTTTGGTTTAATGGAAAATAGAAAATAAAAAATTACACGACAAGCTTGAGGAGACAGGTCCCCGATAGATCCTCTAATAAGATACGATGACATCCGGTAGGTGTAATGGCAAAATAGGTGACTCCAATGTCAGAGTTGACAGCCTGTGTAACTAGCTAGTCAGCGCGTCTGTTACTTTCTTGGTAAACATGTCAATAAACAACAAATCAGTTCCTTGTGAACAGTTCCAGGATACCCGTAACTATAGGGTGAAGAGACTGGGAGCGGTAGTCAGGCGAAGAGGGGATCGTATGCACCACGAGCGAATCTACTTTCAATTCTATCCTGCGAAACCCAGGACACTAGGCTAGCGAGAGGCCAATAAAGACGCCGCATAATTTTGCTGATAATGCAGCGGACCATCGGAAGTTCTGGGTGAAACCTCTAAGCCAGTTGTAACGTAAATGACGTGTTTTCGCAGGGGTGGTGAGCAGACCAGAAGAGTCAATACTGAAAGTGACGAATGAACTAAAACAAACGTCATCAGTTGAGGTCTCAGTTGCCTCTGAAATTGTGCATGCAACACGCGTCGTGTTTCAGATGGGAGGGTCCTGCTAAGATATTGCTCATTGGCCTTTTTATAGTCAAGCCTATTTCAGTTGCAGTCTCATCAGGTCGGGTCACAATAGGATATTCCTTGTGGTTTTATTGTTTTAAAGCTTTTTTTTTTCGGTGTAAACCATCCGGTTTCCGGCACACAGAGATAACCGACTAATCCGGACTCGCCACAGGAGTTCGCACTAAGCGGTAAATGGCTGGCCACAAGAGCTTGCATCCCACATGTAATCAATAAATCAAAAGGTTAAAAGGCATATAGCTCCCATATAATTTAAGAATTTTTAGAAAAAAATTTAAATTTAAAATTTAAAAAATCTTTTAAATTTTAAGTTAAAAAACTTTTTCTTTGTAAAATTCAGTTTAAAATTAATATAATATATTAAACTTAAGAGAATTTAATGTCATTAATATTATAATCCAACTTATCTCTTAAACTTAACCAACAAGTGTTGATGGACCTACCGTATGTTGGTCAGGCCCAAATATTAAAGCTGTGAAGTGCAATTTTGATGCTGCAATTTAATATGATCAGAGACTATGTCATATGCTTAGTAATAAGAGGAGAGAGAGGTCAGTTTGTTAAATGTCTCTCATATTTGTCTATATCAAATTATAATCCTCTTATTGCTGAAGTTATCGCATTCAAAGAAGCCTTCTCATTTTTTATACAATCTGGCTTCACGTCAGTCGAGGTGGAAACATATTGTTTTCAGTTAGTGTAGAGATTCCATCGATCAAGAACTAATATTAATGAGTTGGGAGTGATACCAGAAGAATACAAATTAACAGCATGTGTTTTTTTAATCATTTATGTTTAAATGGATTTTAAGGCACGTAAATATAGTAACCCACTTGTTATCTAAATCAACTACTAGACATCCCAATAGGCTTAATTGAGACATGCCACCTGTTTTTTTTGTTAGACACTCTAAATTTTGATACTGTTTCGTCTCAATAAATAAATACTTTTTCTTCAAAAAAAACTCAAATCAATTATCAAATAAATAACATTTAAATAGACCATGTTTGACGTTCATATTACACGTAATATTTTTGATCCTCAAGAGAATGAAATTTTTCAAAAATTGGAAAAAAATTAAAAATTTAAAAAGCAAATATGTTTCTAATCTATAAATGATATTTTTGTTTTTTAACTTAAATAAAATTTATTTTAATAATTTCGAACTTAAATTTATATTAAGTCACTAAAAGAATTCAAACTTTGAATTTATTAAATTCAATTTAAATATATTTGAACCTCTCTTTCAATATTTGAAGTTTGGTCCGATCTATTATAATTCCTATACAAGGCGATGATATTCAACCAAGAGCAATTATGATCATTTGGTGGTCGTTTTCAAGTTCCACATTCACCGGTTTGGGTTAAGCCATGGATTCCTTTTCTAAAGGGTTCTATTCTTTTACCGATTTTCATTCAATCATGTACGTGATCACGCACTACCTTTTATCAATTTTGGTATGTATAACACTTTAGTAAAAATGACTCTTCTAAGATACCCATCATCTTACAATTGAAATTAATAACATATGAGTACATTATTGATAACATTAACATTAGAGTGATATACGAGCTTATGCAATAGAAATAGAGTCGTTAGTAACACTATAGATCCCGAGTAAAAGAAAAAAAGATTTTTATTTTGTCTCATTTCATTCTTTATGAGTGTTAAGAGTGGTCCTTATAAGGAACAAAATGAGACAAAATAAGATAGATTAAGAACGAGCTCTAAGAAAGTGTCATTCCTATACTTGAGAAGCATGGACTTGAAAATAAATGTTTATTATTGGAAAATTGAGAATCTAAAAACAAACCATAAGCAAGAACTTGACAAGTGTAAGGCTTCATTTCAATTTTATGATAGGAATAACAAAATATCATGTAACCATATATAGTGTAAGATTCTTGGTTGAACTTGGTAATGCAACCTGGCAGCATAATATCACATCCACTTACTTTTTACATGTTACCATCTAAATTTAAATAAAAAAAGTAAATTTAGTAAAATTATTTATAACCAAAAAATGAGAAAGTGTAGAACACAAGCCAATAATAGTAATTAGAAAGCAACCAACCAAACTACCATACCACTAAATGTTTTTGGTTTAAAACAGAAGAAGAGTCGAACACAATCTCCATTTGCATTTGCATTTTGCAAGGCAACCTTATAAACTATAAACAATAAACGTAGAGCGGGGACACGTGGCAAAAGCCCATGTCCCCGACGTGCTTTTAGTTTAATTTCATAACCTCTGCAGGGTGAGGCCAGTTTGTCATTCTCTCAATATCGATTTCACCTCTCCCATTAATTCTTCCAAATTGATAATCTTTCTGCAAGAAAATTAAGGGTGGTGACTTGTTAATTTGAATGCGAGACGAAGGAGGAAGGATTGGCACCATGTTTGTGAACACTGGCAATGGCTTATTCAAATCCAAACACAACAACACGACGCATTCCGATCCCAATCTTTCATCCACTGCTCATGAAGATGATTTTAATATCCGTAGCAGTAGTGCCTCCGCAAGTCCTGGAATGTTTGAGCATAACAGGCTTAGCTGCGAAGGGTCTCCAATGACTATGTCCCCATGGAACCAAACCCCTACTCCTTTTACCAAAACTTCATGGAGTACTGCTTCTATGGAGGACAGCTTTCCTCAGAATGCACTCATTGGCTCGCTTGTTCGTGAAGAGGGTCACATTTACTCGCTCGCTGCTACAAAAGATCTTCTCTACACGGGCTCTGACAGCAAAAACATTCGTGTCTGGAAAGATCTGAAAGACTTCTCTGGTTTCAAGTCTAGCAGTGGGTTGGTGAAGGCTATAATAATCTCCGGTGAGAAGATTTTCACAGGTCATCAGGACGGCAATATAAGAGTTTGGAAGGTGTCTGCTAAGACTCCAAACGTACACAAAAGACACGGTACGTTACCAACGTTAAAAGACATCTTCAAGAGTTCAATGAAACCAAGCAATTACGTCCACGTCCGGAACCGCCGTACCGCTCTCTGGATCAAACATTCCGATGCTATCTCGTGCTTAAGCCTAAACGACGACAAGACCCTCTTGTACTCCGCTTCCTGGGACCGAACCTTCAAGGTCTGGAGAATCTCCGACTCAAAATGCCAGGAATCCGTACATGCGCACGACGATGCCGTCAACTCCGTCCTAGCAAGCGTCGAAGGGCTGGTATTCACCGGCTCAGCTGACGGAACCGTGAAGGTGTGGAAGCGAGAGCCGCAAGGCAAAAGGACAAAACATTCCCTGGTTCAAACGTTGTTGAAGCAAGACTGTGCCGTGACGGCGTTGGCAGTTACGCTTAACGGTTCGGTAGTTTACAGTGGGTCCAGTGACGGCGTGGTGAATTATTGGGAACGCGAGAAGCAACAGCTGTCTCACGGCGGGACCCTCAACGGACACAAATTGGCGGTTCTGTGTCTCGCTGCCGCAGGGAGTCTGATGTTCAGCGGATCAGCGGATAAAAACATCTGTGTGTGGAGAAGGGACGGTTCAGTGCACACTCAATTGTCTGTGCTGACGGGGCACACTGGGCCCGTCAAGTGTCTGGCTGTGGAGGAGGATCGTGAGCCGTCCAAATTTGGTGATAAACGGTGGATGTTGTATAGTGGGAGTCTTGATAAGTCTGTCAAGGTGTGGAGCGTGTCTGAGATGGCACCTGATGTTAATCACATGGCCATGATGATGCCGTCTGACGTGGAATCCAGGCCGTCCGATGGAAGTAGCACTAACCGGAGGTTCTAAACTTCTAATTCCAGCAACACGGCGGATATCAATTTCTAAGAGAATGATGATGCCACGTGTGTAAATAGGAATAATGGGTTTTTCCTTATGTTATCTGTAAAGTCTATGTGGGTAATCGACACGTGGATATGTGTAGGCTTTGTGATGGTTTGTAAATTTTTCAGTGGCATTTTGTAAAGTTGAATCTAAACTAACCGGTTCGGGATCAATGAATAAAATTTAATCGAATCTAATTCAAAATGAACTTGAATTTAATAAACTAAAATTTCATATATAAATTAATTTTTAAAATAATTATAATTATATATACATATATTTTATAGTCTGATCAAACTAAAATTTGAAAATTTTTAAGACTTACATTGAATTTTTAATTAAACTCAATTTCGGAATCAAACTTATAAGACTTGACTCATTGCCATCCTTAACAGCAGTCAAATTACGCTTAATCTATGCCTAAAGCAATTCCTTAGAACAGAAACAGAGTTCATTCTTTCAGAACAGCAACCAGTCTTTGGTGAAGCATATTTTCTCAGCACTGAACATGCAAAAGGCCTGAACTTAAACACCAATCAAACTAAAGAAAGAGGAAAAGATCTAACAAGGGATGCTATTTATTTCCATTTTCACTAAATTCACATTTCCGTTTCTGGCAAGTTTTAACATAAAGAAAATTTTCCAATCAAAGATGAAGTCATGCCTGACAACGGCTTTGTGACATCGCAAACTGCAAATGACAGAAGTATATATCTGAAAAGAATCACTTCATCACTGTACATGTATAACAAAGAAAATTATAATTGCAGAGTACCAAATGTAGAAGAATCATATATCAGTGTGAAAGATTGCGAGAGTGGCTCCTCCTTGGTTGAGATTGCTTTTGTGAGCTGAGACCACGTAAATGCCCACTTCTATTACCAATTGAATTCAAGTCCAAGCCCAAAGGTACCAGGTTTCCTCCTTCGAGTATCCTGAGGACCTAAAAGTTTTACCAAATCCAGAAAGAAATCATCCTTGCAGCTCTTCAGAGAAAAATAACTTTGAAATTGATAAAAGTTATTAACATTTCAAGGAAACAGTTGAATTTGAAATGTGCATGTGGAATCAATCCTGAAGTCATTGGTAATGTAACAAACCTTTGACAGTGGAGGTCTAGACTCTGGATCTCGACAGAGGCACAAAACAGCAGCTTGGCTCATAGCCTGTATTTGATAGGCATAATTTTGGAGTGGTTTTGACAGTAAGCAAGGATCCAGTAATTGATATAGGTCTGACAAGGCATGGCTTGGTTCTAATCTAGCTAACGTGTGAAACCGTTCGGATAAGAAATGCTGCTCCTTGTAGAGTTGCAACTCATTAATTCTTCGACCTGTCATTAGCTCTAACAAAACCACTCCAAATGCATATACGTCAACTTTCTCTGTGATGATTCCACCATCTACATACTCTGGTGCAAGATACCTGGTGTCAGAAATTGTAGCAGAGTTAATAAGTGGACTGCACTTTCTATCCGATTTGAATTATATTTAACAGGTGCTTGAGCTAAAACTTAAAAAGAAAATCAGCTTGACAGAGTCAGCAAATGACAAAATCATTTTCAGACAATGAGAACAAAGCAGGATTTGTTACCCAGAAGTCCCAATAACGCGGTATTCAGTACTGATATTCCATTCTGACTTCCACCTGACAAGCCCAAAATCAGCCACCTAAAACAAAGTCTAGTATCAGTGGCCTGTGAAAAGTGTAACAATAAAGCATGATGCACCGCAAACTGACGCAAGCAAGATAAAGCAGTATTCTTTTGAGGTCAGTGCTTCTACTTACGAAAAAAGCACCGACCCTTATTTTGAGTAAGTACCAACTTTTCTATTGGTCAGCACTTTAAACTAAGAACTTACATAAAGATCACAAAATTACTTTTGAAGAAGGTTAGCAAAGCTGAATGAAGGAAAACTAAGGCTTCTAGGAAGGACTGAAATCCAAAGATCAATTTAGAATACCAGAGGTTCAAAATCATGAGTGACGAGTATGTTGTTAGGCCTCATGTCTCTGTGGACTAGACAGCCGACTCTGCAATCTTCATGAAGGTATCGTAAGCCTCTTGCTGCCCCAACAGCTATTCTCATGCGAGATGGCCAATCTAAGCACCCTCTTTTGATTCCTGTTAATCAGAGAAGTGTAGTATATTGTCATAAGCTAAAAGGTTCGAAGAGCCGATGAATAATACTGGGAATCAGTTATTTGAAATAATCTATCATAAACAGCATATGCTGATAATTGATTGCGCAAAGGATGAGGGAAAAGAATCAAGACTACCATGCAAATGAAAGTCTAGAGACCCATTGCATATATACTCATAAACCAATATTCTCTTCTTGCCAGCAATACAAAAACCAATTAGCAACACAACATTCCTGTGCTGTGCACAGCTCAATACCCTGACTTCCCTACAGAATTCAGCATCAGCTTGGGAACCACCAGACTTCAATAGCTTTACTGCAACGACCTGCCCATCCCTCAACATTCCTTTGTAAACATTTCCAAAACCGCCTTTAGCCAAGAATCTAGCATCTGAAAATCCATCTGTAGCATCTTTTAGCTCCTCATAAGTGAATTCTCTGGGAGGTTTTCCGAAAGCTGGTGCCTTGTGCTGACATATTGTGCATAGAGGAGGTGGCGTTGATTTAGTTCTGCTTACTGAAACTGTGGTTCTGATACCTGAGCTGGCAGTGCCTATTTTATCATTGCTCTCATTGGGATCGAGTCCAGCCTTAATATCCTGATCATATTGCATAAACTTATTAAGAAGAGTCTTAGAAGTAGTGAATCTTGCTTCGTCATTGTTTCTGTGCTTCTTGGATAGCGGGGTCTTTTTATCAACTCTGTGGTTCTGAGCAATCCAGAAAACACTCTTCTCATTATTGGCTGAAGACATAACTGCATTTGTCGTTGAAGAAATAAGACTTGCCCTTTCAGAGTCTAAGGTTGTATGCGGGCCTTCATATTCAGAAGCATCTTTTCCTAAACTGTATTTTCCTTTATTAGGTCCTTCAAAAAGAGGATTTTGCTCGTATACAAGAATGAGTGGCAGAGGGGAATCAGAACTTGATAATGAACTTCCCAAACTTCTTGAGCTGGAATAACCTGGCTCTTCAGGGCTGCTCACTGGAGTGGAATGCTTCATCCTGTGCTCTTTGATCATGTTGATATCCTTCTCTGGTGAAGGTGCAGCAGAATAGTATGGAGTTTGGACTTCCTCCGAGCATCCCAAATTAAGCCTAAGGATTTTTGGTTGAGAACCTTTCATTACCATTATATTGCAATGCAATTCCTCTAAGCAATGCTTTAGCTCCTGTTTTAATTTTCTGTTGGAAATAAAAATCACAAATTGGTTAACAAAACAAATGAAGAATGACTCGAAGGTCTGCTAAAAGTTAAATAGAAAATGGTCAAACTATTAAATTTAATCGACATGTCAGCCAAGTTTAACTAGAATTTTTAACTTGTACAAGACATTATACACACTCTTTAAACAACTAGATAAAATTATACGTAATGATAACGTATAGACAGCAAAGAATTTTACAAACAAGACAAGTTTCTATTGAAGAAGCCCAGCTAGACTAGAAACCACCTTCTTCATCAGGTAAGTTTTCAAAGTGGAAAAGAAGATATGGAGAAAATGACCAACCAATTTTGTCACTCTGGTTTAGAAATAAGAAATAATACTTTTTTAGTTGTAATTACTTGTCCACGACAACCCAGTTGGCTCTGTTGCGCTTTGCTTCAACTGCCACAGCGCTTCCAGTTGTACCTGACACCACCTTGACCCTCACTCCAACCTACAATAACAGCCGTCTTGATTATTTTTCATAAAAGGATGCTGATGCCGTGAATTAGATCAGATTAGAGCTCACATGCACCTAATAGTAAGATGAGCAGGGGACCTCATTCTATACAAGAAATCAAAATGCATTAAATTCTCCAGGTCATTGGTGTGCTAGTGCAGTAGTATCAGTAGAAGCCCGCAATAAATCTGTTATCTTCTCTAAATACTAACAATTGATTACCATTTTCCATTGTTACTCAACTCTCAATCACTTCAAAACACAATTCGTGCAGAAGTTCAGAAAGAATTCCATACTGATAGGAATTGCACGGATTATTTAATCATTATCATCTTTGCTGAAATGAGAATCAATACGATATGCATTTTCATTAAAAACTCATGACTAATGTCGTTTTCCAATCCTCACATGCAGTGTACAAAAACTCCATTAAAAAGTATGGTGTTGTGGGGTTCCAGTGCACGTAGTCACCGGCAATTTGCTACTAAACTAATAGCAATAATGCAATCATAGCATAAAATCACAGTGCAAGATTCCCAGGTTGTCCCCAATTATATTCAAAATTAAACATCTATAAGCACGAGAGGTAATCCTCTGTCCAAGTTGGTGTGTACAAACTCTGTCCAATGCCATCTTAGCCATCCACTTATGTGTGGTGTGTACCAACTCTGTTCAATGCCATCTTAGCCATCCACTTATGTGACCTACATAAGTGGACCCACATAAGTGGATGACTAAGATGACATTGAACAGAGTTGGTACATACCAACTTGGACAGAGGATCTGGGGTGTATAAGCACATGTCATTCCTATCATTGATCAAATTTGTTTGTATCTGATAAAAGACCTCACGAAGGCATCCGTGAACCTTCTAAACACTGACATCCGTATCAAATTACTATAATCATCATCACATCGTTATTACTTGTCCTATTCACATTCAGCTCCTTCTTAACCAGTACAGTAGCAACTAAATAATCATCTAACAAATCAAAACATTTTCAGAGGAAGAAAAGGATTCAGTTCGCTGGTAAATTGGAAACTACATCTTGCTTACCTCAATTTGATTATGAAACTGAAGCACCATCCTAGAGCAAGACTCGGAGATCTCACAAACGGGATCGGGCAGTCTCTCTCGTTGACCCATCGCGCAATCACCGGCCAACCTCGGAAAGCCCCAGAATCTCTTACCTAGACAACGTAAAGCGTACGTTTCATATTACGTGTGTTTTTACATCAACGTGGTAAAAAAACAGAGTATAAGATTATCAAGATCGGAAACCAACTGAACTACCGCTTCTTTGCTCGGAGAAGACCGCGAGCAGAGTTATGCAGTCTCCGGGATGGACGATGTGAGTGAGAGCCCAAGCTAACGCAGTGTTGGAGATCACCTTCTCTGCTTTCACCGCCACCACCACTTTATCCGCCATCGCCTGGTCGGCACGTTGCCGGATATTGTCTCCGATTCGCGGTGGGAACATCGCAATTAGAGACCTCGCTCGGATAGTAGAATTCAGACGGTGAATTTGGCTCTCCTGCATTTATATGTATACGCGGTCTCTTAAAACGGTCTTAGAGGGTATTTTCGGAAATTGAAACCAAAGTTAGTGAAGATTGGTGTGAACTCAAAGATACAGTTCAGAAATCTCTCATCCTTACATTTCCCGATCTCATTAATGAGAAAAAAAGATAGGTTTATAATAAAACGGACTATAACTTAAGGAAAAGAAAATGACGACAATGTCCCTGCATGCAAGAAAGTTCTCCATGGGCCAGTATGTGTCGGACAATGGCTACAGAAAACGATTGATTTTACATATGACAACCATTGCCATGCAACTATCAACGACAGGATTTAATTATCGGGATTGGGATCTACAAAGATCAGACCTTTCCATGGCTATAATTTTACTCTGCCAAAGAGGCAACCTTATTGGGTTCTCGGAATCTGCCAGGCATGGTGTCCATGGCAAGCCTGGAAACAGGTCTTGTGTAAAATTTCAGGACTTGCAATTGCTTTTATTTGCGCCCCAAGGGATGGGATCTTCTGTGCCAGCAACGCTGGCTCTTCCCTGTGCCACTCAATCGTGGCCATCCATTTACGTGGACGGATGGCCACGATTGAGTGGCACAGGGGAGGGCCAGCGTTGCTGGCACAGAAGATACACGTAAATGGATGGCCACGATTGAGTGGCACAGGGGAGGGCCAGCGTTGCTGGCACAGAAGATCCCATCCCTTTTATTTGAGAGGAGTCTGAATAAATTATTTAAGTGGTTCATTAATGGGGACCAGTTTCAGGAACATGCCAAATGAATGTTTTTACAAGAGTTTGCGTGACGTTGCAGAGAAATGATACGTATTTATGGTTGCGATTGGCAGGAAAAAGCCTACTCTGACGATGACCAAACCCACACGGCGCCTTATCGAGTGTGCCGGGGAGCCAACTTTGTGGAATAACTATTGTCACGTATATGCCATGATTATGGTAATGATGTATTCATGCTCTCAGAACCTATCGCCACTCGGAAATGTATAGTGTTGATGTGAGGTTTATGGGTCGAAATGACTTGCCTCTGTGCATGGCCCGAAACTATATCTTTGGGCTTGGCTTGCTGATCAAATTTGAAAATAAATTGAGTGAAGTGCGGCAGAAATAGAGAAGGATATAAAATGATTTTTTATTAATAATTAATATATTAAATAATATATATTTAATTGTTAGTAAATAAGATTATCGTGAATTATGAATATAACGTTCTTATTATTTTCTTGTACACTACCGATCATATAATAATGATCTAAAGTACCAGAAGTGAACGGAGCGATACAGTTCATGGATCAGGTCTGAACAAGTTCCCTGTCAACTTAGCCGTATAGGTGACATGGAAGCCTTGGCTCAATGAGAACGTGAAGAGGAGTAGCCTTCGGGTTAGTTAGCCCAATGTTCTCCGTCATATCGACCGGCTCACCGGACGGTGTTGCAATATCAAAGCTTTGTAGTAGCTTAGCTAATGCCAGTTGCAGAACCTGAATCGCAAAAGACACTCCAGGGCACATTCTTCGACCAGTCCCAAATGGTATATACTCAAAACTCTGACCACGAACATCTACATGCTTGTGAGTTGTTAAAAACCTTTCTGGTTGGAAGTCATGAGGATTAGACCACACACGAGGGTCCCGATGAATCTTCCAAATGTTAACCATAAGTCTGGTTCCTGCCGGAATATGGTAGCCACCTACTGTGCAGTCTTCCATGGACTCATGAGGTATAGAGAGGGGACCAGGTGGGTATAAGCGCAACGTTTCCTTGATTACGGCTTGGAGATAGACCATGTTCTTCAGGTCTCCTTCTTCTACTTGTCGTTCTCTGCCAGAATACATGTCCACTTCTTCTCTGGCCTTTTTTAACGCTGAAGGATGGTTGAGAAGTAAAGACACGGCCCACGTCAGTGCGGCAGATGTTGTATCTGAACCTGCTAATATAAGACCCTGTGCAGTTTGTTTCAAGTATTAGAAGTAAAACATATTTATGTTTTTAATCTTTTGTTACAAATCTTATTAAAACATATTTTTGTTTCCAATTTTTTGATTACAAATAGTTTTTTATTATTAAAAATAGAAATAAAAATTATAAACAAAACCACAACAAAAAACATAAATCATAAATTTGTTAACTTACTAGTAATTGTACTGATAAGTAGTTTTTCAATAATAACAAATATTAATACTTTATTTTAATTTCATAGTAAGTAAATTAAAAATTAACTATATTATAATCATGAGATTAACATACCAACATAAATCATTATTATATGATACATTTAAAAGAGTATCTTATACTTAAAAATAAGTCAAATATAGTTTAAAAAATTCACCCATGAATGTAACCTACGAATTTTCCTCATCATCATTACCAGTTCGAAATCTCGTAATAAAGGGAGGTATGATAATATGCAGCCCTTATCTCTACATAGTAGAGAAATTATTTTCGGTGGACCCACGTGTAAATGAGAAAATATAAGAATGATGCAGGTAACATAAATAATTCATAAAACATAAAATAAATAAAAATACAAGTAAAGGAAAACTAAAAGCATTAAATAGAAATAATAATAAAAATACCCAAATCTCAAGATATATCTAAAATAAATGAAAACAACAATAATAATACTAATCACAAATAATAATAATAATAATAATAATAATAATAATAATAATAATAATAATAATAATAATAAT
>JAOQMR010000002.1:1912462-1918752 GCA_027563865.1 Erythroxylum pelleterianum | reverse complement strand
AAATTGATTTCACATTATTTTATTTTGGTCCAAATTATAAGTACCAAATGTTATTAATGAGGGCTTTGATATCTAATTAGTTTGATTATGAAAATTACAATAAGATACCCAGAATTGTCATGAACATGCATTATACATATTCAATATACATTAATGAATTCTTATTCATGCAAAATATTGATTTGTATATGTGTTAAATGTTTTAGAGGAACGACCACTTCCAGATATTGCCGGGACTTCAAGGCAATAAGCAAACGGGAGCAATTGTAAGTAATTTAAATGGCAAATTTTATGAGTAACCTAAGATGGTCTCACCTTGAATTGTTTTATTTATTACTGAATTAAAACTTATATTGATGAATGTTTACTGAAATGTGTATTGATTCCGGACATGAAGGCCCGATGTACTGGTTGATGAATGAGATATTAAAGTGTTGTGTACTGATGCCGGACATGAAGGTCCGAGGTACTGATAAATGAATGATATATTGAAGTGCGATTTACCTTACTTTGTTCTACTTGTTGAATGTGATTTATGCTGATTGTATTCTGAATTCCGGACAATGATTGTCCGAGGCGTTTGATGCATTTTTATATCATTGGAAGTGCTTTTTCATGTGAATATTGCTTTGCACATGAAATGTCTAAAATGACCTTGTTTTGTTTTAAACTGTTGAGTCCTAGTTGTGGGTAAATAGGCATGCCTAGAAGGGTCTGCAGCTGCTTCTGTGACACTTCGGTGTCTTCTGTTATGGACACTTCGGTCTCTTCTGTGACACTTTAGTGTCGAGACTTTGGTCTCTTCTGTGACACTTTGGTGTTGAGACTTCGGTCTCTTCTGTATAAGTCCCGTTACCCACTTCTGTAAATGGATTTAGCCGTTATCTGGTTTTGTATTATGATAAATGTTTGATTCTGACATAAGCTGAATTATGTTCTAATTCTGAAGGTTTTATAACCTCCTATGTTATGCAGTTCTGTTAATTATCAAATATGTTTTAAAATACATTATGTCTAATTTATTGTTAAAGAAATCATTTAATATAGATTAGTTATTACTCACTAAGCTATATGCTTAGTACGGTGGATTTGCCCCGTGTAGGTTCAGAGTGAAGATTATAAGGATTGGGACGAGTCAACCGCAATGGCCAATGAAGTTTGAGTGTTGTTTTGAATATAATGTAATTTTTTATTTAACTTTTGGGCTTGTATCTAATATGTATATGTAGATTAGTTTGAAAGTTTGTAACTATGATAAGTTTGGTTTGGATTTATCAGCGAGTTGTGTTAAGTACTATGTAATTTAATATATATTTGCCTGAATTATTTACTGAAAGTTTTCGTATGCTTTGATTTGTTGTACTATTTTGTGTGGCATTCATATATCCTTTCAAGGGATATGTGGGTGTTACAGAAAGCTAGTACATTTTGTGGACATTATTTTGAGCCGCAAGTACACACAAGAGAAAGAAAAGTTCCTCGTAATGATGATGAGGGAGGAATGATTGGTTCCGATGGAAACTTGTCCATTTTCACATATCGTGGACGAACATATAGATGTGCAACAAGAAGAATGTTAACAGAGGAAGAAGTTGCGGCTGCACATGGTTATATTTTATTGAACTGTCAAGAGGTTATTCCTTATGTCCAGTAAGTTGAACATGATTATTTTTCATTTAAAATTGTGTGTAGTTTATTACTGAAAAATGTCATGATGTTTTTAGATTATACGAGGCATTGTTATGCGAGACAATGCAAGGTAAGACAATGCAAGGTATCACACATGATGATAAAAATAAAGAAGTTGAAAAATACTTTCCTCAATGGTTTGCGAGATATGTAAGTATTCACTTACAAATGTTCTTATAGTTCAAAACTTCATTTAACTGTTCTCATGACATATACTCTCTACTCTGATAATTTATTTTATGTAGGCCTTAGAAAATTCAATATAGAACAAGTTCATTTGTGATCTCGCAAAGGGGCCTCTGCGAACTGTTAAATCGTATCTTGTGTATTTCTTGAATGGATACAAATACCATACAGAATATCATGGATATAACATGTCAACAATAAACAGTGGAGTTTCGATAGAGGGAGAATTGATGGATTACTATGGTAAAATTATTGAAATACTTGAAGTTGAGTACCCTGTTTTACCAAGTAAGCAATATGTCATATTTAAATGTGATTGGTATGACCCGACACCAAATGTTGGAACAAAAGTGCATAGCCGATACAATCTAGTTGAAATCAAAATTCGAAGAAGATTGAGACAATTTGAACCTTTCGTCTTGGCTATGCAAGCGAAATAGGTGTGTTATGTCCCTTTTCCAAGCTTATGACGAGATAAGATAGATTGGTTAGCGGTTTGCAAAGTTAAACCTAGAGGTGTTTTTGAATCACATAGAGAAGGAGAGCAGAGAATTGAAAGTGAAGCGTTTTAGGAAGATGTCATGTTTATAAATGCATCTGTCACATGTGACGATAATGAACCTTTGAACAATCCATCTAACGAATATGCCGATATTTCCTCTGGAGGGGATGACGAGGGTCAGAGATCTGAAAATAAGCCGGAGTTTGATTCTTATTCTTCCGAAGAAGATGATTGTAATTTACAATTTAGTTATGATAACGATTAATTTGTGTTTGTAATTAAATATTTTATTCAACAAATAAATTATTTGCATTAAATATATTATGTAAATTTTTTCATTCAAAAATCTTCTTCAAGGAATGTCTACGTGACGACTGGTTCATCATGGTAGTAATTCTTTCCGTTGGGAGGAATGTGACAAAATTGTCCCAACCCAACGAATAAACACTGCAGGAAATATCACTGGTTCATACACTAAGAATCGTTTTTCTTCCATGGCCGATCTTCTACTTCAAGGTGTTTAGTATGATGTGGACAATGTTTCTTTCCTTATTATGTTCATCTCATTTCCTTTGTTGAAGTTATTATACATATTCACATTTGATGGTCTATTGTACATGTTGCTTTAAGCTTCCTTTATTCTCGAAGAAGACATATGTACCGATAGAGGTGAGAGCAATGTCACAACGGGCTTTAAAGGATTAGGGAGATCGATTTTTGTGAAAAATCCATCAATTCCTCAAACCTCATTTGCACAATCACGTATGCATTAATATGCAGTTTTGGTTTGTTTAACGGTTTACTAATATCACAGTTTCAAAAGTTTTTAACTTTTTGTTTTAGGTAAATCTATTCCCCCTAGTAGTTCATTTGAAGAATTAGTGTTCCATACTAAGAGTGATGACTCATTCACTGTTTCCTCTACAAGTATAGCTATAGCGGAAACGCTATTGCAGGAAGGTGTTCAAAAGCCTACATCTGGTGGAAGAAGTTTTACTATTTCCATTGATGCGTTTGAACATGCCAGGACCCTTCTCAAGAATCCAGACATCGGAGACTCATTTACCTTTACCGACTCCTATGTCATATGGAATCAAACAAATTAATTTTATCATTTTTATTTATCGATGCAATACATTATTAGACTAGCCTTTAATGTTGATTTATTGTTGTATATGTAAGAATTTGTTAAACAATTCATAATTATATGATTGTTCAAATTCAATTAGTTAACCTTCAACTCTATTGCCTTATTTCCTTCTTCATATATTGTGTAAAATATTGAATTCAAATTATTATATTTGTAGAGAATTCGATAAACATTGAATGCTAGGTAACAATATGGGCCCAAAGAGACAACGTGAGGTTATGCGGCCGAGGTTTAGAGGCATGTTAGGAGCAACTACTTTGAAGCTAGAACGTCTTCGTCTGCAGCTTGCACTGACTTACCTGCTCTCCCTGAAGGGCCGACAGTTGTAGATGACGCATCACCTACAGCTTCTCATGCTACACCATCTCCTTCCCCAACTCATATATCATCCAATACCTCTTTGTCAAATGGGGGAGAGGTCCGCCACCCTGGAATTGTGGGATCTAATGGAAGAAAGTATGTAACAGTTGTCAATGAACAGTAAGTGAAATCACATTTACCACTATTTTCTTTTAATTAAGTCTTAGGTTTATTATTCTTTTGCCAGTATCAAATTGCTTCTTCTATTAGGTTGGATCCGTCTTGACCGAGTTCCAGAAATATGACTGCCACATTTAAGCAAAGGATTGATCCTGAGGGTTATGTGTGTAAGAAAATGTTTGAGGCTACAAAGCAATTTTACTTTCAGGAGTTTGAGGTACAATAATTAGATTAATATTATTACACTAATTAGATTAATATTATTACATTATATATAGTAGTATAATTTTTTTCATCTTTTTTCAGAAAAAATTTTCTGGGATTCTTGTTTCGACGCCAGCATGTATAAAGTATGGGAGAAGCGAGCTCGTACACGTTATCGCGACTTCATTGGTGCGATACGTAAGGCTAGTCAACATCCATATTATATTTTGGAGGAAATTTGGAGTTGTTGGACCGAGTATTGGACATCACCTGCGGCAATGTCCATCTCAGAGCGTAACTCCACCAACAGACATGGAGGCCCGGGAGGAGAGAGTCTTCTTGTACATACGGGAGGATCAATAACTCACCACGAGTATGCACATAGACTTGTAAGTATCTAAACTTGACACTTATTTTGTATATATTTTGCTTTGTTGTATTATAAATAATGATAATGGTATAAATGTCTAGTGCCATATATGGCTGTGTTGACTTATTTTCTTTGTTCAACAGGGGGTAAAAATCATAAAAATAGAGGAAATTTTGTCGAAATTTTTATAAAGTATAGTTAACATCTAACAATTTAAGTTATACGTGTAGGAAAAGTCATTGGGCATCATGCCTACACCTATTCAGCTGTTTTTGCACACTCACACGAAGAACCATGACGGTGTGGCATTCATCAACAATCGATGTAGAGAACTGAATGTATGTGAAATTAATACATTATTATAATTTCTTAATAATAATCCCTTACTAATGTAAACAATGCTTCCTAATAGGACCACATACAACAAACCATTCAGCAACAGTCTCAGGAGGAACAACCTGTAGATGACACTCCAACGTATCTTGATGTTGTAGGTGGTAAGGACCGTCATGGAAGGATATTCGAGCTAGGTTCATATGCGAACACATGTTATTCGCACTCTTCCATATCCAGTACAACAGCGTCTACTAGGCCAACAGACAATAATGAAGTCATCGAGCTTCGGGCCACAGTGTAAACATTGATGGACCAGATAACTCAAATGAAAGAGGAGCAGATGGCTAACGTGAATCAACAACAAATGGAGCAGATGACTAGGATGAGAGAGCAGACGGAGCAGATGGCTAAGATGAGAGAGCAGATGACTAAGATGAGAGAGCAGATAAAGCAGATGGATCAGCTGAGACAGGAGATGGAATAGTTGAAAGGGAGGCTTAACAGCTCAGAGCACCAGCGATCATCACGACATTAGCTTTTCCTAGTCATTTCCTTTCAATTACAAACATAAATTATGTACACTTTAATGTTTTGATTGTCAATTAAAATAATAATTGAAATTGGAACTATAACTCTAAAAATTATGTATTTGTCACAAGATCATGAAATTGGAACTATAACAAAATTTTCTTATTACCGACGGAACATGAAATACCGTCGGAAATCAACATTTTGTTAGCGACGGAAATCACAGCTCCGTCGGTAAAGTTGATTATTAGTTAACGACGGAATTTAAGTTACCATCGGAAAATTAGCATTTTGAGCGACCGAAATCATAGTTCCGTCGGTAAAGTTGATTATTAGTTAACGAAGGAATTTCATTTACTGTCAGAAAAATCATCCATTGTCAGTAATTTTCACAGATGGTTGTGTCATTTATCTTTCGTCGGCATATTTATCGACGAAATATAGATCATCTGTAAGTTTAACTACGGGCGTTTTACTGATGAATTTGTTAGTCGTTTGATTTTGTAGGTAATTTATTTTATTGACGGAAATCTCCACGTTACTGACGGTTTTTTCTGTTGATAACCGCTAATTTCTTGTAGTGGACGTTTCATGTAAGAATCCAACTCCCAAAGATCTCTTCTCTAACGTAAACTCCACATCTTGAAGAAAGGATCCACACTGATCACCGATTATCTCTCCACCACTTCTCACATTGTCAATGAGATGGCTGCCATCAGAGACATGATTTCTAATGATGATTTTGTGTTTTTTACCCTTAATGGCTTGCTCTTTGACTATAAACTGTTCATAACTACTATAGAACATTGCAAAACACCCATCTCCTTCATAAACTACGAGCAAAG
>JAOQMR010000002.1:1904962-1909962 GCA_027563865.1 Erythroxylum pelleterianum | reverse complement strand
CAAAGTTCAAGCTTGACATTGATACCCTTTTTGTCTCATCCACTAAAACAATTTCATCAGCAAGCAACATACACTAAGGCACATCCCCTTGGATATTCTTTGCGAGCTCATCCATGACTATTGCAAGGAAAAAGGAGCTCAAAGAGGAGACATGGTGTAGCCCAATATCAATAGAAAAATGCTTTATATCACCTCCTATCGTCCTTACTATAGTTTTTACAAGTTTGTACATATCCATAATAACTCGTATATAAGTCATAAGAACTCCCTTAGCTTCTAAACATCCTTATATGATTTTCTTAGATACTTTATCATATGCTTCTCTAAATCAATAAAAATTATATGTATGTTATGTTGTATTTCTCTATAATATTCCATTACTCTTTTAAGTAGATGTAAAACTTTTGTCGTGGACTTTCATGACATAAAGTCAAACTGAATTTTCGTGATAGAAGCTCCCTTTCTAACTCTCTTCTCAATCATCTTTTCTCATAGCTTCATAACGTGACTAAGTAATTTAATATCTCTATAGTTGTTATAGATCTGGATGTCCTTTTTGTTTTTGTATAAAAGGATTAATAAACTACTTCTCTACTTATTACAACAAAGCAATGAAAATAATTCCCAATTTATACATTCATTTATGATATTAGAGTCTACGAGCTAGTTTTTTGTTAACACACACTCATGTCACATCAAAACGTATTACCTACATTCATCCTTAACATTAAACTAAAAACATCTTATTACCAGCAACAACTTGCACACACAGTGACAAAACACAACACATTACCTTTCAAACACATTATCAATTTCCTAATTATACAATTAGATGCGTCAAACTATCTTATTTGGTGAAATCAAATTTAAGCAATCTTTACCACAACTGATCTTCTCGGTAGAGATGTCACTGGGTCAAGGTCGGACTAGCTCGTGGTCGGACCATTAGTTCAAAAATGATGTTATTTTGTCAAAAATGACGTTGTTTGTTATCTTTTAAAAAAATATAAGACGGGTTGAGTTAGTCCTGCATGCTCGTGGCCCGTCGGGCCATGGACTAGGCTATGGACAAAACTATCCCTGCCTGTGGATGGGCTGGACTAGGCCAAGAGAAGCCCAGGCTTGGCCCGGGCCATTGACATTCCTTGGTTACGTTGATGGAATAACTCCCAAAACAGTTATATTGGATGGTGATCCTGTCTCCAAAATTTGTTAAATGGTAGAAAATTGACCAACTAGTTTATTGCTTCCTTACAACTTCCCTTTCCACCTCCATTGCCCAACTTGCATTTGCTCACCACACAACACATGATATCTGGATTGGATTGAAAATAAATTTCATATAGTAGTCCAACTAGGGATGGCAAGCCCTATTATAGACTTGAGGTAGCTATGATCGAGCCCAAGCCTAACTTGACCAAACCTAATTTTTCAATTAAAAATGCTTATAGAACCATGCTTAGGGTCAAAACTCCATACCTTAAAGAAAAGATCTACATTGATCATTGACAATCTCTCCGCCATCTCCCACATTACTAACGAGTTGGCTGCCATTAGAGGCACCATTTCTAACAAGGATCCTTATGCTTTTCACCCTCAATGTCTTGCCCTTCGACTAAAATCATTTATCACTACTATAGCGCATTGCAAAACACCTATCTCCTTCGATAAACTACGAGTGAAGCTACTCATCCATGAGCAGCATCTTTAGTCCTACCATAAACATAACCCCTCTGCTCCAGCTAGTGCAGTGTTTGCCTTTTCTTACACCGATCACTATACCACTAGCGAGTCTGATAGCAACAATAGTTGAAGAGGCTAATCCTTTTGGCCCTTAAATAACCCTAATTTTCTTGGTTCGGGCTTTTCCTCCAGTGGGGTCATGTATTCTACTAATGGCTTAAATGGGATAGCATCCTTTTTCTGGACAATTTCCTCAAATGGACCAATGTTTTCCCTTATCCCATCCACCAACTAGATTCCCCACTCAGTCCATTACTTTTCTTAGGCCCAGACCCAAAAATGATTCTCCTTTCCTGGCTCCAATTACAATAACAAATCATCATCTCAATGCTAATTTTTTTGTAAATAGGGACATATTGTAGCCCACTATCATTTTTGATACTCTAAATCTCAAAACCATTCTTTCAGACCTTCAACCGATTACAAAACTCTTCCCATAGCCTTTACTACCCTAAACATTCAAAATCCTTCTAAAAATTCCAAATTCTCTTTGAGCACTCTCACTGAATTTCTATCTAACACTAGTAGTACCAATCACATAACACCAAATCCTCAACTTATAGAATCTAAAACACTGTACAATGGTCCAATTCAAGTGATTGTTAGCAATTGTAACATACTTCCAATTTTCTTTATTGGTAAATTTACTCTATATACTCCACTCCGTCCACTTCATTTGACTAACATTTTAGTTGTTCCTTAACGTACTACTAATCTGCTCTCGGTTGAAAAATTTCTTAAAGACAATTCATGTCTCAATGAGTTTAACCTATTTGCCCATATTGTAAAGGATCCACCACCAAGATACCGCTCATCCTCAGTTCCATCCACAACAATCTCTATCTTACGAAGATTCCTTTGCATTTTAGAAATCATGTCACTTCACTGTCAATCCTACTCCACCCAACCTCTGGCATCAATGTCTTGGTCATCCCTGTTCAGCAACACTTTTTAGGTTATCACATCTTTTTTCTTTACCATCCAATTTAAAAAATAATTGTATATCTTGTTTTAAAGGAAAAAGTATTAGACTTCCATTTAAGTTGACTTCTTGTGTCTCCACTAGTCCTTTACAACTTATTTATTGTGATATTTAAGGACCTTCCCCTTTCTCTCTAATTTTGGCTTTCATTATTTTATTATCTCTGTTAATGATTCAAGTCGTTGAACATGGATATTTCCCTGAAATCTCATGCTCTCTCTCACTTTCAAACTTTCAAATCAACAGTTGAAAATCTTTTTTTACCACTATTAAAACCGTTCAAGGTGATATAGTTTTTGAACTCATCAGATGTGCGTTTACTTCCTTTCTTACTTCTCATGACATTACATATCGTGTCTCTTATCCTGTTATTCCATAACAAAATGGCCTTGTTAAGCAGAAAATTCTTCACATTACTGATACTAGTCTTACTCTTCTTATCCGTGCCTATTTTCCTGAATCATTTTGGTGATGCCTTTTTTCACTATTGTTTATCTTATTAATCTTTTACCACCCCTATTATTCACTATAAATCGCCTCATTAGCTGCTCTTTCTCAATAAACCTAACTTATCTTATATTCGTGTTTTTATATATGCTTGTTTTTCCATTTGTAGGTCCTTTTTTTTTACCCAAAAACTTACACCCAAAACTACCTAATGTGTTTTTCTTAGATATCCCTCTTTATAAGTATACTTTATTGTAACATCTCGTTATCAATATTAAGGATAAAATAGTAAATGTGAGAGATTACTGAGAAATTAGGAAACACGTCTCATGCTCATGCATAATATGTCATACACTTACACATGAATAGTGAAAAAAATTTTGCACATGAAATAATCGTACATGCATTTATTGACATTTCGAGTATAATTGGTTATAAATGTGATTGTTTTTAAGAATTGTGGTTTGTTTGTATTGAAAATTGATTTGGAGAGTGTAATTATTGATTTAGAATTTTTGGAGAATTTTAGGAAAATCTTCGAAAAATTTGGGGTAATTTTTGAACTAGGAAAAATGCCAAGTGGCTAGATAAATGATAAATGGTAGTAGAATTTACTGTCAAATAGTAATGGAAATTTTTATAAATAACTTTAGGACTTCATAACTTAATTCATTGAAAATTGAGAGACAATTGGAGACAAAATGGACTAGTTATTAAAGTGGACCAAATGGAACTATGGGGAAGTGACATGTGTCACTTGCCACACCACATGTAAGTCACGAAATTGTTGAAGGAAAGACCATAATTTTTTTGGTCTTTCGCTTCTCCACTCACGACATAAGCAACATTTCTTCATTTTCTTCTTTTCTTCTCCATTGTTCTTCTCCTTCACGAAGCTTGACTCACCCAAACCTCCATCAAGTTACTTCATGCTTCCATCTTTCACTTGTTACTCCCACCATATCATCTTCTTCATTGTCACAAGAAAACCCATCCTTACCACCTCAAGAAGATGAGGATCGTGTGATGCTTGGGAGCTAGGGTTGAGTGAGATTATGAAGATTTGGGGGCTAAATCAAGTATCTTGTCAAATATAATGGGTTTTGGTTAAATGAAGCAATTGTGATAATATTTAGAGGTTAATTTCACGAAATGGTGTTTTGGGTATATGGGTGTCGTGAATGGTCAGAGTGTGTAAATTTCTTACTTATATATGCCTGATGAGTAATGATTTATAGGGATATTTTTGAGGTTGAATGATCATCAAAGTGGGTTTTAGATGAGTGTAGAAAATTGGTTATGAATGGGTAAGTATATATGCTCTATTTTTGGTTAATGATCATTATAGATTATGATTTGTTTGTGATTGATGTATTGAGTTGAATTGGGTAGAAAATGATGAAGAAATGAAATGGAAGAGAAAATCTAGGTATAAGATGAGTTAGATGTAAAATGTTGAAAGTTGAAAATCTGGAAAATGTTAGCAGAAAAATTTCCACTGATAGGCTTCTGTGTTTTAGCCATAACTTGTTATGTAGTTATCCAAATGAGTTGATTCTTAGATTTGGATTAAACTAGAGACATATGACTACCTTTTTTATAAAGGCATCAAATTTAAATTCTACTTTGAAGAGTCTCAAATTTTGACATGAAATTGAGAACTGGGTGCAACAAAATTTGTGGATCAATGTATATGTTTGTGTTCTATTTGGGTGTTTATAAACAAATAGGGAATATGAATTGGGTATGGATGATGTTGAGCTAAGCTTGAAGTATTCATGAAGTAGTCATCGACTTGAAATGATGAATTTTGAATATAAAGTGTTTG
>JAOQMR010000002.1:1882179-1892195 GCA_027563865.1 Erythroxylum pelleterianum | reverse complement strand
TCATTCCCACTCAATTTTTGTTTAAAATGTTTCCCTCCTCCATTAGTAACTTTCTTAGTACTGATAGTGTTCACTAACATAGCATTATGTTCAATCCCTTCACTAAATACCATCTGCACTTCCCTCTGTTTTTCTATCCTTAAGACCATAGAATATGCTTTATTAACATATGGCAAGGGTTCCATAACCAAAATTTGGTTTCGAACATGATCATAACTCTCATTCAAACCCATCAGAAATTGCATTAACTGATTCATAGATGTTAAATCAGCTAAAGCCTTAGGTGCTCCACAAGTACACTGTGCAGCCGCCCCACGAGTACATTGTGGGACAGGCATGAGGCACTAAAGCTCATCCTGCAATTTCTTAAGACTTGTAAAGTATTTAGCAATAGACATAGTGCCCTGTGAAGCTGCGCTAATTTGTCTTTGTAAATGGTATAATAATGGTCCATTACTCTCTCCAAACCTCTCTACCAAATCGGACCACAATTCATGGGCAGAATTTGTATAGATGAAAGCTTCAACTATGTCTTTCGACATTGAGTTCAGTATCCACGATCTAACCATATAATCTGTCCTAATCCATTTTTCGTAGTCCACAGATCCTGGACTAGGTTTTTGGCATGTGCCATTGATGAACCCTAACTTCATCTTAGCTCCGAGAGCTATTTTAACATATCTACTCCAGCTCAAAAAGTTATTCCTATTCAATACAACAGTAACTAAACTCATACCTGGATAGTCTGAACCTTGAAGATAAACTTGACCTTCGTCGGATATACCTCTCAATCGAGGATCCAGAGTCAATCCTGTGGGAGATTTATGTGATATACCATCCATCGTGGCAAACACCTTCGATCAACCTTCAGATTCGGTGGGAGACACAGGGGAAAAACTGAAACCCCAACTCTTGATTTTCGGAGAAATAGTAATACGAAACCCTAATGCGTGACTTCCTCAAATCAGCTACGCCCTCCACTACAGAAGCATATCGAGCTGACAATAACCATCAACCAGCTACCCTGTGCACTCCTTTGTACTTCAATTGTTGATTGACGACAATATCGAGACCTGCTTTGATACCATGTACAGAGTCTCCAAGAGAGTCATAAATAAACTAACTTGTTTTTATTCAAATTGCTTAACTGTACATAAGTCAGATTTAAGATATACATAGAACAAGACAACACTAGGCTAATATGTACAAAACTATAATGCTGTAACATAAAACGACAACAGTGGGTAACTACAACACTTAAACAAAAACGACACCATTTTACAAAATAAATACTATACACTATCACTTAACAGCGAATGACCTATTGCTTTTTTCCAATGCCCATGGTAAATCTATTGAATTACTCATCTCGACGTTATCTTTGCTCAAAGATATTTCAAGATTGGAGGTTAACTTTACAATAAGTCATTTCATCCTAGTTAATAGTGCCACTATGATAGAAGGTCGTATCTCTACAATTATAGGAATGTGTAGAAAGCAAGCTTTTCTAACTTATCTGGGTCTTCCGATTACCATTAAAAGTGATGTGAATAGGAGCAAGGGCCATCATGGAGATGGCGTGAGTGATGGGGGCGAGCTTGTCATTCCAGTTGGACCTATGTCTAAAGTTAGAACCGAGAGAATCAAGGAGGCTCTATATGCGCATATGGGCCAATTTGTGGAGAGGATGGAGTACACCAAGCCTATTGGAGGAGAGCTATCTGAATCACAGCCCAAATTGATTCATGTATCTCAAATCCTTGGATTTAACTCTCTTAGGACTTGAAGACCGTTGTATCGGACCGCGCATCATCACTTAAGCCCAAGAGAGAGGCACGCCTACGATCACACTTGGGGGCATATTGGACCAGGCCTAGGCGTGTTTCATTATTCTATTTTGGACTTGTTTTAAGTTATATTTATTTTGAGCTTCCATATATTATTTAGCCCAAGTCTTTTATTAATTGACCTAGGTATAAATACTCTCTTTAGGGTTAGGGAAAGACAACTTTGAAATCAGATTATTCTTGTGTTATCATAAGCCACAAAGTGAGGATTTTCACCTCTTGTTCTTGTTACATTAGGAATCAACAATTCACTTATCAATTTCGTCAAAATTGTGACGTGTTTGTTTGGTTCAAATTCTTGGAATTAATTCCCATCATCTAGGTTTCTTGGAATGGGTTTCCATGAGGTCTAATGGGAGAGAATTCCTTGCATATCCCTTTCTTTTCAATTGCGTTAATTCTGTCCTATTGAAGAACATCATATTCGAACCAAAAGAATCAAGAAATCTTCATCATTCTACAAAGTCAACGCGTCTTCATTCATCCAAAAAAGTCACAAACAGACCATCATTAATCCACGTATCTCTTTCACTCGCCTTAAAAAGATTACAATTATCTGAATGCTTACCTTTGATAGAAAAATATACAAAGAAGATTGAGTAGGTGGACCAATAAGATTCTTTCTTTTGGTGGAACATTGCAACTTATTAAATCTATACTCAATTCCCTTCATGTCTATTGGTCCTCTAACTTCTCACTTGCTAAAGGAGTTATTAAAACCATCGAGAAGCTATTTAGAAGATTTCTTTGGGGAAACCTCAATTCAGACAAACACTTTGCAAAGGTGAAATGGTCAGAAGTTTGTAAAAGAAAGGAAGAAGGAGGCTTAGGTTTGATCTCTATTAACTCCTTTAATAGGTCAGCTTTGATCAGAAATCTATGGAATATTCTACTAGATAAACAATCTTTATAGATCCGTTGGTTTCATACCTATATCATTAAAGGTTCTAGTCTCTGGACTATCCCTTTTAAAACCTCCTTTTCTTGGTCTTTGATTCATCTATTAAAGTTAAGGGCCCTCTTACAACCTTCGGTGACTTGTAAGGTTGGAAATGGTAAAAAAGCAATCCTATGGTTCGATAATTTGAAGGGTAAAAGACCCTTTATCAGATTTCCTCAAGCTCTTCAGATTTGGAATGGCCTTCCTATCAACTTGAAAGTTAAATCCATCATCCTAAGGGGCCAATGGAATATTCCAAGGGAATTATAGTATCTCACTCCTCATTACCACCCTAATTTGGATAGAGATGACTCATTTCAATGCCTCAATCTCCCTCCTAATACCTTCCAACTTGCGAAATTCAGGAAATGGGAGAATCAGAATCACCCAAGACTACCATGGTTCCCTATCATTTGGCACAAGGCTCTCATGCCTAGCTACTCCATTATTCTCTGGCTCACTGTGCTGAATAAGCTAAGTACAGTGGACATACTACACTATATTACCTCTAACTTTATTTGTGTTCTCTGTGAGTTAGAATAAGAATCTATGAATCATCTTTTCATCCTCTGCCCGTTCTCCCAGTTCATTTGGGAGAAAATACAGGAATTGTGTCATATATCTAATGTTGGGACCACTTTTGGGGAAGCGGTAGACTGGTTTCAGAAGGTGAATCATACCTCTAACTACAACAAGCAGATCTATGTCATCTCCTTCGCCTCATCCATTAAGGAGATTTAGCCAGAGAGAAGCATCAGAAGATTTTAGAACACACATCGCTCATGAGATGAGGTTCTTTCTCTCTAATTGGCGGAATCAGAGAGCAACTCCTATGTTCTATAAGGTCCAACCGAGTTTGCCCTAATCTAGCCTTATCATGAAGAATCTATTAACATAAAGAGGCTAAAATTCTTGAAAAAAGAAATCAACTCAAGTTGCAAGTCAGTACCTCAGTAAGAGGCATCCTTTGTCTTTGATGCATGGAGCGCTTCTGTCGAAGCTGAGTACTCCAATCCTTACACTCTACGTAAGTTCCAGAAATAGGAAGCGTATTCTTGAAGATCCTTTCTTTCCATCGGCTATATCGCCTTCTCCTACTACTGTCAATGATCATCTTCCCAAATCCTAATTTGGTAGGAATTATGCGAAAGGGAGAAAACGTGCTCTAAACTTTCCAAATTTGCTTAACTCTTTGTCTAATGGCAGTATTAAGCTTTTGTGACCTTCATTGCATACGTTGTCATTGTACTAGCTGAAATTATTGTATTTGCCTCTAAACGATGTCGTGGATGTAACTGAGCTTTATCCTCTAAATGCTAGTTATTCTTGATCTCATATGTAACTTCCTATTTAATTTATTAATACAATTTTACTTATTAAAAACAATCAATAATTCATATATACCTAACAAATGACATCTCATCATTTAATTTATTAAATCTGTTTTAGTAGGAAAAAACAATATACATATAATTACTCATCCAAGCTAGTCTAAAAAGAAAATAAGAAATAGAAGAAACATGTGTGATATATAACATTTGAAAAGATCAAGAACATTGATTATTCTTTCATGGGCAACAAGAAACTAATTCAGAAAATACTTAGAAATTGAAGATTATGTGAGATTTTCTATCAATTGGAGATGGAGAAGAGCTTACCCAAATGAAGAAGGCAAGTGGGAGTGAATGCTGGTGGAAGTCATCAATTGATGAACTAATCATTCCTCAATTTAAACAACTAACAGTGGCTTTAGAGAAGCTGAGAATGAATACGTGAAAGCAAGCTGATAAGCTTTGCATCCAACAATATTCTAGCAATAGACCAATTTTATCATCAGCAGTTCTTTAGCGTCTAGCTCTACTAGATCTTTAGATGCTTCATTTTGATTGAAAAAAAACACGTGATGTGTTCAATGACTTCAATCCAAAATTGATGACGCCCATCGCATGGCTACAACCTTCGGATATGGTGGCCTTTGCTAATTAACTATACAACGTCTGGTTTATGTATATTTCAGACGAAGCAGAGAGCATTAGTCGACCACAGATTCTATTTCTTTGACATATCGCGTACAGAACACACGTTTATGCACACATGATGTCTATGTCTGATTATCTATAACTTCTGGTTTCCACTTATGTATGGAAACGTGGTATCTTTATCAATTTTTGATACTCTAGCTTTTGATGTATACATGATGTCCCGATCTATAGCCAAATTGACCAATCACAGTTTGATTCAGTAATAGGAAAAGTTAAATGCATATTTCTCTTATGGTGTTTTTCTTATATTATATATTTTTGGTGAAAGAGAAATTCCAGTTGATGGGAATTCCTTATCAATATGACCGCTTTACAATAATGATAGTAATTATAAGACATTAGTTTCTATATATAGTTGTAGTATTTTGACATCAAATTATATGTTATACCACAATTTTATTGAATATTGTTGTTATTTAATGTTAAATCATTGTTTTTGAAACGTTATCTAATGCGCTCAGTGCACATTATTGATATCAATTATCAAAAGATAAAACATCATTAAAAAAAAGGAGGGCATACCTCTCATTCAAAGCCAAGCATAGAATTAGCTGCCCTGGCTATCGTATGACCAACATAATTAGCTGGCTTTCTAATAAAAACATAAGAAGTAAACTGATGCTCGTTAAGTTGAGCTTTACAATCCTGAATAATCATTGAAAAATAAGAGGAAAATATATGTGTAGATGTCAAAAACTGAGTAATTATCGAGCAATCAGTTTCCACACATATTGGGAAGAAATAATGTTTTGATCCAACTCAAAGCTTCCTGAAAACATAGAGCTTCGTCAATTTGTGGATCTCGCCATCCTTATAAAGTCATTAATTTTCCAGCACAGTTCTGCCCTTGGGAGTTACGAATTATCATGTCGATTCCATAAATACCATTTGTCAACAGCGCAACGTCAACATTGCATTTAAAATGATTCGGCTCTAGAGCTACCCAACTAGATTGAAGGTGTTGATTTTGTCTTATTGATAGGTTGTTCTTTGAGTGCATTGCTTTCCATTCCAATATTTATTCACACTAAAATATAAAAATAAAATTTTATACTTCACATTAAACTACATCTATACTTTTACATATAATTTAAGTTTACAAGTTTAAGTTAATAAAGTATATGAGATTAAATTTATTCTTATTTAACTTTGATTAAAATTACGTGCTCATTAAATGTATTCATTAGTAATATTATGCTAATTATTTTTAAAGTGAGTTATAACATTTGACCAGTTAATTCATGATTCTTAAGATATATGTTATGATATCTTATAAATTAATTTTGAGCATTGTTTGTAATTGAACATAGTTAGATATATTTGAACGTTTACTTTGGTTGGGACTCTTGAATATAAAATTATATGAAGGATAAAATCCTAGCGTAGATAGTATTTTATTATTTGGGACAAAATCACCATATCTAAATAAAGATAGTGTGCAGAGTTTTGGTGATTTTTGTAGCTATCTTTGAAAGCCTATTTTGGTGATAATGGCTATTTAAGGTAGCTGAATTTGTGAAGATTATGATTGACGATTTGTAGCTGCGTTTTTCCTGGGTGTACCTGAGTTTTTGGACTGCAAAGTTATCGTTTTTGTGAGTGGAAAACCTGCAGAATTTTCGTTTGTGTACAACTATAATTCTTTTGACATTTTAGTGATTCTATCTATTAAAGGCAGTTGAATTTTTTGTGATAACTATATATACTGGATAGCTAATTTTCTCTGCCTTACTGCGTGAATTTTCAAGGCTAAATGGTTGTCGTTTTTGTTGGGAAAAACGATAGGTATCTCATGACTTAGCAGCTATGATTTTTGAGCCATCTTGGATAATATTTTTGCAGATGATTTCATAGGGGATATCATCCTGATTTGCTGCTACATTTTTTCTGTCAAGGTTTCATGACTTTACTGGGATGTATTTTATTGATTCTGTGTGATTCTGCAGTTATGTTTTCTCCAACCTTTGTACGATTATTGTGGGTTGTGTTGATTGCTTTTTTTGAAAATTTAAAATACTTGAAATTACTAAAGGAACATCGTTTACAATGAATAAAGAATAGCAAAAGCAAACCTATACAACAAAGACAAAAAGAGAAAGTAGCCTTTCAAGCCACTAACACAGAAGTCACTGTCATAAGAATCAAGTGGAAACAAAACACTAAGTTACCAGCATCAGACCACATCTAGATCTTCCAACATCTTCTAATAGCCAAACAAAAATGATCCTGCATCCCATGCCCAATTATGGTCTCCCTGATCAAGTTAATAATATAATCCACTAACTCGTATTTGCTCCTTTCTAATTGCTTGTGAAGTCGTCTATTTCTCTCCCGCCATATGTGGTAAAGGACCATTTGGAAAAAGGTCCGTAGAAGGAGACTATCCGGCCTCCCTTGACGGACTGCACGAATAACCTCATCTAGTACATCATTCCACTCATAGGTAAAGTTCAGGTTACTCACCAGATATAATATGCAATTCCAAACTGCTTTGGTAAACTCACATTCAAAAAACAAATGGTTTTTACTTTCATCGACTAACTTACATAGCACAAAAATGGGATCATAATTAACGAACCACCTGTCCTTTGTTCTTAATCTGTTTTTGATGGTCAGCCATAAGAGAAAAGCTGCTTTAGGACATAATACCTATTTCCAAACGAGCTCAGCCCATGGAACCGGTTCTGTCAACCCTCTCCAAATGGTACGAGCAGAAGAGGTTGTGAAGTCCCCATTTTCAGTAGGAGTCTATATCATCTTGTCTGGAGAGTTATGAAGGGAGATACCTTGCAAATAGCTGATAAGGAGATAGCCGAACCTGTGCCTATACAAACGGTCACTCTCCCGAACAACCCATGCTAGAGTGGTATTTTTAGGAATACGATTATGAACTTCGTTTAAGTCGTCACGCATCCAAAGAGGACTCAGCATATGCCAATTGTCAAACCAAAAATATATGTCTTCTCCATCCCCCAATTCTACTCCGAATCAAAGGATAAATCTTTTCATGCAAGTTCAGTAAGCTTTTAAAAATCCAAGAGTGTTCATACCTCATTTGGAGTTGCCAGAAGCTTTGATCATGAAGGTGGTATGCCTGCACCCATTTGACCCACAAAACTTCTTTGTCCACAAATAACTGCCAAATTCGCTTCATAAGCAGACTATTTTGCATTGTAGAAAATGAAATAATGCCTAAACCCCCTTGGTTCTTTGGAGCAACAACTTCACTCCATTTTACCTTAGCTCCCTTGCATTGGTCATACCGACGAGACCATAAGAATGATTTTAGAATCTGCTCCATTTCCTTGATCACTTTTTTCGGGGTAGTCATATGAGCTGCCCAATGTACATGCATGCTATTCAAAACTGAGACGATCAAATTGACGCGAGCCGCATAGGAGAGAAACCGATTCTGCCATATATTAATTATGCTCTTTAACTTCTCCAACAAAGGCATAAAGTCAGAGAATCGAGGCTTGCCCTAGGTGATAGGAACTCCAAGATAGCATAATGGAGTATTCTGAAGGGTTAACCCAACCAGATTACAAAGGCCTTCTTGGTTGCGCACGTCGGAAGATATATAAATGCCACTCTTCTGAATGTTCATGGTCATATCCGACCACCCAGAGAAATTGGTCATCAAGTTCATCATTATAGCCAGCACCTGCGGTTCTGCTTGGCATGAAAAAGCACTTCATCAGCATAAATTAAATGAGAAAGGTTCAGATCCTTACAGTTATGATGGTACTGGAAAAGCCCATTGCAATACACCATTTTAGACAACAGTCGAGAGAGATCCTCCATAGCAAGAGTGAATAGGTAAGGGGATAGAGGATCTCCTTGCCGTATGCCTCTGTAAATCATAAAAGGCTTTGTTGGGATGCCATTAATGAGAGAGCTCAAAGAGGGTGTTTGGATGCACTGGGAGATCCAATGACAAAATCTAGGAGGCAAACCTATACACTGCATGCGGTCCTGGATCTTTTGAGCTATTCAGTCGAAATAAGGCCTCCTTGATTTGCAAAGCCGTGAACGGGACGTTTAACATGTCTAAAAGTGGCCTGATTTGGATTAAAATTCAGCACATGTCTGATCCCAAACTCATTCCTCCTTGGTCCTTTATGACAGCCCATGAGTCGTACAAAGAAATCCCTAACATGAGAAGCCACAGCCTCTTGACCGCTCCATAAATTGCCATCCGAAACTAACAACTCAGTGATAGTGTTCTTGTTGCGGTGAGCAAGGATCGCTGCATGAAAAAATTTTGAGTTTCGGTCACCCTCTCTTAGCCAAGTTTGTCTTGATTTTTGCCGAAGAATGGAGTCATGTAGTGTCAAAGCTTCTTGATACTTAAGCATACTATCAGCTTCAAGGACCCGCAGACGTTCATTTAGGGGGTCTCTATAGCACTGCTGCTGTAAGTCAGCTAAATGAGAACCCAACATCTGAATATTAAGAGTTTACTGCTTACTAAAAAATTTTATCGCTCTTTTTTCCATCTTCAATTTCTACATGAATTGGTAGCCCTTGAAACCATGAACCTCCACCCTCCAGACCTGAGCTATCAATTCCATTAATCCCTCAACCCGTAATAAATCATTGAAAAATCGAAAAGGGGCTTCGAACCTGCGAGGAGCAGAGTGATGTTGAATTAGAATAGGCGTGTGATCCAAAAAAACCGGGTCCCCAAACACCGCTGAGTCAAGAGGAAAGGAGTGGAGCCATTGTTGGTTAACCAACGCACGATCCAGCTTCTTCCTAATGTACATATCTCCTCGTTGTTTGTTTTCCCAAGTAAACCATTTGCCATTGCCTCTAAGATCAACCAATTCAGTGTCACGAAAGAGTTGTTGGAGTTCGCTACCCGAACCACCATGAAATCTAACTCCTCCCTCCACTTCTGAGGAGTTGAGACTGCAATTAAAATCACCGGCAACCAACCAAGGGCAAGTCAATCCAGATTGGAAGTCCAGCAACTCCCGCCAAAGATTAGATCATTGGTAAGCAAGATTGGCAGCGTAAATAAGAGTAACCATGTATTGAGCCGTGTCTTTTTCCTTGCAACAAAGATGCATAAATTAAGCTCCCATCCTTAGGACTTGAGCATCTACTTTCTCTTAATTATACCAGCACAAAATACGACCATTGTAATGGTGAGCATGATTGGTGAAAAGGTTCCACTGAGAT
>JAOQMR010000002.1:1777752-1789418 GCA_027563865.1 Erythroxylum pelleterianum | reverse complement strand
GAAATGTTGTGTGTGATTGGATTGTACTGTTTTGGGTGGCATCCACATATCCTCCTAGGGGGTATTTGGGTGTTACAGAAACTATAATTGAAACTTCTCGTTTAGATAGTATAAAAAGGAATTTCGGTTTTGATTCTTGTTTTGGAGTGGACTGTCTTGGCAGAGGGGGTGGTCTTGGTCTTCTTTGGAACAAGGTGGCGACTGTGACTATGAGTTCTTACTCTAATAATTTTATTGATGCTATTATTTCAAGTATGAAGGGTGGTAGTTGGAGGTTGACTGGCTTTTATGGCTTTCCTAAGAGACAAAGAAGAACCGATTCTTAGAACCTCCTCCGCTATTTGGCTTCTCAGAGCAATGACAAATGGCTCTGTGATGGGGATTTTAATGATTTGATTTCGCCCATGGAGAAACAAAGAGGCATTGAACACCCTAATTTTCTTTTCTCGGGTTTTAGAAGTGCTTAACAGGATGCTCATCTCTTTGAGGTGCCTATATTGAGTTCTTTGTTTACGTGGAAAAGATGTATTGGTTCAAATACTGTTATGAGGGAAAGGTTGGATCGAGCTGTGGCCACTAGTGATTTCCTCAATCTTTTCTCGGTTTTTCTCTACTTTACAACTGTCACTACTGTTTCGGATCATATGCCCCATATTATTGATCTTGAGAAATCGTTTCATACATGGAGTAGGAAGAGGTTTAGGTTTGAGAATTATGGCTCCTTAAATATGATATTATGAATGTTGTGAAGGAAGTGTGGAGGGAGCCAGGTTTACGTTGTACAATGGATAAAAAGAAATCTTGTTTTGTGGCATTGGAAGAATGGGATGGTAGGCTTAATCAGGATTTAATTAAAAAGAAAAAGGAACTGGGAGCCGAATTGGAATTACTTTTGGGCAGTAGCATCCATGATGATAATGTCGAAGTAGGAAGATTGAAGGCTGAATATAATCGGTTACTGGAGCAAGAAGAAATTCGATGGAAGCAGCGAGCGAAGGCGTTTTGGTTGAAGGATGGGGACAAGAATTCTAAATTTTTCCATTCCTAAGTTAATGTGAGAAGGAAAAATAATCGAATCAAAGCCTTTAGGGATAGTTTGAACAACCTAGTGTTGGATCCGAAAGGATTGCAGGAGATAGTAAGGAGATATTTTTTGGATTTGTTTAGTGGAGGAGAGGCAGATTATGGCTGGGTCGAAAGCACTGTCCAAAGCCATGTTACCCAAGAAGACAACGAGCTGCTTCTAGCTCCATTCTCGAAGGAGGAGTTTAGAGCTGCAATTTTTCATATGCACCCGGATAAGTCTCCTAGCCAGGACGTATTAAATCCAGCCTTTTATCAGAAGTTTTGGGGGGTGATAAGAGATGAAATTGTCAAAGATTGTAATACATGGCTTGTGTTAAGTACCTTTCCTGTTACGTTAACTGATACCTTAGTTGTTTTAATTCCAAAATTGCTAATCCTGAGCATGCGAAAGATCTAAGACCTATAGCTTCTTGTAATGTATTGTACAAAATAGTTTCTAAGGTCTTAGCCAATTGGTTGAAACATATCCTTCTTCATATTATTTTTGAGTATCAGTCTACTTTTTTTCCCAGGGTGGTTAATCTCTGATAATGTTTTAGTTGCCTTTGAATTAATTCATGGGATGAAAGCTAAAAAAGGAGTATCAGAGAGTGCTGCGTTGAAGATTGACATCCCTTCCTTGAAACTATGATGATTTCTTTGGGTTTTGATGCGAGGTGGATCAAGTTGACGGTGTTTTGTGTGAGGGATGTAAAGTATTCCATTTTGTTAAATGGGTGTGAGATTGGCCCTATCATTCCAATTAAAGGCATCCGTCAAGGGGACCCTATTTCTCTTTATCTTTTTATTATCTGTGCATAAGGTCTTTCTTGTCTTCTTAGTCAAGCAGAGAGGAGAGGGTTCATTCGTGGGTGCTGGGCTAATTCTAGAGGGACACACGAATATCTCACTTATTTTTTGCAGATGATTCGTTATTATTTCTTAATGCTTCTGAGGTTGAATGTGGTGCCATTAAAAGTATCTTGAAGAAATATGAAACATCTTCTGGTTAGTCTATCAATTATAAAAAATTGAGCATTCTTTTTAGCCCAAATGTTAGGCTTAATGAGAGGAGGAAATTATCTGATATTATTGGGGTTTACACCCCCTTGGATCAAGGAAAATATTAGGGGCTACCATCTTTTATTAGGAGAATCAAGAAAAATATTTTCAATTATATCAGAGATAAATTATGGTATAGGGTGACTATCTGGAATAATAGTTTTTTATCAAGAGCTAGTAAGGAGGTACTTTTAAAATTTGTTACTTAGGCCATTCCTTCTTATTGTATGAGTGTGTTTATGATTCCAAAATCTATTTGTGAGGAATTGCAAAAAAATAATGAACTGATTCTGGTGGGGAATGAAAAAGGAAAGGGGGAAGAGTATTCACTGGTTGTCATGGGAACGAATGTATGATAGTAAAGCAGACGGTGAAATGGGTTTTAGGGATTTAAGGTGCTTTAATTTAGCAATTCTTGCTAAGCAAGGTCGGAGACCGCTTAGAGAATCCAACACTCTCTTTTTCGGGTGCTCAAGGCTAAATGTTTTTGTAGAGGGAACAACATGAATGCTGGTTTAGGTTCTAACCCAAGTTTCACATGGAGAGGTATATTGCAAGCAAAGGAATTGCTTAAGTTAGGTGCCAGAATTCGGATTGGAGATGGGGAATCCACAAATTTCTGGTTGGATCCTTGGATACCTAGGGACTCGAATTTTCGATTGCTTGAAGGAACAGGGCTAGGGATTGTAATCTGATGGTTCAGGCATTTATTAATTGGAAGAATAGATGCTGGGATGTGGAGAAGATTCAAAAGGTGTGTTGTGAGGAGGATGTGAATCATATTTTGAAGATTCCGTTAGGCTTGAGGAGTAGACAAGATAAATAGCTATGGCACTTTGATAAGAGGGGTAATTACACTGTCAAGTTTGGTTATTACCAAGCTCTTATTTTAAAGAAGGGTCCTTATGATGAGCGAGATGATATATGGAAGTTTTTGTGGAAATTAAAAATCCCTCCTAAAGTTAAAGCTTTCATGTGGAGATTTTTAAGGGATATTCTTCCTACAAAAGAGAGAATATTTAGAAGAGGAATAGATATTGACTCAAATTGTGGTCAATGTGGAGGGAATGAAGACTGTTTCCATGTTTTTTTGGGCTGCTATGTAACTAGAGAGATTTAGAATGAATTTGGATTGAATTTTAGCTCTTTTGGGTCAAATGTATTTACTTGTGTCTACAATGCTTCCAAGGTTGTCCTTGTTGATAAAATAAGGAATGTTTGCATGGTCTTATGGCATATATGGTGTAGCAAAAACAAATTTGTTTGGGAAGATAAGATCACGCCTTGCTTGCAAGTTCTAAGGATAGCATCTTCGTTTCTTCAAGACTAGACAGTAGCAAGAGGCCTTTATAATCCGATTTCTGCTGTATCCAATAGTCCTGGTGGCTCTTCTCAATCGGATGGAATTATTGATTGTGATGAAAACGCAGGTGCTTCGTTGCAGCAGAGTTGCTTTGTAGATGCAGCGTCCTTTCCCCAAATGAACAAAAGTGGTTATGGAGCAGTGGTTAAAAACAACAAGGGAAATGTTGTGTTTGCCCTCTCAGGTTGTATTCAGGTGTGTTTGAGCCTAAGATAGTAGAAGCTATAGCTTGTCGTTCTCTTCTGTCCTGGGTTGATTTGCATCTCCATAGATCGTGTTCTATTGTAGTGGATACTCAGGAAGTCTATTACTCTTTTCAATCATCTATGAAAGACTCATCTGATTTTGGTAAAATTATAGATGATTTTTTAGGTATTCTCAAGCGTAAAATTGATGTTTCAGTGCGCTGGATTATTAGGCACTACAATGTCGAAGCTCATGAGTTTGCTCGACACTCTCATTAGTATGCCTCTTTTATGGTTTGGAATTATTATCCTACCTTTGATTAATAAAAGGTCTATCTTTTTCCAAAAAAATTTATAAATTATATATTTTAGATTATTAAAATCAGAAAAATTCAATATAGATGACAATTTGACATTTAAGAATCTAAGAACCTGAATACTTAAGTACGTTAATACCATAAATTAAGGGTTTAAAATCAAGGATTCATTGTAAAACTTTGCTCCGAATTTTAAAAAGTAGTGTTAAAATGTTTCAACTTTTAATTTATAAAAAATAATCCGATATCAAGTTTTTCGTCAAATAGCGAGCCATGTCATATTTATATGTTTATCACGTAATAGAAACATAGGATAGTTATATTATGTATGAAATTTATTATTTAATAAATTAACAGTTTAGTAACATTTATGAAAACCTTAAACTATCATATGTGATTGCAACGTAACAAACATATAAATATAACATGATTCGTCACCCAATTTAATGTAAAACTTAATGTCGGGTATTTTTGTTACAAATTAAAAGTTATAATAGTTTAGTGTCAAATTTTAAAGTTCAAGATATTATAACAAAATTGAGTAAAGATTGAGATTTTTTTTATAATTAACCTTAAAATCAAATAATATATTCCATTAAGTCATTTTTTAATCTCTTAAGGATCGAAGAATGTTAATATTAAGCCACTTGACGTTCAAAATTAAGTATTGTTTGACACGTAAAGATCAAAGAATTATAATACTTAAGGATACTCGTACGTTCATGAGATTCAAACACACTACTTAAAATATGAAAATTCTTAAAGAACTCCTTTGAATCACTTGCATTGGGGCTCATATGTCATGGTCTCATGTTAAGCCCATTTAAATACGGTCCGGTCCATGTTAAGTAAGTGAGACATCGCGTCTGACAAGTCGGTTATGACAAAAACGCGGGCGTTCATGTCGTTTGGTAGTTGCTAACAACTGAACAACGTAGAGCTTTTCTTCTCTTGATTTCGATCCGATCGGATTTTACTTCACTGCGAGTGTGATTGAGACAGAGATGACGGTGTTTCACTTCTTCAACTGTGCGATTCTGACCTTCGGTCCACACGCCGTCTACTACTCGGCGACTCCACTGTATGTACTTTACTTACAGATCTTCCCACGGGTCTCTTTTCTTTGAAATACTCAATCTTTCAAGGGTCTAATGTCATCTTTTTTCATATGAATGCTTCACAGGTCTGAGTACGATACGCTTGGCACCTCTATTAAGTCGGCCCTTGTCTATCTGGGCACAGCTTTGGTTAAGGTTAGCAATCAATTATTAGAAAGAAAATTTTCAGTTTTGTATTTTCATAGTTTAATTTTGTCTAATTTAATCCTATTTTTGGGTTTGATAGCTTGTTTGCTTGGCAACTTTTCTTAAGGTGTCGGAAAATGACAGCTTTGATCCGTACCAGGTTTGTATTTTTCGGTTTGAGATCTGTGAATAATCTATTTGGTTATGCACTTGTAGTTATATTTTCGATGTTTTGAGTTCTCTTCATATTGCTATGAACTGTTTGTGGTCCTTTACTAACAGGCATCTTCTCCATTTAGGAATTCTTGAAAGCCCTTATTGGTTTTATAGATGTTGCTGGACTATACTTTGCATTGACCCAGTTGACTCACCGCAACATCTCTCAGAATCATAAATTTCAGGCTGTGGGACTTGGTGAGTGTTACTTGATTAAAATATTTAATTGTTTTAAATAATGTTGGTTCACGGTGGTCTAATGTCATTAATCGGAATCATACACATCTCTTATTGTGTTTGCGAATGCTTTGGAGTTTTAGTTTGCCATGTTCATTTGATAACTGAAAAGAATGATTTTCCTTTCTCTATCATCTTCAAGGTGGATATATGCAGCCTTTGAATTTTGTTTAATTTGTAGATGATGTTTTATGATAATAATTTAAAAAGCAGTTTGTGAATCCTATTGGTTTTCTGTTTATTTTTCAGTTAGTATGGTTTCTGTTTGGTTTGTTTAATAATTCAATTAGATGCATAATTGGTAGAACTTGGAAATCCTGCTGATGGGAGTTCCTGTTCACGGGCCATCACTACTTGCTAGCTCTAAGGTTTCTTTTCCCTTAATGGCAGGTTGGGCCTTTGCTGATTCTGTTCTACATAGACTGGCACCACTTTGGGTGGGAGCTAGAGGACTAGAATTCACTTGGGATTACATCCTACAAGGTCTTGAAGCTAATGCGAATCTGGTATGTTTATTCTGAGAATTTATATCGTGTCCACTATTGTTGTTGCTGTAGAATTCTGCTTGAATTTGTGGATTCAAGCAAATGGCTGTAATTTGAAAATGAAAACTGTTGTTTTACTTGGTTTTAGAAAGAAAACTATATAGATCAATCTGGAGATGTTAGCACTTGGGTGGGTTTTTGTGGTTGAATAATTTGGTTGTCCTGACTGTTTCGTCCATCCTATCGGTATACAGGTGTTCAGCATATCACTTGCAGCATTGGGATCTCTGATTTGGCTTCGTAAAAACAAACCCAAGACGTTGATTCCGATAATATATGCATGTGCAGGCATTGTTGCAACAATGCCTTCCATCACAAGGTCTGAACAGTCCCATCCATCTCACATCATCTTTCATGTATTTGTGAATGTTATTTCGAACCCTAGTTTTCTTTTCTAGGAATAATTTTCCATCGTCTAAACTATGTTTACTGGCATAAAAGTATTTAAGATCAATTTGCATCAAATATTTCTTGTATTGTTAGACGTTGGAAAATTATTCCTAGAAAAGAAAACTAGGGTTCGAAATGACATTCACAAATACATGAAAGAAACTATGTTTACTGGCATAAAAGTATTTAAGATCAATTTGCATCAAATACTTCATGTATTGTTAGAGTTCTTATCTGCTTTTTATTCAAACTATGTCTCTTGGATTGGAGACCTTATATGCCGTTAAATATTAACTCAAAAGATGATTGTCTTGAAAAGGATTTTGCTCTCACTGCAGTTGTACTTCATTATGTGATTCTCAAACTGCAACTTTTTCCTCGTCAATGTATTAATCTTTACGAACATCCTTGTTCTTGCAGCTACTTAAGGAGAGGACTGGGATGGCATTTTCCGAAAGTTGTAGGCTTTGAGCTTTTCACCTCTCTGGTGACGGCATTTATTAGTTGGAACCTCTTCTCTGCATGTCAGAGGCCATCTTCCTGAGAAAGCTGCCCTGCTTTCAATAAACTAGAAACTCCGGCCGGATTAGTCACTGATAACTGATATATTGAAATTTTCATTTAGACGAATTGCGAGTGGAAAGTGGAAACTCCTTTGTTTTTCCTCTGCAACATATTAGTCTGATCTGCTGTAGGAACTTCAATAGATTCCACCACTGTAATTGCTTAGAAAAATTTTCCATTGTTTTTACAAGTTTTTGTGGAGCTCATGAAGAATGAATCCATATATTGAAAGTGAAAGGTTTAGCATGGATCTTACACATATCAGAGGTGTATATGAATCATAAAGGATCGGCTCTACCTCTAAAATGGGTAATCATTCAAGGCATTATGAAGCGTTGACTCTCACGTGAAGCTATATCGTAATGATGTGCTTACAGAATTGCAAAATCAGTTCTCAGAAACTAAGATTGAAGTCGTAACAATTTATCTGAGAACTGACACGAGTCCCTAGTGATTACAGCAGCAACCAACCAACTATTTACAATATAGCTCGATCAGCTTCTATATGAGTTCCTAACATTAGCAAAATACAAATTACAGGCGTGGTAAGGGGTTTCTGCAAAATTTTTCCACCGCCTACTGCTATGCCTCTCCTTGAAATGTTACAGTGGCCATTTCATCGAGTAAATTACTAGGCAACACGAAAGATTTGAACATCGAACACAAGAGAGTCATTCAGAGGGCTGCCAGGCTCAAATAGGCATACATCAAACTCATTCAAGTTGTTATCCATGACGAAATTCTTCCACCCAGCAGATAGGCCTCCGCTTTTACGGTGCTTATGATACAAAAAATTGGCGTGCCAAGTATTCCCTTCGACACGCAGAATCACCTTATGTCGTGCCAGATTACTCAGATGTTTTACAACCCATGAAGCGGGGATTACCTGCGTGAATTATCACCAGAACGTACAGTAAGCAAACGGTGCACGGCGATTGCCTATCAGTTTCACGAGTGCCAGCGAGCTTAGCATTAAGCAAATGCTAAATTGAAAGACCGAAGAAGAAACATGAGCGCATCAAATTTGAGTAATTGAGGAAGTAAGTATACCATAAAAAATTTCCTGTAAACATGTGATGGCTTCATGACTACGACGAAGCCGTCATTTGTCATTACCGTTTGTGCCAATTTCAATGCATTCTGTTTCTTTTCCTCGCTCACAAGCCTTCCTCTAGAAGAACTTGGACGGCTATGCACAATATCTAACAAATTTGCACCGAAGTTATTGACAGAGAGAGTCAGTAAACAAGATGGTTTCAACGATCTCACCACAGCAAGTGCCTTCATCAGCCGTAAAACATTGACAAAGAAAACTAACATACTCCAAATAATGTATAAGTACAGTTACGAAACATGTTCTATTTTTAATAACAAAACCAAGAAGAAGTGTACCAGGTTTGGTCTCCGTTTCTTCATCAAGCGAACAAGGTTCTTCATTTTCGACACTTTGGCTGACATGAGAAGGGTAAGGAATCTTTAGTTCCCTCTTGGTCCTTTTATTCGAAGGTTCTTCAGTTCTTATGATTTTCCCCACGCCAAAGGGATCAGTCACCGTAGTCTCTGTCGGTGTATTCTTTTTGAAAGTTTCGGAGGTGGCAGGCCTTCCAAATGGTGGTGTGCTATCATCATCAATATGAGTTTTCTCCACTGGAGAATTTAAATTGCAAGCAGACGCAGGAACAAGTTCACTAGAGCTTTCTCCTGTTCCCTTTCCTGCCTGGCAGCCACTGCTGGATTCTCTATGCCCACATTTTCTAATGAAATAAGAAGCTGCCTTTTCGCACAAGCTCAACCCGTCAAAGATTAGGACGTCAAATTGTGAACTGCCATTGTACTTAAAGACCAATAGATCTTTCTCTTGCAGATAATTGTCCTTCACAAATTGATCCCAACCATGATCGAAATACAAAGTATCGTCATTTGTTGTCAGTCCAACTCTCCATGCACAGCCACTGGGACCTTTCAAAGTGACCACTTCAAGTAGTTTCTTTTTCATATTCCTAGAAAATTTTTCTGGGATTTCCTATAAGCAAAGGATGGTAATAATAGCAAGTCAACACCAAAGGAAGCATCAAGCGTGAGCCTGACCAAAGGTTAAAGAAGAACACAGGTGGCTTAAAATATATTGAAGATGAATAACAAGTCATCAATCAAAGATAGCACACTTTCCCATTTCAATTTCCTCCAAAAGTTTAGGAATTCAAAACTGAGAAAGCCTTCCAACTTTTTTATCCAAAAAGAAATTAGAAGGTGTATAAATCTCTCCCTAATAAAATAAGCCCAGTTCACTTCCCCTGTACAATTCAAAACACGAGAATTCAGCCATAATCACATTAAACATAAGCAATGTACGTGAAATTTAAAAGCTAGATCCAGTATGATTGCTCCAAAATGGAGAGTAAATTAGTAAAAGGAAAAGAGATGAAATTGACTTGTACGAGACACACAACTTACAAGACGTTGATTAAAACCAGGACAGAGAAACTGAGAGAACTGAGTATACTGAAAATGAGTCCAGTAGATTTCCTCTTCCCAACTTCTGCAGGTTCTGCATGTTTCTTCCCCCATAGCTACTGATGTTAGACCCTTTAAAGATCAGTAAAAGATCGAATCTTTCTCAAAGATTGATACACAGAAGCAAGAAGAATCAGCTTAATAACCAGAAATTAGTATTGAAATATAAGAACGGCAAGTGAAAAAATAAAGAAAGAAAAGCAGCGAACTTACCCAGCAAAACTAAGGAATCGAAGAAAGTAAGAAATAAGATAGTTATTACTGATTAATGGCCTTGATATGCTTACTTCCATTAACTGATTTTTTTCTTGTAAGTAGTAGGCCGTGGAGAGTGAACGACGGGCGTTGTTTGGATCTTTACTCGTACGGTATAAAGAAAATGAAATATTGAAGAAAAACAGAGAAATAAAGAACAGAGAAATAAAATTTTTTTTCTTTGTTTGTTTTCCTAATTTATTAAAGGATTGAATTGAAATTTATAAACTTTTGTGTCATTGATTATAAAATTTATTTATCTTTTATTAAATAAGGATTTAATAATAATTTATTTATTTTATCTTACTTTATCATGAATTTCTCCTCCTTTCCTATCAATTTAGCAGAAAATATATTTGATAGAAATTTTTGTCCCTTTTTTTTCCATTCTCCTACTTTCTTTTACTTATTTTCATCCGAACAATAAAAATTAAGAAGTAAAATTCTTCTCCTGTTCTCTTATTTTTCTTCCGCCCGTACAAAGGCTAAGACAAGACACTAAGACAAGACAGACTCCTTAAACGATGAGCCTATATGTGTCGTGTCGTGTTGCAAAGCTGGACGGCGGGCATTTGTGTTAGCTTAATATTAAAATCACTCGCATGGCAAGTATTCAATTATTAATTTTTTTTTGAATGGAAGTATTCAATTATTAATTAAAAGTTACACTTCTATTAAAAAAAAGTGATGTTAATAAGAGATTCTTAATATAACATAAATATGGGACCTCTATTTATCCTAATTTTTTTCATTTTAAATCCTAGTTGTAGTACTTGTCTCCTTAAAGTTATGGAGCAATGTTTTAATAAATAAGCACAAAGTAATTTAAAGTTTAAAAGATTCGACTATTTCGTCAAAAAAAGATTAAACTATTATTACACTGTTATAAAATTATATAAAAATTAAATAAAATTAAAGAATTTAAAATATGATTAAAAGAAATTATCCTTATATAATGAAGATTTTGAAATTTAATTAAAATAAGAGATTATTAAATAAAAATTAATTGATTTATTTTAGTTTTAAGAACTTATTAATTAATTTTTAACAACAAAAATTATTAAAATAAAGCGAACTAAAAATTAAAAATTGAAATAAAAATTGGGCGGCTCAAGATTTTTATAGTTGAACTGACCAAGTTGGTTAAATTTGCAATCATTAGTTGAGAGAAAATATACTTTATAAGAAAAGTCATTCTATTTTTTTATATAGTATATGGTATACAAAATCATTATCTTTTTTTAAATATATTTTATAAGAAAAAATATTCTCTTTTTCATACAAAAATTTGAATGTAAATTAAATAAATTATTATGTAATCTATCAACCATATATTTAAGATAATTGACTCAATAACAAACATATTTAAATTAAGTGACATTTTCAATCTAAAGGAGATTAATAATGAATTTATCTTAAATTTTTAAAATAAAACTTAACTAGTTAATATAATAGTCATGATTATTTTCTAAATCTACCCATTTTTGCTTATATTCTATCTTGGGTAGTAATTAAGAAATGTTGTAAAACCAAAATTAAAATTTCAGAGTATTTGAAAGAAGAGAAATTTGGGAGAGGAGAATTCTTCAAGAGAAATTTGGGAGAGGAGAATTCTTCTTATAAATTCGTTCTTCTCTCTCTTACATCAAACCTTCTATTTATAGTACATTGCAACCACCTAATACACATGTGACCATCTACTCCATATG
>JAOQMR010000002.1:1766090-1777631 GCA_027563865.1 Erythroxylum pelleterianum | reverse complement strand
TAATTATAAATGAAATATATATAATAAATACTTTGTAAATAGGATATAATAATAATAAGAAGTAAGTATAGAATTATTTGTGAAATAAAACACAACACAGATATGTAAACACAAGAAAGAAGAATTAAGGGTATTATGGTCATTTCACAGGTAAATAGGCTATAAAATTTGCAGTCAGCGCGCGTGGGGGAACAACACACGGCTAAGGGTTTTTTTTGCAGCAAAATTGAAAACATAAGGTTAATAGAATAACATTTTATATCTCAGGGTTTAATTAGCTACTTTCGTATAACACAGGGGTCGCTACAGCAATTTTGTCGGCATTAATGGCATATCGAATCAAGTATATATCCACAATCTAAGACAAAAAAGCCACTTCACTGTAAAATCCAAAAGTTCAACAGGAAGGTAGCTGAAACTATATAAACAGAACTTGCCAAGTTCTTCCGAATATCAGAAACGCCTCCAATGATCGTCTTCTTCCCGTTGCAAACAAGCATTCTTGGATCGGAGTAGACAAAAGAATCCAATACCAGCTGGCTTTTTGATTATTGAGTTGCCTCTCGAGGGCATCAACTACTCATGCTTCATAGATTGGATTACCTCCTCCTTGTCTTTGCCGGATCGGAAAATGGACACTTCGAAACGAATAGGCTCATGAATCGTTCCCTGGACAGGCTTAAACAAGCACACATCACATAGTCTCAGCTTGTTTTCCACAGCAAAATTCTTCCAACCGCTTGTTAGCAATCCACTACCTCCACTCGGTGGACGTTTTAGTATGCATCTCCACTCTCTTTCCCCTACATGAAGAACTACTTCTGCTTTTAATCTTCCTTGGAAATGCGAATTCAGCCATCTTGCCGGTACCGCCTGCAGAACATAAAACCAGTCTTTACTTAAGTTTCGATCTTGTAATACATATTCATAGTACCCGGAGAAGCAGAACTACAACACATGCAGAATTCTGATAGAAAAATTCATGTTGTGCATATACCAGACAGAAGTTTATGCGGATGTACGACGGCCGAATAACCACCACGAAGCTATCTTCAGTTGCTTCTGCATTTGCAGCTTGCAATGCCTTGTCTTTCTTGGAATCAATTCTCATAGTTTTCTTTCCAGGCATTTCTGTTTCTTCATTAATTACTGTCAAATAAGTTAATAAGACCACAAATACAGAGTAGAAGTATTGCTTGTTCATGTCTCTGGATGCATCCAAGTAGCATTCACATTTATCTAACCAAAAGCTAAGAAGAAATAGTATTCCTGATGATACCTACCGGCCCTAGGCTTCAATTTGCACGCGTGAGAAGAAGTTTGCCTGGTTGCGGAATTTGTGTTCAACCTTTTGCTGAGAAACTTCTGTGATGGGGTAATTTTAAGTCCTGAATTGCTAGGATGGATAGGTGAACTGCATCCAGTTTCCTCTGAAAATGGGGTTTCCTGAGAGGAAATTTCCTGCATCTTTCTCTTTGCAGAGAAGACAATTAGATCTTCTGGATTCACACATTCTCCAGCAAGGTATGTAGCCTCCTTCTCACACATTGATTCTCCATCAAATACCAAGACGTCAAAGCAAGACGTACCCACATTGTACCGGAAGATCAGTAGATCACTAAATTCCAGAGAATGATATTTGGCAAATTCTTGCCAACCATCTTTTAGAAGCACACGATCATCATTCCTAAACAGTCTAACATTCCAAGCAGAACCGCTTGGACCTTTAAGAATTGCCATTTCAGATAGGACATTCTCCCTCATTTTGTAACAAAATTTTGAAGGAAGAACCTGCAAATTTAGATCACAATCTTTAACACCTAACTCCCTGACGAGGATGTTGTGCACTGAAACATAAACAAACACGAAAACTGGATCATAAGACCTTAACGTTTTGCTTTAAGAACTTACAAATTCCTCAGTAAACCCAACTAAGAAGTAGATTGACCGAAAATTAGTCCAATAGACGTCTTCAACGCATTTTACATTCACTCTATGGTTGTTTAATGCATCCCTTCTGCTTCCATCAGCTATATCTCCAGATTCTGTACTACTGATAACAAAGTAGGAAGCTTCTTTCTCGCATTGGGTCTTTGTATCAAACACTGAGACATCAAAGTGAGAATTCCCAACGCAGTACGTGAAGAGAAGCATATCACCATTTTGCAAGGAATGATCCATCACAAACTTGCGCCAACCATCTTTGAAAAACAAAGTTCCCTTCTTTGCACGAAGTCCTACACACCATGTACAGCCACCAGGACCCTTGAGAACCACATTCTGAGGTAATATATTTCTTAAATTGTTCCCAAATTTCATCGGCAGGGCCTGCAATCATGCCAAGCACAAAAAAACAATAATAAAAAGATACAAAGTACAACAATTAAACAGAGATCAGAAAAAATCCCATCAGTTACGAGTTTAATCCGTGAAAAATTTGATGTTGGTCTTCGTCACTTTCAACTTATTAAATGTTCAGCTACTTGGACACAACATGCATTTAGCTTTCTGAGTTGGGTCATTTACATCTCTCCATCCTAATCCCTGCATGCAAAGAGACTTTCATTTTACTAAGGAATAATCGGCGCTAAACGTACCAGTTTGTCTTCAAAACCAGAGCAGAGACGTTGAAGGAACTTAATACTCCTGAAATGTTTCCAATACAAATCTTCGATCCATTTTCTACCGTGATCTTTTAGTGTTCCCATCCTGGAGAAGACAATATATAAAGCTCAAAAGATCAAAAATTGTTGGATACAAGAACTAAGCCACGGGTTAGCCTACTCAGAAAACTAAACCTTCCTAGTTTGGTTTCCATTTGCGGAACTCGATCATCATCCAAAGAGCTGCAGTATTAAAGTAAAGAGAGAGACCAGTAACATGGAAAAACGAGCAACTTGTTTTTAATGGTTAGTGGAACGGTGGTCAAACCTCAAAAGTGAAAAATGTAACCGTACTGAATCACATTAAAAATCTTTGATTTAAAATTAATTTATAAATTTGATCATTACATCAAACTTAATCGAATTCGATACTAAAAATTTAAATCCTATCCAACTATGAATTAAATCAATGTGAATTAACAGATCAAAGTATGTTTAATTGAGTTTGGGTTTGGATACTAAAGGTTGGAGATTTGTATTTTCTCACAATCACGATGAATTGAACTCATCAAACTGAAAATCAAGAGAAAGCATATACATAGTCAATGCTATCTTCTTCAGACTGTTTCCTTGTATCACTCTGTTTGTAGGACTACACGTAACTCCTGCACTAATGTATGTTCATATGATCACACTCTACATGAAACTCAACAATTAGAGTTCTACAGAAACTACATTCCCAGTTACATCAAGAGGAATGAGCAAAAGAATGTCCTCAAAGAGCAGAAGATCGACACTGCAAAAACTAGGTTGCTGAACCACCTGGAACTAACGTCAGTACCTCCTCTTCGGCGAAAGAGGGTCGAAGAAAATTAGCAACGAATGCCCACATCTTGTAAACATCTTCAAAATTGGTTAAGAATCCAAGAGTTGCAGTAACAACCTCGACGCGATAGAAAAGACTTTTACCATCTTGACAGGCACTGGTCGTTGGCTTGCACAATTCAGTGGCTTGAAGGTCAGTGTTCCTGAAATGTTGCTTTGGGATGTCTACCATCCTTACGTGGCTAAGAATGCCAATTCCTAAAGAGATTCCAAGTTTATCAGCTAACTTCTGAACAACTTCTGGGTGGATTAGTTGCCCTTTACTGCGATCTCTGACATTGAAAGCTACAGAAGCACCTCTTTCATATTTTATCTTGGGGCCATATATGTGTACCAGAGGCACTTCCTCTCCATCTGAAGATGGAAAGCGAAGTTGAATTAAGGATGTGACAAGCCAGTTGATGAGATAACGAAGTCTGAGAGCAGTTTTGTTGAGTCCAAGCAAGTTGATGTGATCCAAATGTCTGCAAATTATCTCAGGCTCCTGTCTCCTCCACTCTTGCTCATCATCATAATCTTCATCACTGAAGAACTCATCATCACCAAGAGTAGCTGCAGATATATCCCTCTGCTCAAAATGACTTGAATTTTCTATGTAGTTCTCTTCCATTCTAAAAGATACCCGGTGGCTCATGCTAACAACTCGATCAACCTCTTCCAAGCCAAAATACCTGCCTCTTTCTCTCCCTCCCAACAGTCGAAACTCACCTTCTGTCTCTCTCCTTATAGCACTCTCCTGTGATTCTCGACTAATATTACGGCCAGAGGGACTTTCAGGTGCATCATGCTTAAGGCTAGAAATCGTGGGTATGAATCCATTTGTAGTATTGATCAACTTAGGATCTGCCAAGTTTTCCTCCTCATTGATCACTTTTTCCTCCTGAATCTCTTCAGCACGCTTTGAATCAACATTTTCGCCTCTGCATTCTTCTTCAGGGATTCCCTTGGCATGGTTAAGCTCCCCAGACACTGATAAGACAGCTACATCAAAAGACAAAACAGGATCTTCATGCATTCTATTGTTCTGTTGATTTTTGTCAGGTATGGCGGTCTTCTTTGATTTTGATGATAGTTTAGGAGAAAATCGCTTAATGAACCTCTTTCCAGACATCCATGATGGTGAAAAGGGGGAACCCGTTTTCTGGTTGTTCCATTGCCGGCAATTGTCAGACGTTAACGGACTATGTCCCAAATCAATCCAATATGAATTTTCTGATGATTCAGATTCACTGAAAATTGGACTTCTTATGACCTCCCCGACTGAAAAGCTCTCAGCTTCCTCAAATATGGTGCTTGCCCCATCTCTATCCGAGCTGTTATCATGTTCCATCTCGGTTTCAATAACATCCCTGACCTGGTTAGGAGTGAATACGCCTGAAAATGCAGGCATCTGTGATCCCCCTTGTTTTTCTGGTGCAGTGTCTTCGTTGCAACTGATATCGTCTTCTTCAATTCCAGCCAAAACGTCTATACCATCCATAGAATCATCCAAATACTGGGCAAAGACAGGTAGAATCCTCACCATTCCAGACCCTGTACGTCCACTGTCATTTTGGAGACTTGACATTACAGATTTCTTGATCAAAAGGCATCCGAACCCGGTAGGATCAGACCCGAACACTCGATATAATGATGTAATAATAAAATCTGGCCGGAACAAGGACAGCCCCAGTGAATCCATATCCTTTGGACCTAATGCCCCCGCGTCCAACAACACATGCCAATTATTTTGTTGAGCAAGTGCCATCCACTGATAAGAATACTTGGCCCCAGTTACTCTAGACTGAACAGGAAACACAAAGAGCCCGACTGCTGAATTCTTCTTCCTCTTCTTATTTGAAATCTGTTTCCTTAGCTCCTTAGAGCATAGCTTCAAGGTAGGCCATTTATACCAGGCACTATAGACCTTAGCTCCTTTTTCTTTAGCACAGTGGGCCATCCAATTTACAGACTGACTCTCATGATCAAACATGGTCAACAAGTTCTTATTCGTATGGAATGGATAAGACTCAGCTAGCAATTTAAATGCAGAACCTCTGCTAACTGTGAAAACAAGACCATATTCATTCTCAGGAATGTTCAGGTGATCCATAATCCTAGTCTTTATATCGTGTTCTGCAGTACCCTTCTCAGCACCTCCATAGAGAGCATGATTACTCAAGTTCGTAGTAATTTCTTGCAAAGTAAATGCAGATGAATCCCAGTATTGTTGAGTTTGTAGATTAGAGAACAACCCAAAGCCACAATAATCGAGACATACCTTAGATGAAGAATCAGACAGATGTCCATACTCATCAATTCTCAGATGATCTATCTTTTCTGTCGACTGAAATTTCGGGTACATGGACAAAAACTTGGTGAAGGCATCATAGAGTTGCGGAATCGACTCGTCGGAGCTAAAAGTTTTCTCGGCCGCCAAAGCAGTAGCTCTCAAGAACTCCTTTTGGGCATGAAGCCTAGCAAGTGACCGTGATCTACTGATAGTTGTTCTCTCCTGGTAAAAATATGTCTCGGCATCAATATCTTGAGATTTTGCCAGAGACCCATCTTCAGAAGCTGCCTCAAGAGCCTCCTTTAGCTTGCTTTCTTGCAACTGACGAAGCATAGTCAAACCAGGACCAGAACGAGAACCAGAACCGCCTCTCCTTTTGCTCTTCTTGTCCACTAACAGAGCCGCACAATGGGTTATTGGTTTCCATAGTGAAAGATGCATGAATGCCACCGCTCTTTCTGTCTCTGTCCAATCCAACTTGTACCCGCGAAGCAGAAGAACCAGTAGAGACTCGAACAAAAAGGAAAGTAGGAGTCTTTGAAATTCAAAGATGTCAGCTTGGCGCAGAAACAAGACAGATTCTTTTCATCAGTTTGGACAGAACTTTTGTGAGATCACCAGAATTAGTCATAAAGCAGATGAAAGTTAAAGAAAACCCATCTGGTTAGAATCCGACCTTTAAAGATGATCAGAGAAACCTTAGCTTTAGCATCTCTTTAAAGTCCCACAATTTGCGGGTTCCAATTCAAATTCAACATACATCAACCCCACAAAAGATACAAAACCCAGATTGAAAGGCATCTTCAGGAACCGAAACTCAAAACTCAAAAGCCAACTTCCCTGAATCTGAATCTTCAAGCTAAGGAACTAAAAACCAAAAACAGGGACAGGGCCAGCGCCAACGCCAGAGCCACCAACATCAGATAAGAAATGTAGAAGCAGAGGTAAAGAGGATCAACACCAACTTTGGTTACTCAGCTCTGTTTCTGCTTTCCACTATCCCTTTCTGCTATGTTGCGTTACCATATACATAATTACAAGCAAAGCTCAAAGCTTTTCATTTCTACATTTACTACAGCAGTTAATACAAGCATTTCTGCATTAAACGCTACTGCTCTCTGTTCCTTTCATCCACCATTATTACACCTTCTTTTGATCTGTAATCCCCAATATATCCCCTCTTCCTTTACTTTCTCCACAAACTCTCGTCTTTACAATAAAGTTGCAGAATGTCTGAAGCAAGTTGCGGGTCTCTATATTCAAAAGAAACACAATAGTAAAGCAACTTTGACTTCATCTTGCCAATAAATATTCTATATTAAGCTACTGGGCATGTCAATACTGATGTATTTATGGATTCTTCCACATTTTTAGTTAATTTACAGTGCTAGTAGTTTTCATGTTTCCTTAAGTTTGAGATAGCTGAGAAGATCAGGCATTTACGTTCAAGCTTTTTCTAGTTAGTGCCTTGCTTGACTGGTCACCCCATATACTTCAATTCAATTCATACCATTACTCTATACATTCTCAGGACATTAAGAGACAGATAGATTAAGAACTCATATTTAATACATTAAATATTAAAATAATTTGAGAATTATGTCATATTCAATATTCAACACATTAACTATTAAAAATAAGTTCATAATTATAAGATTTTATTTAATTAATTACTTTACTTGATATTGACATCAACTTTTGCGATATCACATCTTCTGATCCAATCAACCAATCAACTTTTGTGGCATAAAATCTTCTTCTTCTTCTTTTTTTAAGTAATTTTATATTGTCCCGGATAAGAAAACTGGCCAAAAGGCTATTCCAATCAAAATTTGCCTTGTACTTTTTGGCTCTTTCACGAAATCATTCTTGACCAGTAAAGGAAATAACCCTTCAATGATTGTCCATTTTAGTATAATTTCGTTTCCTTTTTTTTTTGGTATTTATGTTGGTCAAAGAAAGCAGACATTTTCTTTCCTTTTTAAAAAAAATTATTTGGTACTTTTGGAGTTTCATAGCAGAAGTTACGATCACAGGCATGCATCCTTTCTAATCATTCATTCCAGTCTTAACATAGCCTTGTGCGTGCATGCCCCTATTGAGCTGTCACTGTTTAGAAAACGTGATTCGGAGTTGTAAGCATATGACAATAGTTATTGACTAATAAACTAAAATTCGAAATTCATTGAGCCTATTTCATATAATTAGAACTTTTATCTTAATTTAATGACAATTATTTAAAAGTATTTATTATTATTTTAAAAATGCAACATAATAGAGAAAAAAAAAACATGCAAGATTTACGTGATTCGATTGATATAATTTACATCAACAAGTAGGGAGAGAGTAATCTTATTTCGTCAAAAAAAATTGTTATAAGTGATAAACCGTATAACTCTCCCCTTGCTCACACCATTGAACTCTTTTTCTTTTCTCCTTGCAGGTTGTATCAGAATAACCGAAATACAAATGGTGAAAATCTATATCATCATAACATGTTATACAGCACATGTCAAACTAACTAACTTAACTGTCAAATATATCTCTAACACCCCCCCCCCCCCAAAACTGGTGAGTATATATTATGTACTCCCAGTTTGCGAAAAGAATCCCGAAAAATAGTCGATGAAAGGCCTTTAGTGAAACAATCAACTAATTGGTTTGCAGAAAAAATAGGAAGCAACACAATAACACTACGTTGTAATTTCTCGCGACCATATGACAATCAATGTCAATGCGCTTGGTGCGTTGGTGAAAAACTGGATTTTGAGCTAAGTAGACAGCAGATTGATTGTCACAAAAAAAGGTGTCGGGACAGTAGGAGCCAAGAGGAGTTCCCCGAGTAGATAATGAAGCCATTGCACTTAACAAGTTGCGGTTGCGAAGGTGCGATATTCAGCTTCGGACGAACTATGGTTGATGGTTGTTTGCTTCTTGGTTTTCCAGGAAATCAAGGAAGAACTAAGGACTACACAAAATCTTGTGATAGATCTCCTCGTGTCCTGACAAGTACCCCAATCCGAATTTGAATAAGTTGTGAGTTTAAGATTATTGTCGGAGGAAAAAAGAAGACCTTGGCCAATGGTTCCTTTTAAATACCTTAAAACGCGATGAGCAGCAGCCAAGTGAGCAGAAGTAGGACAATCAAGAAACTGCACCAATTGTTGAACAACAAACGTAATGTCTGGTCGAGTAGTAGTCAAGTACTAAAGTTTGCCAATGAGCTTTCTATATGGGGTAACATCCTCCAATAAAATGCCAGAATCCTTCGAGAGTTTCGTCTCTGGTAAAATAGGTGTGGAAACAGGTTTCGATTCCAAAAATTGAGTGTCGCGAAGTAAATCCAAAGTATACTTCTTCTGGCAAAGATTGACACCTTGCTTTGTTCTTGCTACTTCAAGACCAAGAAAGAACTTTAGCTCACCGAGATCCTTAATAGTAAACGCCTCGTGTAGATGTTGTTTGATGTGAAGAATGGCCGTCAAGTCATTAATAGCTACAATAGCATCATTAACATAGACCAAAAGGGCCATGAAATGTGTACTCCCTGTTTTGAGAAACAAAAAGTGATCGGAAGAAGCTTGTGTGAAACCATACTGAAGTAAAGCTGAAGTGAGCTTAGCATTCCATTGTCTACTAGGCAGCTTTAAGCCATAAAGAGACTTAAGCAATGGACAAACCTTGTTCCCATGCAAGTCATAACCCTTAGGAAGTTGCATGTATACTTCCTCAGCAAGGTCGTCGTGAAGAAACGTGTTGTTGATATCAAGCTGATGCAAGTGCCACCCTTTGATTGTTGTTAATGCCAGAAGAAGGCGGACTGTCGTCATCTTGGCCACTGGATTAAAAGTATCGAGAAAATCCACGCTTTCTTGTTGTGTGTAGCCCTTAGCAACGAGCCGAGCTTTGTAATGATTCACGATCTGTCTGTCCTTCGCTTGATTTTGAAGGCCCACTTACAACCGATTACATTCTTACCAGGGGGTAGATCAACCAGCTCCCAAGTATTATTTTGTTGAAGGGCTTCTAGTTCTACGGTCATAACTTATCGCCAAGATGCATGCTTAACAACTTGTTCATAAGTGTGGGGTTCATGATCTTGATCTATTGCAGCTGTAAAAGCATAATGATTAGAAGATAGTTTAGAATAAGAAAAAACATTATAAAGTTGACGAGTATTGGATTTCTAGGCAGCCATGCATTTGTGGTCAAGATGGTACGGTGGTTTTGATTTTGTTCTGAGGCTCCTACGTAGGTCCTGATGCGGATGCTGCGAAGAAGGAGCTAGAGTTGGGAGCTGAGGTGCAGATGGAGAAGGAACTACGGAGGGGATATCTGCTGGTAATGTTGAAACATTATCCGGTAAGGTAACATGCATATCTGATGATGATGAAGTAGCAGGAACATGTGGGATATTATCAACTGACGATTGAACTGATGAAGTGGGTAGAATGGCGTGATCAATGTTGGACTTTGGAGAATTCTGCAGGTCAAGAGTTAGCGTAGAAAATGGAAAAATATGTTCATAAAATGAAACATCCCGAGAATAAAAAATCTGTTGAGCGTGAAGATCAAAAAGTTTAAATCCCTTAATACCTGGAGAGAAACAAAAAAAAAGATCTGATGCTTCTGGAATCAAATTTGTTTTGAATATTAGAATGGTTTGAAGCAAAAGCAAGACAACCAAAAACTTTTAAATTATCAAAATTTGGTGGGTTAGAATATAATACTTCAAAAGGTGAAATATTATGAAGAGTAGAAGTAAGAATGCGGTTGATCAAATATACACCATGCAATACACACTCACCCCAAAAACGTATAGGCAAGTTTGCTTGAAATCTTAATGCCCTTGCCACGTTCAAGATGTGTTGATGTTTTCTTTCAACTATTCTGTTTTGTTGAGGAGTTTTAATACAAGAGGTTTGATGAATTATACCATGTGATTCATAGAAAGCTGGACTATTAAGTTCCTGCCCATTGTCCAAACGAATATATTTGATAGTACTACTAAACTAGGAAACAAAATTCTGCATAAGTGGTCTTGCTTCAGATTTAGTTTTCATTAGAAAAACCCAAGTGAATCTACTAAAGTCATCGACAATGGACAGAAAATATTTATGCCCTCTAAAGGTAGGATAATTATCTCCCCAGATGTCAATGCGAATGAGATCAAAAGGAGTAGAACCGCTGATAGGAAAAGGAACTCGTTTTTGCTTAGACATATGACAAATCTCATAAGGTTTGATATTAGACACAGAAGGAACAATTTGTTTAAAACGAGGAAAAGAAAGATGGCCCAGCCTATTATGCCATAGTAATGAAGAATTAGTGTTACATGCAACAAAATTAGCAAAAACATCAGTTGAAGCAGGTAAAGGAGCATTGGTAGTGAGCTTGTATAATCTGTTGAAAAGTTCAGCAACACTAATCATCCTCCATGGTTGAATGCTCTGGATGATACAATGAAAAGATGAGACAAGAATACAATAAGAATGATCATGAACCAATTTACTGATAGATAAAACATTAAAAGTAAAGTCGGGTACATATAAAACATTAAGTAGTTTTAGAGAATTATTGACATAAACAGTGTCAATATGGGAACTCTGCAACTGTTAGGAGGATGAACATAAACATCATTAACCAATTTATAAGAATGGAAAAATGCTAAAGAACAAGCTATGTGATCCTTAGCACCAGTATCTGATGGAGAACCATGGGCATGTGAAGGACAAGCAGAGAAGCATACATGGTGTGATCCGCCTCAAGGAAGCCTAGGAC
>JAOQMR010000002.1:1713659-1740590 GCA_027563865.1 Erythroxylum pelleterianum | reverse complement strand
ATTCCAAAGTTCAGCATCTCCTTTGGGTTTGAAGCTTCCAAAACCTTCAAGGAACTAGGCCTCGTTTTACCCTTCTCCTGTGAAGCTGATCTGACAGAAATGGTGGATTCTGATTTTGGTCCGAAACTGTATGTATCAAAGATATTCCACAAGTCATTCATTGGAGTAAATGAAGAAGGAACAGAAGCTGGAGCTGCTTCTGCAGGTGTTATAAGGTTGATGTGTGCGCGATCACCTGCCATAGATTTTGTGGCTGATCATCCATTCTTGTTCCTGATCAGAGAAGACATGACCGGGGTGGTGCTGTTCATTGGCCACGTACTGAAGCCTTCGCAGGAAGCGTAAATAGATCAAACCCTTGACACAGCTTACCAGTAATTAATAATACATACTTGTTTGCAACTTTTCAGCGTGTTTTGTCAATACCCTGTGACTTGTTTTAATGCCAGATGGATTTTCTAGTGAGTGAGCTTAGTATTATTGAAGGTGATGTTTGTCTGTAATGGTGAAGTCATCCTTTGGAAACTGGAGTTCACTACATAAAACTGATTACGACTGCAAGTTAGGCATTTTAATTTGGGTCTGAGTTTGACCCGGTTTGAATTATAATTTTATAAAAATTGTAAAAATAATTGAACTTACCGTTTATTCACAAATTAAAAAATTAATTAATTCAGATTTTAATTAAATTTGTTTAATTAATTAAAAATATGTAAAATTTTATATTAATTATGTGAATTTTACGAAACTATGAAAAAGTAGTGATGGCATGACTGTATAAAGATCAAAGACACAGACGTCAACGCAAATGGTGGGGGAGGAAATGGCTTGTAAGAAGTTTGGAAAAGGTTTGACGAAGAGGACCCATTACGATGGAGACGTCAACGTTAATGGTGGAAGAGGAAAAAGCTTGTAAGAAGTTTGGAAATTTTGTCGAAGAGGACCCATTACGATGTAAACTCTAAATTCTTCCCACACCTCAACTTTTAACACCACAGGCTCCCATTTCTTATCTTCTTCCATGACACAAATCTTAATCTGTTTATCTTAATTATTACCTGGGTTGTTCCTTTTTTTTATTTATCATAACTCGTCACTTCCTTTGTGCTTTATAAGTTTGCTGTTGCTAGCTGCTTCAGTATTTAATAAGTCGCCAGTGAGTTGATCGAAGAAAGATGGGTGAAATGGCTCCACCGCCACGACAACCACCAGCTGCGGCCGCACCATCACCACCTCCGCCGCTTAATTTTGCCTTGTCAAGGGGACCCACTTGGACTCCTGCCGAGCAGCTTCTCCAGCTTCAGTACTGCATCCACTCCAACCCTTCTTGGTGTGAGTCTCTTTAACTGGCTTTGTAATACAGTTTTATAGTTTAATTGGTATCTTGTACTTGTGTACTTAATTCAGCTTGTTGGTTTCTGCAGAAGCTGGTAAAGTTTGAGTTTTTTTTTTTTTATAAATAATATAAGGTGTGAGCAGTGGGCATATACAAGATGTTATGTTTTGTACATGTCTGCGTCTCTGGTGGGGCTAAGACTGTGTGATTGCTTTGTGCTTTATATGTTTTCAATAACTAGAACTGCGATGCACAGGAAGTCATCTTTAAGCAGTTTAGATATGTGTAGATTTTCAATTTCATTATCCTGAATCCAACTACGTGTAGAAGAAAGTGAATATTTGAAGATTTTGAAGACATGATAAATTGAAATTTTACGAACCTTATACAGATGGAATCTGACTCATTAGCATATAACTTAACCATTACCCTTATGGTTTAATGATAATTTAAGGGAAAGTTCATCATTATTTCCCAAAATTTGCTCCATTATGCTTTTTATTTTTATGTAACTAATCACAAGTAAGCACTTGAGTTCACAGATGAGATATCACTCCTGGCCTTCCAACATTATATCGTCATGCTTGGAACTATAGTCTTAATTGCCAATAGTCTTGTGCCTCGAATGGGTGGTGATCATGTAAGCTTTTTGCTTCAACTGTATTTCCATGTCAACTGCAGAGTAATGGGTCATTCCTTAGTGTTTTATATGGATTGGCTTTTATTGTGAGGAGGGGGATAAGGCTCGTGTCATTCAAACGCTGCTGTTCATGGCGGGAGTGAATACACTGCTTCAAACAGTCATTGGAACAAGGCTGCCCACAGTGATGAGTCCATCGGTTGCTTTTACCCTACCTGTGTTGTCAATAATCAAGGATTTGTCCAACGAAAACTTCACAGATGATAGTCAGGTATGAAGAACTTGATGTAACTGACATCTACATCATTGGTTTGTTGCATGTCTTTTAAGCTTAAGTAACATAATATGAACTCACTCACCTTGTAGTTTTCGTCGACATTGTTGTTTGGAACTTCTACACTGCCCTAGTTCTATTATAATGATTTTGGTGCTTGTAGAGATTTTCCAACACTATTAGAACTATTCAAGGATCACTCATCGTTTCATCCTTTGTCAATATCATTCTTGGATATGGTCAAGCTTGGGGTCATTTGACTAGGTAATTATTGTCAGTCTCCTCTCTTTCGAGCAAAGAATGTTACATTCATTGTCTGTTTTTAACTTTTATTATATTTCCTTCAGGTATTTTACTCCCATTATTGTTGTACCAGTGGTATCTGCAGTGGGTCTTGGTCTCTTCATGAGAGGTTTCCCACAGGTAATCACTGCTCTTACTGAAGACTATAATACTTGGTTCACTTGAAAGCTAAAGAAAAGAATTAATATCATACAGCTTGCGAATTGCGTGGAGATTGGCCTACCTATGCTGATTCTACTTGTCATTTGCCAAGTAATTCATCTTTAGTTTTTCAGATTATGATTTGAAACTCAGAAGTTCAGGTTCACAAAACAGTAACAAGAATTTGTGTGTTTTGGCAGTACCTAAAGCATCTCTATGGAAAGTTTCATCCAATACTTGAGAGGTTTGGCTTGCTCTTATGCGTCGTGATTGTATGGGCTTTCGCTGCCATCCTCACTGCTGCTGGTGCTTACAATAATGCTTCAGTATTAACTAAACAGAGTTGCTGCACAGATAGATCCCTTCCAATATCTTCTGCTCCATGGTAGTGTCAGGATGACTAGTCTCTATTCTGTTTAGTTGGAGTTGACTTACCCTGTTTATTGACAAACACTCGTTTGTTCTTAGGGTTCGAGTGCCATACCCATTTCAGTGGGGTGCTCCTATATTTAGAGCAAGCCATGCCTTTGGGATGATGGGGGCAGCACTTGTAACAGCTGCAGAGGTTCATTCATTCCTTCAGATAATGTTTTCTAATTCAATTTTTCATTTCCAAAGTTGGTTTCCAGTTATAAACCTCGATGATTTTATAAACCTGAGTTAACGTTCATGTAGAACTTTAGGTTTTGATTAGACATCAAAATAAGTTGTAGATCTCACGCTTTCAGTTATAACTTCATTGTTGGATTTGAGAAATTTGATTTTGTTAACCAATCCTCAAACTTCAACTCCAGTCAACTGGAACGTTCATTGCTGCTTCTCGCCTTGCCGGTGCGACATATCCTCCATCACATGTTCTCAGTAGAAGTATTGGCCTGCAGGTCCAATCCCCGCTTAATTTACTTATATGCCTCCTATTAAAAAAGATAAAGGAAGTTCATATATTTATCATTTCCAATTTAGAAATGTGACCAGTCCTTTGATAATTTAGGGTGTTAGCTTATTGCTTGATGGGATCTTTGGAGCTGCTGTTGGTACCACTGCATCTGTGTAAGAAACAAAATGCTCATCTGATTTCTTTATTGGATTTAAGCGTTATTGCTTTTCTCTTATTCTTTGTGTGTTTCATGATGACCACTTACATCAAGCCTCTTTTAGCCAGAGTTAGCATTTTACCGTATTAACTGCATAAAGAGAGAAATAGCTTGTATTGTGGATTGCTACTAGCCCTAATGGGAATGCGAACATAAGCTTTTATCCACTGTCGGTTGATACAAAATGTGTGAAAAATGCAAATGATTGGTAATAATCATTATGTTACTATTTTTAATGATATTGCAGCGAAAATGTGGGTCTGCTCGGACTAACACATATTGGCAGCCGAAGAGCGGTGCAGATTTCAACTGCTTTCATGATCTTCTTCTCTATATTTGGTTTGTATTTGAATCGAAAACTTTTAGTTTTGTGAAATAATTTTTGATGCCTGCATAGTTTTTTGAGTTGGATTGTGCTGTCTTCATAATTCAGGGAAGTTTGGTGCTCTCTTTGCATCTATTCCTCTTCCTATATTTGCTGCCACATACTGTGTTCTATTTGGTATTGTTGGTGAGTAATAATGTTAGACATTTCTTGATGATAATATTCATGATTAGGATGTCTTGTAATAGAAGTTGGTTTTGTTTTCATCTCGTAGCTGCTATCGGGATCTCGTTTATACAGTTTGCGAATAATAATTCGTTGCGAAATCACTATGTTTTGGGTGTGTCTTTGTTCCTTGCAATATCAATCCCTCAGTATTTTTCCAGCAACATCACTCTAGATGGACATGGACCTGTGAGAACAGATGGCGGATGGGTAAGTTTCACAATTTCTCTTCATTGGAATAAGAATGAAAAGCATGTTATTTGATCCATTGCATTATGGTTCTAACCAAGCAATTTCAGAACGTCTTTCATGTAGTTTTATCTTTAACCGACTGTTCCCTGGCAATGACATTGCTGTATATCTGCAGTTCAATGACATATTGAACACTATTTTCTCGTCACCTCCAAGCGTGGCCATCATCGTCGCAATGGTCCTTGACAATACGCTCGATGCAAGGCGCACTGTTAACGAGAGAGGAATTCCATGGTTGAAACCTTTCCAACACAGGATGGGAGATCCAAGGAACGAGGAGTTTTATAGCTTTCCAATGAGGATACATGTGCCCAGGGTGCCCAGTAGATTCCCGATTAGATTCCGCTAGAGCACATTCACCTGTATGTATTATATTAAACTAGACATTGGGCAAAAGTTTTCATGTTAATATGCGAGATGAGGCCTGATTCAAGTTAGTTTGTTGAAAACAGAAACTGTAACTATCAGCCATAACCGTATGATAGAAATTTTCTTCATGTCAGCCATAATCATATGATACTTGTTAGTGGTGCACGCTGAATGGATTTTGCATACTCACAAGACAAATTTTGAAACATGTTTAGAAGTTTAATTATGGAAAGGTCGATGGACAATCACAAAAGGATTATTGATGGTGTTTTCCTATTTGCAAAATAGTAATAAGAAAACAATTCACAGAGTTGACGGATGATTTTGATAACATGATGTCCATGTTTATACATTCCTCAGAACTATATTCCCAATTAAGGTATGATATACAACAATATGCACAGTTTTACCATAGACAAAAGCGTTCTAGTATTGTAGATGCCGACAAACCTTCTGCAGCAACACTTCTTCCATATTTTAAGATCTCAAGTCATAGTCAGTCCACTCGCACATGCGAGACCGACAACTTGCACTCTCCTCTTGACAGTATTCAATCAATTTTGAGTCAATCAACAGCAGTTGTCTTTTGACCCATGGTGGATCGTTGGGACTCAGCCAAAGAGACTCACCTGTAATCTTGTGTTTGAAATCTGGCGACTTTGGATTTTTCTTATTTTTTCTGTTATCCCACCATTCCCGTGGGCTGGCAAAAAACAATTGCCATATATAAAGCCGGTTCTTCTCCAAGCAAGTTTCACCTAAACAAAGAAGAATGCAGACTTTCATTGCAGCCCCAAAATTCATTATATTAGCATCCTTGTTCCTGTGCCATATTATGTCCATCAATAAACCCTAGACAGGGATTCTATCTAAAGCAAAGGCATCGTTGGTAGATTTGCAAGATTCTCAAGAAACATATATTTATTATAACATATCTTCCAAAATACAGAGATGTAACACCACCTGTTTTTGATGGCAAGCCATCATATCTTTGGTGGGTGGTTTCTGATTGAAAATGCTTGGGATGCTTGCAAGTTGGTCCTTTATCGTGCTGTGTGACGTAGCACAATTCGTTTGCCGTTACCTACAGAATAAAATGTGATCATCATTTTCCTAGTAATATGCATATAAGAGATTGATTACGTGCATTTACAAGCTTGAATGTGTTTTTTGTTCCACCCAGAAAAATTAAGCTACCTTTTCAAAGCATTACAGAACCTTGAACATCTTTGAAAAGTAAAGACCTTTGTCAGAATTCATAAATAAATTGATCTCAAGCACTATATAATCCAAACAGGTTTAAGACATATTCTTCTGCAAACAAGTAAAATCACTCAAAACATCTCATGAACACATGTGAATGGCCAAACCAAGCACTTCAAAACAGCGGATGACAGTTTAAAGGTACCAACTTGATTTGGAGTCACTAACCATGTAAACTGGCAGGAGAATTCCACTCTGATCAGGCTTGAAATAACACCCTAATCGGCCGGAGACATATATTAAATCATGTAGTTTCAGGTGTTCAATACACGTCCTCGCTATATCATCCCACATTTGCACACCAACCCTGTTCAAATAAAGCGAAACTGACTCATATTTTACAAGTGAATCAAAAACTCAGAGATTCACGTCTAAATCAGTATCAAAACACTAAATTGAAAAAATAACATACCTGAAAGTTCGATATAAATGTTCGTGTTCGCTCACTTTGAGCACAGTTTGAGTTCCAAATCGTCCCGACTTCGTATCCATTTTTTCAACGTGTCGATCAATTGAACCGATGAAACTAACGGAGTTAACTAACTGCGGCTTCCACTTTATACGTGTAGGCCGTTGGCTTCTGAGAACATGTCTATAAACGGCGCTCCCACCTTCTTCTTGAACTTTCTCCTCCTCCGATTCATCAGAGGACGAGCTCGTTACTCGTCTAGGGATTGCAGCTGAAGAGAAGGGTGCGAGTCTCGGTCGGAAAAATGAGGAGAGGGTCTTGACCAAGGATCGGACACAACACAACTTGTTCATGTAAGCAAATCGGAATTGCAGATAAAAAAAGATTGGCGTTCGGTCGCGAGCTTCGGTGATCTTTTTCCTTTCCGGCAAGCATCGAACTATCGAAGAAGAGAAGCTTGGCGGGGTTTTGGAACCATTAAAACGGTATTGATTGATTAGTGCTAAACACAAACATAGGGTTTCAGGGCTCGGGCTAAAGCCCAATTCCTTTTAACTTTGGGCCTGTAAGGCCCGTGCTTGTTAAGGGTTAACATTGGAAAACAATAACACCCGGTAAGAATTTCAGGGAGACTCGGAGTCTATGGTCTAGTTGTATGCACCCTTATTTCTTACTAATAGAAAATTTGTTTCCAAAATTTTTTTTTTTTATTCGAGGAAACCTCACAGACGAGCCAAGCAGACTCACCTCTTAGAGAACCAAGTGGTTACACCTCATTAGAGGACCAAGCGGCTACACCCCAAAATAGTTGACACTGGAATTTTGTAAAAACAATTTCATAACATTTTAAATTTTAAAAGATTAATTTGACTCCAAAATTGAAATGTTACAATTTAGCCTATGCTTACTAAGTAAATAAATATATCATTAAAGACTTTTGGAAAAATCATTTGCCAAATTTTAATGCAATTTTATGATGATAATAAAATATTATATATAAAAATATCATTTTTAACCTCTATTAACTATTTGTAATACTTTATTTAATTATAAAATTACACTTTATAAGTGTTATTTTAAAATATAACAATACATCGCATCATATCAAACCCACTTTTAGCTCGAGTCATACAGTTAAGTCCAAATTTAAATCATTTAAAATGATGTTACTTTATTTTTAGTATAGCCATTCGAATATCGATTAGTTTGAAACTATTCTGTTAACATAAGATTGGGTTGAATTGGTCCGTTTTGTTAAACAAGTAAAATATAAGTTATAATGTGTTTTATTTTTTAATAAACATTCATGTACATGTGCCATCCATTGTTTACAATAAATTAGTTGAGAAAACATCAATTCAAATTAAATAATTATTTAATTTAATAATTATAAGACTTTTTTAAAAAATAGATCACATAAAATGGAGAGAATTCTTAAAATAGCAAGTACTGTACAAGAAAACGCGAAATAGCTACGAAGGCAAATTAAAACGACACAAACGCGACGAGCTCGCATTGTGAAGTACGTTACTTTTATCTTGGACAATAATAATAATAATAATAATAAATAATTAAAAAATACAACCAATTTAGTAAATTCAATTTTAAAAATTTTAAATCTTTTAAATATTTTTTCGATTTATTTTAATAAATTTTGATGTTAAAAGTCGATTAATTAATTAATTAATTTTTATTTAATAATTATGTTTTAATTGTATTTCAAATTATTCGAGAGATAAAAACAATCTCTTTCGATTATATTTTAAATTTTTAAATTTTATTTAATTTTTAGTTAGTTTTATGGTAGTCTAATACTATAAAACTTTTTAAACTTTAAACATATTGTCTTATCAGTTTAACTTTTAACCTAATTTTAAAAATAATAATAAAACAAACGTGTCCCTTTTAGGATATATTTAGTTGGGTAATTATTAATGGAATTGAATATAATATAATATTATTTCATCGCTTAAAAAGATGATTTATAATAAAATAGGAAAAAAGATGAAGGTTTATAATGGAATGAAATGAAATATGATAGAAGAGGAGAGTTTCACATTACATCTCATTTTATCCTAAACGATAAAAATAAACTACTTCCGATTTGAAGAGTTTAGGATTGAATGTAAAATGATAAACAAAATTTCACTATATTACATTATGAACCCTTATTCTAAATAATATTTTATTATATTACATTATAAACCTTTCCATTATTTCCAAACCGTAATTTTTTAATATTATATTCATTTACATTTTATTCTACTATCGATCATTTCTGTGTCTTTCATTACGTTTCATTCCATTTAAAACTTTACGCAAATAGCCTTAACGAAATAAAGCGTTCAAATTGTAATTGACAATCGGCAGAAAGAGCTAAGGACAGTCGGTCCATTTTGCTTTCTTTTTCTAAAGTAAGAGAAATTCTTTTTTTAATTCCTATTTTGACTTAAAATTCAATTAAGGAATTCAAGTTAAAGTTTAACTTGAGAACTATTCTAAATCCAAAGTATACCTAAGGCTCTTTTTTGTCGTTTTTAAAAATATTTCGGTTAACGATAAATAATAATTTAAGTAAAAGATACAAACTTTTTTTTATAATTTTCTTCTTTTATATTTTTGACATTACAATTCGACTAATTAAATTTCATTAATAAAATAATTTAATTCAATTTCTTAAGTTTAGTTTAAATTAATTAAAAATTGAATGGAGGGGTTTTTTTTAATTAACGAGGAGAATCGAAAACAGCTTACACTATAAGTCGAGAGATATAGAGTTCCGACATATCCTCAAGGAAGAAGGGGTGGCATCCAATAGGTGGATTAACAAAAGTGGTAATTCCTAAACCAAACTGTGTGGCATAATTTGCAAACAAATTTGCGCATCTGTTACTTTTTTGATAAATGTGGCGATGGATAACCATCAAATTTTGAATGAACAGTGCATGAATATTTTGAACTAAGAGATTGAGAGCCGTTTAATGGCTAGCCTCGAACGATAGGAGATTTATCACTGCAATCGAGTCCACTTCGAGTTAAGAGAGGGGTGGTTTTAAACGTTGAGAATAATCAAAACGACGAGCGTATATGGTCCGTACAGAATAGAGAACGCAGAGCTTTCTGGTCAAACTTGACCTGCATGCTTGCTTCTTGGATGTAAAATGTAAAGATAAGTCATTCCTCTGTGCAAAAAAGTCTCGAGAGACCACCACAAGCTCTGTTCTCCAAAGTCTCTGTTCGAGAAATATCGCGCAGCTGGGGATACCTCGTGGAGGGTCAAACCTCTGACTGCAGTTTTACTTTCCCATTCGTTATTATTTTCGTTTCTTTCTTCTCAAGGCAAGAACGTGGAAGCCAGAGGATAGGTATGGATGGGGAGGATTAGTGGTGGTGAGGTGGAGTTTGAAATCCAGAGCGGTCATATTCTGGGTTTTGTTCATTTTTTTCCACAGTTGACTAACACTTATTCAAAGCTTTGTTCTTTGTTTTCTGTTTTTCTTCTCATATGTTAATGGAGAAGTAAAGTAAACGAAGCAAGAACTAAGAAGTAGCCGAGGAATTTCCGAAATCTGCCGCTAGAAATACTTGCACATGAAGCCTTCAAGCACTCACCTTTTTGGTTCTCTGCATACCTATTAACTGATGCCTTTCTTCAACAAACATATCTGTGTTTCTTCATTCTATTATTCTCCATCTCTTCTGTTCTCTGTCTCTAAAACAGAGGAGGTTGGGGGGAGCCCCTGTAGTCCAAAGAAAAACAGAGGAAAGTCGTTTGAGCAGAAGAAACTTACGCGTCAGAGGAAGATAAGGCATCTGAGTGATCAAGACCTGGGCTGGCCGGAGTTGACTCATTTGCCGCCTGCTCCTGACGAGCCCTTGCATAGTCCATTGTCGGTCCTGCCGCAACCACTGCCTCTTCCTGAATCAACCTCGAATAGGAGACTATTACAGGAGTCTTCTTGTTCAAATTTAGGAGAGGATCATCCGAAGTCGCCTGTAAAAGGACCCAACTCTGCTTTTCAGAGGTTAGATTGTATCCCGGTGGTCCTTCTTTCTTATAATAATAGCATACGTAGCTTCTTCTGATTGATTTGGATTCTGAGTTTTAGCTCTGTGTAGATGATCAAAACAGTTCTGATTGTTCTAAGGTCTCTAATTGTTTCATGTGATGTTGCCAATTGTTTTGATTACTGACTGAATGATCATACCGCAATTCCATACTACTTTTGTGTATATGTAAGTAATGTCTGACGCAAAACTCTTCAAATACCCGGAACAGGAGGGATCAAATTGTCACAAGGCCTTTCAATACTTCTAGCTGTAGTGGTCCTCGAGTTCCAAATGTCCAAAGAAACAATCGGGAACTAAAACTGAGAATTCCTGCCAGAAGTGCTCCAACAAGTGGTTTCTCAAGTCCAGCTATCAGTCCAAGGAGATCAAGCTGCGGTGATATTTTTCTCCATAACATGTCACCAGATTTGTCTAAATCTACGAATCGCGGTCGACGAACATTATCTCATGATCTAAATCCTGAAAGTGTTAATTGCAAACGGAACTGCAATTCATCTCCCCGAAGTGCTCCAGCAAGTGGTTTCTCAAGTCCAGTTCTCAGCCCTAAAGAATTAAGCAAAAGGGAAACTTTAACTCCTTGTGTGTCCCCTAAAGAATCTCGAGTTCCATCACGTCTGGAGGTTCCGGACTTGAGTAGAGTTGTTAGTCATGCTTTGCAACACTCACCTCAAAGATCTCTGCAAAGTAATAATCATTGTTCACATTGTAGTGCTACATTTCAAAGTCCCCAACAAAGGCCCAGATTTTGCAATAAGGTTTCATTCCCAATGCATTCGAGACTAACCGAGGGGCGTTGTAAGGAGTGGCCTGAAAGTAGTAAAAACGCCAGTTCTTACCCATTGCCACTTCCTCCTGGAGCTGCAATGTCTCCACCAGTCATGCCATCTCCATCAGCTATTATCCATCCTGCTCCAGAAAAGCCAATTTTACCCTTCAGGAAACCTCAGTGGACGAAAGGGAAACTTATCGGTCGCGGTACCTATGGAAGTGTTTTTGTTGGTACGAATAGGTACGAAAAGAAATCCTGAAAAGCTTCCATGTTTGGTGTTTCTTTCTTATAAGTGGGATGATCTTCCCTCATTGTTTGACAGAGAGACGGGGGCTTTATGTGCAATGAAGGAAGTCAGTCTCATCCCTGATGACCCTAAATCTGCTGAATGTATGAAGCAATTAGAGCAGGTGTGTCTTGTGGTCTGAAGGATTGCATCAAAAGATCCAATGGAAGAAATCTTAGGTTGCTTGCTTCAGAAGAATGTTCATTTACTGAACAGTTGTAGATTCTAACTTGCAATATTTTCTGCAGGAAATCAGAATTCTTCGTCAACTAAAGCATCCAAATATAGTACAGTATTATGGCAGTGAAATCGTAAGTAGTACTATGGATCATCAATGATCCATTTTCTAGAATTTGGGTTGTTACTCTTTGCATATTTATCTTAATTTGGGGGCCATTGTTTTGTCTTCAGGTTGATGATCACTTCTACATATACATGGAATATGTTTATCCAGGTTCAATCAATAGATATGTTCAAGAGCATCGTCAGGATATTACAGAATCTATGGTTCGCAATTTCACACGGCATATTCTATCTGGGTTGGCTTTCTTGCATAGCACCAAGACAGTTCACAGGTGACTGTTGTATGATTAAAGACAAATCTGCAGAAAAAACTTGATGCATTGCTCTATATAGAGGTATTCGTAAATTTTAACGATGGAAGAGTTACGTTCTACAGGGATATCAAAGGTGCAAATTTGCTTGTTGACGCATCCGGTGTTGTGAAGCTTGCAGATTTTGGGATGGCAAAATTTGTCAGTTCTTGAACCTTTTTAAACATCTTCTTGGATTTTCTCATTGAAAGTTTCAGTCTTTCCTCTTTGTGGCTTTCTTATATTTTAGCTTTTGTCTCTGTTCAGCTTTCAGGAATGTCATACGAACTGTCATTGAAGGGAAGCCCACATTGGATGGCTCCAGAGGTATGTATATTGATAGAGTTGCTTGTAAATTTTCCTAGAGTCTAGTGTTCCGCTGCTTCAAACCATTACTTAATCTGCAGGTAATAAAAGCTGTGATACAGAAGGATGCAAACTCTGATCTTGCTTTGGCTGTTGATATATGGAGCTTGGGTTGCACAGTTATTGAGATGTTTACTGGTAAAGCTCCTTGGAGTGAGCTTCAAGGGGTAAGCCTTGATTCGCTTATATCTTCATACACTAAAATCTCTTAGAAAATTGTCAAACACTGCTCATTTCTTTCATGGTGCAGCCTCAAGTTATGTTCAAGATTTTGAACAAAATTCCACCTATACCAGAGACTCTATCTCCGGAAGGAAAAGATTTTCTCAGAGTTTGCTTTCAAAGAAATCCAGCTGATCGACAATCTGCTGCTTTGCTACTTGAGCATCCATTTTTGCAAAATTCATGCGATTATGATTTTTCAGCTTGCAGGCACAATCTATCTGCAGCAAATTCCAAGGCAAGTAGAGAAATATCTCCAAAGGGGCTTTTTTTAATCCTTGAAAATGAAAATGGTGGCTTGCTAACTGCTCTTGGATACTTCTACAGGATAATTTTTACTGTTCAAGGGATTACACTTGTAATAATATTGACTCGAGGGCTGAGGCCAAGCTTCCCTGGTAGAAATATTGTAAACCATAATCTGCCTTATAACAGGTAATTTGTTTTTACCTGCACTGGCTGCGCAGATATTGACATGGTTTCATGAGATATAATCTCCATTTCTATTCTACAACAGGTGAGGCTACTCAACTGAGCTGTCCCAGAATGCAGACTTGTTCTGCAGCTTTTCGTGACATTCCTGAAGTCCTTCCACACCCATCAACCATTCCACTAGTTCATAGTTCATAGACTGTCAACTTTTCTTCAAATCCTTCTAGCAGTATAGCTCATGGAGCCTTAAATATCTGAAATAGGTAGTCTATGAGTGTCCTGAGCCAATGTCCTCCCATGTACAGGCAGGTAGAAACTAGCAATTCTTTGGAAAATGATACGTTGTGTATTGAAAATACGGGCAGGTCAATTTCATTCCTCTTAAAGATACACAAGAAGTGTTTTTAACAGAACTTGAATCAGCTGGGATTAGGGTACTAGCAAGACATAGGCTTTGGATTTGATGAACATTCATCACGTTTGAAGGGGAAAGTTGTGTAGATATGACTGATATTTCCTTTCCTGCTTCAATTGTAAAATATAAACAAAATCCTTGCTTTTTCCCACCTTTGACCAGGCTAACGGTATTCTACAGGCCAAGCAGCTAGGAAGAAATGTAGAGTTGTTGAAACTAGCATATTAGAAGATCAATTGGCCAGTCAAAACCTGAGGAGTCTGGTTCTGTTTTCAGACTAGCCGTGAATGTGATTGTAGTGAAGATGTACTGGGATATCCAATGGCATAACTCTTAAAGAAGAACCAACGAAGAGCATACCTTCTGGATGAATTTGTCCATTTGTCAGATTCCCTGAATTGGGGTATATAATTGTCCCAAAAACTTTCGTTTATCAAATAAGGATAGCAGAAACAGATTTCAGCCTGCAACGTTCCGAGAAGAACCAGTTTAAAGTCCTATAAGCATTTACAAAACAATACTGGGTAGAAAAAGAGCAGGATAACACCCTATTTACAAAACAACAATTGAAGATTGTGAGGTAGGACAGGCTGAAACTTGCAAACTTTGTGATAATGGAAACCAGCAAATTGAATACAAGAGTTTGGTACGATAGGCCACCTAACATAATCTTGTGTAACCTAAAACCGGTGTAGGTGAAGACACTCGAAGCAAAGGTGAAGACAATCGAAGCAAACGGAACAAGCACCGAGTGAAAAAGGGAAAAGAAGAGAAGCAAGAGAACTCTCCATCTCATGCTTTAAACCAGAGAAAATTACATGGACTCAAACAAATGCAACAGTCTATTCCTTTCATCGTAATACAATAATCAAACTGCAATTAATGAGCATATGAGTGGGGGTTGAAAATCATAACTCGTCCAAGCCTTGAAGAAACCTGGAATGCGTATGGCTTCTTTAAAAAAGGGAAATTTCAGGTTTTGTCAGGGCCAGATGACGAAACTGGTTTAAGCACAGCTCCAACGAACAGTATGGCTCCGGACATATCCTCTCTTATAATGAAAAGGAAAGGATGGTCAGCCACAAAAGTTCTTTCTGGAGGTTTATATGCCCTCATTACAAACGCCATACATGCGACAGTAGCAGCAGCACATTCTGCACCTTTCTCGTTGATTTCAATAAAGGACTTGTGAATCATGGCCGAAACGTATAGTCCCCATGGAGGTATTAGTTTTGGAATCTCTGTGAATTCTGCTGAAGTTTCAAAGGTTAATGTCAATCCCAGTTCTTTCAGGTTCTCTGAAGCATCAAGCCCATAAGAAAACTTGAACTTAGGAATCCAGAAAATGTCCAAGGGCACAATATCGAGCTCAAAATGTTGATTCAAGAATTTAGGATTGGAACTGATAATCTCCATTAGTTGCTGCAATCCATCAAGCTCATGTGGGAGAAAGATATACATAGAGAGAATTGCCTAGTATCTAGATCATTTCGATACTGCAGCTTGAGAAGTTTGAAACTTTCATATGATTTATAGAGCTGATGTACTTGGTTAGTCATGAAAGGCACATCAACAGTTTTACCGTTCAGGAGGTAGAAGGTTCTCTCTCGAAGATGATGCGTCAAAATCAGGGACCCAAGACCCTTTTAAGTAGAGAGCATTTGCAAGAAGTAAAGCTGTATAGTTTTCCGTGGAAGGGGTGGCTTGAGCATTTCCTTAATGAGCCCTTTGGTTGCATTACAGACCCAAGCATTGATATCTTCCCCCACTTTGTCAGCCTACAAGAAGAAGAGTGAAAAGAAGAACAGATTAAAGATTCGATCATCATGAAACAAGATAGGACACATCAAGTTACAATGAAAAGATAGAACTTGTAAGATCAAGATAGTTGGGGGGTACCTGATTGACAAAATCAACAGATTTGGTCTGAGCCTTGTAAATATTGTTTATATGTTGCTGATAAGAATCCTTGAAATCACAAGTTGTTGGATATCCAAATTCCATTAACAAATGACAGCAACAGGTCTCCGTCAGGAAGGGTTGGAGCTGTTGCATTTGGCTTTGCCTCTCTGGTAGACGCGACATTCATAAGCTTTGAAGCCTTATATCGAACGTCTTTAAGGTTGTCGCAACCGAGACAGTGAAGCAGCTGCTCCAAAGTACGACCAGAAGATCCTAAAGTCAACATGCTCAACAGAGCATCCAACGACAGAGGAGAGCACATCACATTTTCGCTCCCTGACCTGTTCTTTGTCTCACTTAGAATAAGTCTGCACGACAATTCCACGCTAATGTCCCTCGTCTCAGCCTCCTGAGAATTTAAGACGAGAGTTCAACTAAATTCATAATGATTTTCTATTTGATCTAAAAAGTAAAGTAAATGGTTATCATAATAAGTACCTGAGCATGAGCCATCATGGAGTGGGTTAAAGAGGAAGCATTCTCCTGCTTCCTTACGCATGTCCATAGGATCCTCTCCGATCAAAGGCGGTTTCACGGCTTTGGTATTTGAGCTCGGCAAAGGAGAATCGAAGTGTTCCGTTCAATGTCCACTTGCTTTGGCGGTAAGTGCAATCGTTTCGCCGGAGGAACGCATTTATCGGCCACGAAAGGCGGTGCATGTTCATGCGTGTACAGAGCGCGTACGCGTACCATGTTTGGTTCTTGATCTTTTTTGAAAAAAACTTTTGATGGTTTGATTTTCATTTTAAAAAGGCCCTTTTTTTACCTTGTACAGTATATACTGTTTAAAATATAAAATTAAAAAATATTTTTACTTTTTCTACTTATGCATATAAATATTATTTAAATTATATTAAACAATATTCAAATTACAATAAATTAATTATTATATAATTTTAAACTATATAAAACATAAATAAAAATATATCTAATCAAAACTTTTAAATAGATTATAAAATAAGTAAACTTATGTTGAAAATAAATATTAAAACATATTAAACAAGTCAAATAATATTATATAAATCTCAAAATAAATATTCAAGTTGAGTAAATAGTTAGAGACGTAATAAACGAGAAGATGGGTTGCAAGTATTTTGGGAATTATTTATAAAATATAAGGACAAAATGAACTATAAAACAAGCTTATTAATTGATTTAAAAAATTTACCTGAAAAATACTTTTTTTAAAAGCTCCAAATTTGAGATTTTTAAAAAACTATATTTTTGTTGTTAAAAAAGTTATATTTATTAAAGAAATATTTTTTTATCTTACAATCAAATACTTGTTAAAAAAGACTTTTGTTGTGGAGAAAAGTGCTTATTAACTTCTAAAAATCCATTCAAACAGGCAATTAGTTGTTTATATTTTAAGCAGCCAAATTCAAACTCTGGCTCAATGTAATCCTAATTTCAATGTCATCGCAGCACCCACTTTTAACCTCGCTTTAGATAATTTCGATAATATACGACCTTACTCTTATATAATAGAAAGACTGATTTCAAACAATTCTAATTTATATGTTGTAATAATAACCACATGTAAAATTATTGTATTAATTATTCAATTTTTTAGTTCGGTTTTTAATTTTTTAGTTCAATTTATTTTAATAACTTTTATTATTAAAAACTAATCACTTTATTAATTTATTTGTTTATTTTTTTGTAAATTAACAAGTTCTTATCTAATTATTAATTTTTTTATAATTTCTCTTTTAATTAAGCTTCAATTTTTTATAAATAAGGACAATTCTTTCCATCATATTTCAAATTCTTTAATTTTATTCGATCTTTGGCTGGTTTTATGAAAGTATAATACCGATTGAAACTTTTAAACCTTAAACCTCTTATCTTATAGTTTAACTTTCCTTTTTTAAAATATTGATAATAATAATAAGGATTTTTCACTTTTCACTCCTATAGTCCTATTTTCTTTTATTGTAGTTAATAAGTAAATTTTGAGCAAAATTAGAATGATAAAATAAAATTGTAATGCAACTCAATTTTTATTTAACAGGATCATAGTAAATGGTATAAAGAGATATGAAAAAAATAAAATCCTAAAATTATTTAATCTATCTAAATTTTAACTTAAATATAAGTAAATATTAGTTATCTTCCTATTTTACGTGGTTGTGATAAAACTGAAAATTTTAAAAATAGATATTTTAATTATGATTTTTGACTCTCTTCTTATTATTTTAATTTATATTTTTAATAAGATTTTGTTTAAGTATTAAGATTTTAGTTACACTTTTGTTACATAATTCGTACATCACTAAACAAGAGTTGGAATTTATTTTAACCTCTTATTTCATGTTTATTAACGAAGAATAACCATAATATTTTCATATTATTGAAAATAAATCATGCATTTAGCAACAAAAAATTGTTTTACGGTAATACTTATATTAAAATAACTAAGATTTTAATTATCTAAAAATTTTAAATTTATTAAATAATTAATTTTGAATTTTATACATTCTAAATATTGTATAGTAATTAATGATTATTTTCAATTTTGGATATCTATTTATTTTTCAAATAAACACTCAGATCAGAAGCTCAATATATAAATCAGGTGCACATAATCGGTAGTGAACTAGTGATCAGTAGAACTTGGGTCTTATCTAACCTCTGCACTCTGTCATCAATCAAATGCAAAGAATTCATCTCCATTACCAAAAGCAACCAAAAAAACACGCATTCTTTCACCCTGAAGTCACTACATTAGGTACATACATGGAGGGACCAAGTGAAATCATCCAACCGTAAATCGACTTTGTCGTTGTCCCTCGGCAATTCGAAAATGGAGCATTTAAGTTGCCCTTAACTTGGTGGAAAGATCAGATTGCTTCACCATCATGTCTTCCACACTGCTTTCCTCATAATGAATACTCTTGAAACCTTCATATTCCAAAAGCCAACTTATTTCGCATCAACCAGGAGGGAAAAAAACCGCAAAGAAAATGAAAGGAACAGAACATTCAAAATAAGTTTTGGTTCATGGTGTCTGCTTATGATAATCCTAAAGATTATGATGAAAGTACCGTGAGATAGAATTACTCTAACCATCAGGGACTGTGGGGTCTCTTCATTTTGAGAAGGTGAGAAACACCTGCTACTACATGTAGGCGGCTGCTTGGAACACCTGTCTTTGCCAATGCTCTCCCATCCTTGTCCAACAGCACAAAGCAAGGTACATACTTTATGTCATAGTGGAGGAGCTGCAAAAAGGATCATACACAGATTCTTTCTGAATCAATACTTGTTCTTATTGACCGCAGAAGACTCAATAATACATAGGAACTTCACCAAATATTTCACACACTTGAATATGATAGCAATCAAGTTACAATTTCCCTACTCAGACCATAAGACCTTGAACTAAATCTACTTTTTCAAGGATTGTTTGGTTTACTATTGTAACTAAGTGAAATACTTTAGACAGATGAAAATATTATGGAATATCCTCTTCAAGTTCCAAAGTATTTGCATTCAAAACGAAAACAGGATAAGAGAATGCTATGTTGTAACTAATCAGTTTCATAATTGGAAGAAAAGGCTTTTTATCCCCCAAGTTTCTTCCAGCATCAGACATCACTTAGTATCCAATATCAATGACACTTCTAAGAACCTAATTCAATAAATTTTGTCATTGATATGCAGGCTATGAATCGATCTAGAACCTCTAGCAGAAAGTGATTCATATAAGATACAGAAAAAGTGAAAATAAATCAGTTGCACGATCCATTTTAAACTTGATATAATGGTTGCTACCTGCGGAAGTAATATACCTCAGGAAGCCACATCTCATTCTCTGCGTCTGCCATGACTATGTTGAGCCAGCTTGAATTCCTAGTCTCTACCTCCAAGACAAAATTAAGCAAGGAATTGCAAAGCATGCACTTAGGCGAGTAAAACTCAAGAACAGTGGCTTCCTTCCCACTTGCTAGGGCTGAAGCAAAGGCCCTCTGTTCTGCCTCTCCCTGTTCTTCGGGAGTCAAGACCCTTTTCTGGGACTTCATTTCATCATTTTGGTTACTTCTGGCACTCAACTGGATAGGATTGATAGCATCAATCCAAGAAGTTGAGGATTTAGAGATCGAGTTGAATGAACTCACAGCAACGGTTCCAAGAGTTTGCAAGGATTTGAACAGCCAAGGGCCCTCAAAGGTACATACATTGGGATTACTATTGTGTTTCTGAACATCCCACGGCCATTTCAAGCAAAAAAGAGGTTGCTTAGGTGCAGAACCCATTGAAGTCTTGCTTTACCGGGTTATGGAAAATAGCTCAAGAATGGCTTTGGTTAGGGACACAGAAAGCCAGGCAATATTCTGCATAAAATCAACAAAATTTCAAACAAAAACACAAAATTCAAAGCCAAAGTTGTCACTTCAAAAGCAATTATAAAACAAACATACGAATCCAAAAGCCAACTTGACATCAGATAATGGATTCTCCTAACTACCGTACCCCTAAGTACCAAAATGTGTAAAGTCCCTTCAATTTCAACCCATGAACAAGAGCATACCTGTTCGATACGTAAAGCTTATTTACATCTAAACTTAATGGTCCCAGGTGAATTACAATTGACTAACTCGGAAGATACAAAACACAATCAGCACCACCAGAGCATATAAGCAGGCAAAAGCAAAAGAACGGTAATATATCACAGAACGATTAACTTGTAACATCAGTATACAGAAACTATGGAGAAGGAACTGTACCTTGTCTGTGTTCCAATCGCCCTGAACGAACTGCACTACGTCTTCGAGAGAAGCCGCGAGGCAAGTGCTGTGCTGAACAGTGTTTTGATATTACCCAAAGAAATGTTGGCCCAATTGAAGAGTTCCATGGCCCAACTTAGAGAAGTCCCTCTTCTACAACTGTGAAGGATCCCAATGGGCCGTCGGCTTGACCCTTAGATCCGAGTCTAAATTTAAAAAACAAATTATCAATATAAATAATAATTTAAATCTAAGTTTAACTAAACCTAAAAAAGCTATCTAAGTCAAAACTGGTTTAATAGATTTTTTTTTTTGGTCTGCTCCAACAGATACATTTATATATACACTCTACCTTATTTTTAGAGATAACAATAGCCAAGTCAGACTTGGGCTTGGGCTGCTAGGTTAGGGTTGGGCTTGAGATAGCAGGCCCCAATAGCCCAGTGGGCTTGAGTTTGACTCAACTTGGACTAGCTATTTTTGAATAAAAATATATAAATAACTTTATTTTATTCACGAGTGTCAAGTATAGGCCAAACCAATCCTGACCCCTAAGGCCTGATTTTTGAAAATTTTGCACTCAAGGCTCAGTGAATCCAAGCCTAACATTTCTACTTATATTCAGAATCGAATTACGCATCTAAAAGTTTTTTAAAAAATTTATTAATTTTGAGTTTAATTTGAACATTTTCTATTATTATTTTCTTATTCATAATTATCTTGTAATCAAAATTTAAATTGCATTTAAAAATTTTTAATTTTTGTTAATTTTATATCTAATATGAAACATTCTTATTATTGAGATCATTAAAATTTATTAAAAACAAATACATAAACATCAATTGATTCTATACTTATAATTAGATAATTTGAGTAATTTCTGAAATATAATAAATAAGTTATAGGATGCAAAATATATTATTTATATAATTTATTTGACCGAGAGTTAATTGACTCCAAACTTAAATAACATACACAATTCCAACAGAGTCAAAAGTGTAATAAACTTAAATATACACATCCGCTCGAGGAAAGCCGAGCAACTGTTGGCTAACCTAATGTAATGAAATGGAATGAAACAAAATAGTTTATAATGAAATGGAATGTAATATAATGAAAAGTTGATTGGAAGAGACAGAAGGGTTTATAATATAATGTAATGAAATATTGTTTAGAAGATGGATAGAATTGAATGTAATGTATAATAAATGACTATTATACTCTTTTATAACATTCTCACGTAACCTAAAACCGAAAATGCATAAACACTCGAATGTTATGGTTTTAAAACAGCAAAAACCTGTGGCTTACTGACAAACAATTAAAGTCACTGTTATGACTTGAACAATAATTTTTTTATATGTTTTATATTTTTTATTAATAAAATTATTATTATATTATTAATTATATACAATTTATTATTAATTATATAAAAATATTATTATTAATTATATAATAAAATTTAGGATATTAAATATTATTATATTCTATTTGATTTATATTTAAAAATAATTTATTAAAATGTTTATTTATATAAAAATATATTTGTGACTTATCAAAAACATATCATGGCATTCTGACAAACAATTAAATAATAAGTTTTTATATAATTTTTTCTATTTTTATTAATAAAAATTTTATTATTTTATTATTAATTACATACAATGTATTGTTAATTATATAAAAAATATTATTGTATTTTGTTGGTTGTTATTAGGAGGTAGTAAGAATAATTAGTATTATGAAAAAATTTTGAAGATATATTAGGTATTATATATTTACTAGTTTACGTTTTGTCATAAACCTTTTGTATTAGAAGTTTCTCATTTTCACTATTTATGATAAGATGGACTGTAACATCAAATACTTCACTTCCATTTTATTCTATTTTATTATAAAACCTCATTTCAAAGGATAAAATTGTATGATATTTCATCTCATTCTATTATAAAACCTTCAATCAAACAAACCTTAAGCAAGTAAGTAGACATCAGGATTTGGGGTTCAATCCTCTCGTTCACTTTCTTTTTACTAACCCTGTTTTCATTATCAATACAACATCGTTTTATGTCAATTTAGAGAGAAAAATTGAAGCATAAGATTTCAGGCATGTGCTTGAAGCCTCTCTGGTTTCCCCTGTTTGTATTCTGCAATGCAAGATTTCTTCGAAACACAGGACGTTAAACAATTAGACAGAGCCATGACTGAAGGCACGAAATCGTCTGTTCCGTAAACCCTATTCCCACCCTGTGCTATAGCATGCCATCCACATATTTAGCTCTGTCTTATTTATCTATTGTTAAATGTGTGAATATCGTGGACTGGCACAGGGTGGGAACAGGGATTGTAGAACAGACGATTTCATCCCTGACTGAAAAGGTACAAACTGTATGAGGTGTCTAGATTGAAATAAATATCGATCAAAACAAGTTTCTTGTTTCGAAACGTGATTGTTCTATAGCAAGCAACTGGATGAGAAACTGAGCGGAACAGATCACTTGTTTATTACTCTCTTCCTACTATTCTGTTTTGTCCTGGAATTCTGTTCCTGGGGACCAACCATTCACCGAAAGCTGCCATCTGACGAACCTGTACCAGGTGGTCCGCGTGCGCGGCCCGTAACCTTTTATGGCTTCTGTGATCGGATTCAGAATCAGAACCCCATCTGTACGATTAGCAGTACGTGGGGACATCAGAATGCCTAGCACTGTCGACTGATCTTTTATATGGTTTGTACAAACCACGACATTTTTGGGGTAGGATATTGATACACGACAGCACTCAGACATGTCATGCGGCCGTACATCAACACTCGTTCTTATTCTTTTAATCACACAATATTTGCAAAACAAAATTATATAATCAATATTTAATAATTATAATGAGCCATTTTAAAATAAAAATATTATTTATTTTATTTATAATATTTATTATAACCACCAATCTCACAACTATACATTACATAACTTTTTCCTAAATTTATAAATCATTAAATTATAAAATGATAAGAGAAAATTAAATTAATCGATTAAATGTTATTCTATCATTATAAAGTATTTTAATCTCATTTAAACATGTTGAAAAAACAATTTCTCAAAAAAAATGATGAAAATCAGACTTAAAATAAAATTACAAACATAACACAAAATTTTTTAAGATTTAATTAAATTATAAAATAAGAAAACTAATTAATTGATTGTAGTTCAACTTTGTTGTATAATTCTTATAACCTTATGTTCAACTTCATTTGGTGCTTGGGAGCTCACTTATATGGGAGATTTTTATCATGGATCTAGTGAGGGAACATACTTACGAGTTTTGATATTACACTTCATCCCAAAACTTTAAAGCATTAAGTTTATGAGTTTTTTCCACCTATATATCCTTCACTAGTTTCATCTCATTTAAATACGAGATTTCTACTAATACTTGACATCCCAACAATCTCCTCCTTAACTGTGAACTTTCACATTAGACTTGAGTTTCCCCTTGAACGAAAGCCTTTTTATACATTTTTCTTAACAATTTAAATATACGGCGTCACCAAGAACCCTTCTACTCTATTGGTCTGGGCCCACTAAGAGTCTCTTTACTTATTCTCGTGGGGAGGCAACAAAGGGATTCGACTACCGTCTCCATACTTGTCCCTTGCCGAACCATCAACTCTGATACCACTTATTGGTGCTGGAAAGCAAACTTATACAGAAGATCTTCATCATGGACTTAATAAGTGAACATACTTTTAGACTTTGACATCATACTTTAACTCAAAAACTTAAGACATTAGATTTATGAGTTCTTTTCACTTAATGTCATTCACTAGTTCCATTTTTTTTATGTGTGATTATTATTCACACTTGATATCCTAACATTATATTTCAATGTTATTTTTATTATAAGCGTAAACTTTATTCTATTTTATAATTCTAACTCTAACTTTTAAAAATGGCGATGAAATAATCTACTTGTTAATTTTTAATAAAAATAGTTCAAAGTTAAATCCTTTATTAATATAAATGCTACAACGAATTACATCATATTATTAGTATTTTTTCATATGATATATATGAATTTTATTATTTAATAAATTAAAAATATCAATAATTATAGTATTATATATAGTAGTTATATACTAAAAATATTAATTTAATATGACTCTTTATAATATCATGATGTTTTTAAATATAAAATAATATTATAAAATTAAATAAAAATTAAGAAACTTAATTAACTTCCTTATTATATTGAAAAAAAAAGTCCATCTTTGAATACCATTTCTGCTTCGCCGGGACCATTGCACAGTGAAAGAGTAACAGGGCATGTAAGCTTTTTGCTCGCTTAGCCTTTTCTTGTACTCAGTTCATTGAACCACGTGGCACACATGCAATCGGGCGAGCACGAAAAGCTCTCCGTACGGTGTCTGCGCCACTAACCGACACCAAAAGCAAAAGAGCCTCTTCTTCCAAGAATCTCAGTAATGGAATAAAGCGATTTAAAGGCTCAAAATGTTCGCAGACAACTTGTCAACTTTCCTCCAACTTGTTAGTGTATGCCAGCCAGGCCCTCCGCCCTCGCCGTAAAACGAAGAATATAAATTTGTTTTTTCATTAATTAATTTTGGTAAATTACATTTTAAATTACAAAAAACAGCTTTATGAGAAATTAATTTTTAATATATATAATTTAAGTAACAATTTTATTTTAAAATAATATTTCATAATTAAATAAAATCTAATATTTAAAATACAATCTTCTTCTTCGTCTTGTTTTTAAATATTGGTGAGGACCTAATCATTGCATTTGCTACAAATTGACCTAAAAAGAAGGCTCGTGAAATTTTTTGGTCCTAGATTAGGGTATATATCGACGAATTTAGTGACTAATTTTCTCGCTGCTTTGTAAGTATCTCACAAAGTGGAACAGCTGGCTTAAAAATTTAAGGCTGCTCTATACTCAAAATTAATAATCGAACCTCTAACCTTTGATTAATAATAAATAAATTTCTGCCAATTAACCACGCCCCTTAAAGTTAAGGCCCTACTCAATTCGGGCAACTGAGAATAGTGTGATGTGAAGGCCATGGAAATAAAAGTATGTGCATATCGCCATATCCACGCCACCCGAATATATATTTGCACGTTTAGAACATGCAAATATATAATAAAACTAAAATGCAAATTGTCTTGCCTCCACGCTTTCTCAGAAAGCACATGATGCCCCCCTTTTCATTATTAGAAGTCTAAAGGAAAGACTAAAGCTAGCGACCCTAATTTCAAAACAATCACCTTTTGTTGTTTATTATTCCTAAATTATTTCAACTCATATCAAAATCATGCCGAATAGACCAGATCATATTTATTATTCCTAAATTATTTAAATTTGTATGCGAATTTAATAATATCTCAGCCAATTTAGCAAGGAGTAGTCTTCTAATAGTTGTTTTAGAAAATATTTAATTATCCAATTTCTTATAAAATTACGATACAATTCCCAAATCTAAAGGACCAAACGTAAATGCCTATTTAGGTGGCTTCAAATTCAATTGTTACCAAATATGATAAAACCCCAGGTTGTTTTTGGTTTGTCCTTCACCTCGAATTGGCCAAACCACAATGGCATGACGGTGGGACTAACAATTAGGATGTAACTAACGATTTATCCGATTCTACAATTCAACTTTTTTTTGGGGGATCAAAATAAAATAGGTGGTGTTGGATAATCCAATCGTTCGAGAATTTCGTTAGGATATGAAAAACTAGTGTCGTAAAAATCAGTTTGAAAGTTAAAGAATTAAAATTTTTAATCAGTATTAAATTATTATAAAATTAATTAAACATGATTAAAAAATATTGTCTTTTACCGATCGAAAATTTTGAAGTTAATTTAAAAAAGAAATTGTTGTATAAAAATTAATTGATTTATAAGAACCTATTAATTTACGAAAATCGATCGATTAATTAATAAAATGATTTATTTTAACAACAAAAATTATTAAAGTAAATTAAACAAAAATATTAACAATTGAACCGAAAAATTGATCGGTTAAAAAATTTTACGATTAAACCAAATGAAACGATTGAATGTTTTAATAGTGTCAGCTTTTCTCCTGTACATCCACGCAAGGACAAACCCACCATATTAAATCTTTTGTTCTAGTTACGGTGTTCCAACTCTGTTTTGTTAAATCTCATCCATATATTTATGTAGGGGTTCACGTAAATGTGTGAATGAGATTTAATATAACAAGATAATAACATCATAACCGAAATAGGAGATCTAATCTCCACACCACCATATTTGTTATATAATTCATGAAAATAAGATCTTATAGTTTAATATTTTAAATTTTTAATTTAAGATAAAATATACTTCATCCTATTCATAATAAGTGTCGTTTTAGATACATTTTAATTATTCAAAATAAGTGTCATTCTTGACTTTGTATGCATGTTTA
>JAOQMR010000002.1:1648412-1673392 GCA_027563865.1 Erythroxylum pelleterianum | reverse complement strand
TTAACATATTGAAACAATAACACATAACAATGACTCTTGAATAAAAGTATAAAACTAATAAACTATCACTGCCTTATTAACTCCGAAATCTCTGAAGGGGCCTATTAGGCAAACAATTCCTCTTGTTGTCGAGTTATGAGCCACATTGAGCTGTTCCAAGCTGATCATGCCACCAATTGAGTTGGGCAATGAGTCCAGCAACTGGTCGAAGCTCACATCGAACACTGACACGTTTTTAAGGTTTCCAATCTCCGGCGGCAAGCAAGATCTGAAGCCAACTCTCGGGAATTAAAATGACTCTACATTCTCGATCTAAAAGAAAACAAGACTCCTCATTTTCTAGTCATCTTCCAAGAAAAATAATCGAACTACAAACAAAACCCAGAAAAGCCTTGCCCTTTAAAGATGAAATAATAATCAAGAAACCAGAAAAAGTCGGTATCTTTAGGACACAAAATTGGTAAACTTACAAAACAGAGAAACGCGAACAACAAAGATCCCGGAAACTTACATGTTATTACCAATCCCAAGATTGAGTAAAGCATATATCTGTTGCCCTAGCTTCAGAATCTACCTTTGCCAGTAACCTCACATGGCCAGATCTGTTGGAGTTGATGTGAAACAAGGCCAGATCTGGAAGCAAACCGAGCTCCTTCGGCAAGTACCCAACATTTGAGAAGAGAGAAAGGTGCGATGGAGGCATCTGCGAAGAGAGAGGAGAGAAGGGTGCGATGGATTCATTCGGAGAAGAGAGAAGAGAGGACTGAGGAGAGAAGACGATATTATGTTTAAGTTTGCAACCGGTTATCAAATAACCGGTTCTTGGATAAACCGGCCGGTTTTAATATTAAAGGGTTATTACCTTGGACCGAACAGAACACATGGCCGGTCCGGACGATTTTCGATCGGACCGGCCGGTTCGGTCCGATTTTCACATCATTGGTTAATACTAAACAACTAATTTTACTAAATATTTTTAATAAAAATTAAATTAATATTATCTACTGATCAAATCAGTTCATATAATCAATTAAGTGATAGAATCACCCGCCAACTAATGCAATTAGCTGTTTGCCTTATTTGTAGTGCAGCAAAGAATTAAAAAAGGAATCAACTTTTATGCAATTGTACACGAAATCGTTAATCTTTTGTGATTGGCGGGCCCAATAAGCCACCACTTCCAGATAGATCCAACGGCGTAGAAGCGGCGAAACGGGGAGGAGCGAACCAACCACCGTACCGTTTCACTTCTCTTCTCTTCTCTGCTCTCAGATCTTCTCTCCCTCGTCAAACATCAAACATGGCTATGCGAAGCAAATCCCATTTAACTCCTCTCATTAAACTGTAGTTAAGCAAAGCTTGAAGGTTATTTATTTATTTCTTCGGGGGTTATGGAGGCGGAGCTCAAGGACATTAAGGCCGAGCCAAGTAAGACACTCGACACCCAGCCGGCACGGGACGACGGCTCCAGCAAAGACGACCGTCCTCTTCTCAAATCCGACTCCTCGAGCAGGAGCTCCCCCGCCGTCAATGTCGAGGAGCTGGAGAAGAAGTACGCGGCGTTTGTCCGCCACGACGTGTACGGTCCGATGGGGCGCGGAGAGCTTCCGTTGATGGAGAAGGTTCTCCTGGGAATGGCTTTGGTGACGCTTGTGCTTGTGAGAGTGGTGGTGGCGACGAGTGTGTTGGTGTTGTATTACGTGATTTGCCGCATTTGCACGCTGTTCTCCGCGCCGAATCGCGACGAGGAGGAGGGGCAAGAGGACTTCGCTCACATGGGAGGGTGGCGGAGGGCTGTTATTGTGGTATGCGGGAGGATTCTGTCGCGGCTCGTTCTTTTTGTGTTTGGCTTTTATTGGATTAGCGAAAGCTATAATGATCTAAAACTACAGCAGCACAAGTCCTCTTCTCAGGTATTCATGTTCAGTATCGCTGATGCTCTAGACAATGGAGTGGAATTTCCAGAAGTGTTGTTTGTGAAGACTTTGTTTGCGATTCTTTAAATTTGGTCTGTTTGGATCTGCATTCTTCAAATTGTCTGACGTCTCACTTATTAATTGAACTTTCTACTTTGTTTGACTTTATATCAAGTTGAATAATGTGATTGAAATTATTCAGAATGAGGGGAAAGATCAGTCTGTGGAGCCCGAGAGACCTGGGGCTATTGTGTCAAACCATGTTTCATACTTGGATATTCTGTATCATATGTCTTCTTCTTTCCCAAGCTTCGTTGCAAAGGTTTGTATCTGTTCAGAGTGCTTGTTACTTTCATGCAAGTTCCTACTCGAATACATTTGATTTCTAGATTTGTAAAGCTTTTTTGTGAGACTGACGATTGTCTGTTATATTGATTCTGAACTTCCCGGTCGAAGAGATCAGTGGGTAAACTCCCTCTAGTTGGTCTTATCAGGTCAGTTACTGCACATCAATGTTCTGTAGTATCATGATCATTGTTATGATCCATGTTGGGATTTTTACGTGTGTTCTCTGCATTTTATCCCTGTGTGATTCCTTTCCTGAAATTTAGGCCGTTGAGCTGGTTTCTTTTTTCATATTCAATATCTGATGTTCTTACCTCTCAATTTTTATGATTTGGTTGTGTTATGATGCATATCATGACTATGCTTAACCAGGTTTCCTTCTCTTAACATCATCGTATTGAGGAATCATCGATCTTGGAAAGTTTTGCATTACCTAATAAAATGATTTCTTCTTGACTATTTATTACCTTCTGTTTAAAAACTAATTTTCCCGTTGTCTGTCCTTTACTTTTTCTCTTAAAGATTTCAACTAGTTAGTTGGATAATGTGGAAATACTGCTTTCTGGTGCATTTGGATTAGTAATGGAAATCATGTGGTCTAAATTTTACAGCAAGTGCTTGGGTTGTGTATTCGTTCAGCGGGAAGCAAAGGCGTCTGACTTCAAGGGTGTTTCAGGTATATAAGCAGTTGGCATTTGATTTCCTTCATTATTATTGGGCTTGTGAACTGTTACCTTTTTATCACATCTGCATAACTTACTGTTTGATTTAGCATTGGTAGAGATAGAAAGGACTGGAGTAGAGTCAGTCATTGCTGGAAAATAAGAACTCATGTCACTTCTAAGGGCTCATTCACTGACAGAAATGTGAAATAAGATCAATAGAGAGAGAGAGAGAGAGAGGCCAATAAACTGGCTCATGACTTGTTTACAGTTTCTTTTGGCAGGGTAGGTGTACATTGCTGGACATAAGCTTATGAAAACTGTTATTACTCACCTGAAAAGTTGATTTAATTGTCTTCTATTACGAGTGCTTGTTTGTTATCTGTTCTCTATTGTTGTTTGCTAGATTTCAACACGCTTCACTCCTTGCAGGTGTTGTGACGGAAAGAGTTAAAGAGGCTCATCAGAATAGATCTGCTCCTAAGATTATGCTTTTCCCTGGTCAGCAACTTGACTGCATAAATGTGTTTCCTTATTTTTCTTGATGCATGTCGAATGATTTTCTTATTTTCTAGCAAAAATGCTTCAGCCATTTTGGTTTCTCATTATGCATGTTATTCAATAATGTTTGGCAAGCTCACTTTCATAAAAGATACATATTTAGGGCTGTACAGTTTTGGGGTTAGTTAAGGTCTTTTCTGTTTGGTTATTTCTCCTTCTTTTCTTTACTATACATATTTAGAGCTGAACAGTTTTGGGGTTAGTGAAGGTCTTTTCTGTTTGGTTATTTCTCCTTTTTACCAATGTATTTGGAAATAGTGGAGCTTTTCCTTATGCTTATGATCAATCATTTTACTTAAGTTAGCTAGTCTCTAATGCTACTGCAGAGGGAACAACTACAAATGGAGATTACATCCTTCCATTCAAGACGGGTGCATTCTTGGCAGGGGTCCCTGTAGTCCCAGTTATTCTAAAATATCCTTACCAAAGATTCAGTCTTGCTTGGGATTCCATATCTGGCGTGAGTTTCCACTTGTGATTTTGATATTTATAAAAATTGTAGGCAATGCTGTGTTGGCTGTCTTAGAAGATCAAAGCTTATGAATTTAGACATAGAAAGGTCCACGAAAGCATGCACAGAACTTGAAATTCAACTTGCTTTCGAAGTAATAACAACAATGGAAACAGTCTTTGAACTTCAATAAATCAATATTAGATGGCTGGGTAATTGATAAATGTTACAGGCATTGGGTTTAATTTTCAAAAGGACGCCCTATTAGCTATCCCTGGATTCTTTTATATTGCCACTGAACAGTGCTGATGGTAAATCAAAATCTCCGATTTGCACGCCAACTGTTCTTTGTTCATAATCATGAAGGGACACCGACTTTTCTATTTTTGGTAATAAAGGGCACATTGAGTTCAACATGCATTTCTGTCTGATTCTAGCTTGCATATACTTTTTTTTTTTGCAGGTGCGACATGTAATTTTACTATTATGTCAATTCATAAATCACATGGAAGTGATACGACTTCCTGTTTACTACCCGTCACAGGAAGAGAAAGATGACCCAAAGCTGTATGCTAATAATGTCAGAAAACTGATGGCTCAAGAGGTGTGCATTTCCCTTAGAAATGGGATATTAATAATTTTGAAACTAATTTGTCACAGTTCTTCTTAGTTTTGTTGTGATACAATATGATTTAGAACTATGTTGAGCTTCATTGAAAAAATCATTAGGAATGAAAGGGACATCAGTTTTATGATCCCTCAGGTTCTAAATTTTAGATCACGATCTATAGCATGACAATGGTTTTGCAAGAGTGACATATCTGAATCTAAAGCAGTATTGTTAGTCAGGCAGTTCCGGTTGTTTATGCTGATTCCAATTTGCACTTAGGTTTTTGATGGATTAACAATCGTGAATTACTGTTATAACACCCGGAATTTTACTTTGTGCTGCAGGGTAATTTAATAATGTCAGATATTGGACTCGCTGAGAAACGAATATATCTTGCTGCTCTCAATGGTAATAATAGCCTGCCTACTGTTTTGCATCAGAAAGACGATTGATAATTTCTTGGCCTCGCTCCCAAATGATATTTAGTCTCTATGGAACTTCGTACTTAGTATTGGTACTTGCTCATAATGACATCCAAAATTGGGTGTTATATCCAGGCTTTTCTAATAACGAAAGAAAGAGAACAATATCCAGTTTGTATTACTATCTTGTAAAAAATTTGTCATTGAATGCAGTTACAAACGTGATGGTGAGCAATTGTCGAAACATCTGAGATCTTTACTGGGCCTTTTATTATATTTTGTGCATCCACAATGAGTTTTAGTAGATCCCTGAAATTAATCATAGCTGGAACCCTTCCATATGAAAGTCTGAAACATCTCTCTTCTCCTGTTTCTTGCAGGTTTGTTTTGACAATGCTACTAATTGGGATCCGACCGTCTGTATATTTCTTGTATGATTTCTGTTATAATCCCTAAAAAAAGATGAAAATCATAAGAAATCATTGGCAGAATGAGGATTACAATTGTCATTTTGGGATGATAAAATGACATTTTCAATGCAATCCATTCCTTTTCCATAATTTTATCATTTGAGTTGGACAACTTGGACCTGCCTGTTTTGAAGTTGAATGTAAATTCACACATAGCTCATTTAGTGTTTTACACTGGTTAAAAAAGGCTTCTTAGCTCTCATTTGTTTTCTTTGTTTAACATTTCATGAATTGCCGTGTCCAACTCCAAAATGATCAAATGATTTTGTTTCCTTGTTACAAAAACACAAACTGTAGTTTTGGCAAGATGTTGATAATGATAGAAGAATACATCTTTTCCCGAAAGTTTACAATATATCTTGGGGCTTCTTCTCAAGGACACAAAACCAGGTGCAAGATGCTTACATTTAGAATCATACTGCAGCTGTATATACATAGCTGCTAAACATGTCGTGATACATCGCTAGCCAGCTTCATGAGGCAATCAAAGTGGCACTAAAATCGCTTTCTCAAAACAGAGTAGTTTTACAATTGGTCGCTGTTTGTTTTAATCACTCACAGAATCTTCTTAGATGCTAAACCACCACTTCCAGGTTGGAAGGTTTTTCTCATCTTTCCTTGAAGGAACCACTTATGGACCTTGGCAGTTCCCATGGCAGGCAGCCTCTCAATGGTGACTGAAGAAACATGGAAGATGTTGATAGCTGCTTCTGTCGCATTGAGATTGACGATAGGCAATTAAATGCACCTGTTAGCCTTCTCTTCTCACTGTCGATAGGTTGGCCACCAGGGTCATGCTCTACCGCAGATATCTTTAGGGATTTGGGAAGTATGCAGTTGCAGAGTGAACCTATTCATCATTTCATTAAAATTTGATGAATTAACCTATTCATTCTTCAGCAGTAAATGTGTAGGGATATGAGGGTAAGTACCTATCCTGGCAAGACGGTTCACCCATTTTGGGATCGGTTTTCCGGTCAGCTTGTAACACATGTCCTTGCAGAAATGGTTGCAATTCTTTACAATCAAGTGATATGTATCACCATGATAGCTTGCTGCATGCTGTTCCATGAACTCTCTCACCTGAGTAGGATCCAAGCATGTGGTGCCAATGAATACAGACTTCCTGAACTTGAAGCCAGGACAATGGCGAGGTTCCACCTCGAAAACACCGCTTGTTGGGTAGTCATGAGCTCCAAACGCATACTCCACACCATAAACTTCAGGAAGGAGTGGAGATTTTCAGAATCACTTAAATATGGAATCAATGTGGACATCCAATTTAAAAACTCATAGCCAATCCATTGATTAAACATGCTTAAGCCTTACCTTCCACACCAGAGTGAAAGATACCAACTCCTGCCCAATAAAAGTAGCCATTCATGGTCGTCAAGTCATAAACATTCAAGTAAACTGGTGCATTTCCAGGACCATAGCTTGCAGACCTTGATTTAGGAAACAAGCAAAAGCGAGTCACGGACTTCTCTTTCAGACGAAGAGGCATAATACATCTCCATCCTTTCCTTGTTCTAGCTTTCATGTTCCCTGTAATGTAGGATCAAGCTCTATTAATGGCTGCCTCCACCCTGAAAATTCGAGAAGAGATGAAACCAATTTAGAGTAAAAATGAAACTCATCAAGCATCCAACCTCGAAGCTCTAATACTCTCAAAGCCAAGAAGGGAAATCAGAGTGTTCAATTGACTTGAAGCTAGAGTTCAACACCATCCTTGTAGAGATTCTACATTTTGAAAGCAGAAAAGAGAGGACTTCTTAGGGCTGATAGAAGTAACTTCGAACCTAGATCTTCACATCAACCGCAAGTCTTAAATTCCCAGAAGCCAAATATTAGTTAAAGAGTGCTCAAAGAAAACAGTAGCGTTTCAAGCTTTACAGTAATAATAACAAGTGATGATGAGAGGTCTCAGATCTAGTCAAAGGTTATAACTTTAGCCCCATTATCCCACCATTTTTACACAACAAATGTAGCAGATCAGACAGAAAGAAGCGTCCATCCCTGCTCGAATCTAAATACTGAAAACTTTAACGTGGGCAGATGATGACATAATCACAAATACCTTATAAACACAGAAAAGGAAAAGACCATGAAGAAAATGACAAGAGTTCAGACTTGGGATCGTGCATAAATTTTCAAGCCAAGATAGTCATAAAGGTTTAAGCTTTAGCCCTCATTTTTCTTTCCCCTCAAATTTTCTCAGGATCCTCATCCAAGCAGACCCACCAAGAAAATAATGGCTAAGACACAGCCAACAAACATTCAAAAGAAGCAGATACTGGAGGAGCACAAAGATTCAAGGGTCAGAACACAAACCTCAAATATTTCATTGCCAATGAAAGCTACTGAGTTGAGTAGCCATTGAAGCCGAAAATAACACTTCCACTGCAGACAATCATGTTCACTGACACTTAAACAGGGGAAAAGAGTAAAATTATGAAAAACCCACGAACAGAAACAGCCTTAGCTGCTTCACAAACACACTTCACACCCTCTGCTCCTCCTTCTATGACAAGATAACCCACAAAAGATGAGACATTTATGTGAGATAAATAGACCAAAGCAAAGAATGACAAGTTTCAGCTAATACTCAAATCTCTCTCTCATCTGTCTCTTGCTTGTGACTATGTTTCCATGTGCTATCTGTTCCAATCACTTCAGTGCTAAATCACATGAATTGTCTTTTAGCCTTTAAAATTTTGCTTTTATTGCAGTTGCGGAAAAAAGAAAGATTTGGATTCTATAAGGATAAGATATATAAATAAATAAAAATTTTGCCTTTTTATTTAATGTAAGCTATTAAATATATTTTCACCAAAAAAATCATTTTGTAATAATTTCAAATCATAAAATTTCTATTGAAAATAGGCAAAAAGAATAATTTAGCCCCAACATTTATTTTAAAATTTGAGTTGAACTCTAACGTTTCAATACGTTTAAAATTAACTCTAACATTTATAAAACATGCAAAATAGACCTAAACGTTTGGAAAACATTCAAAACAATCCCTAATTAAGGCTACATTTCGTGAGTAATTCGTCTAGTTAAAGGCTATTTTGACTGTTTTCCAAACATTAGGGTTAGTATTAAGTGTTTTAAAAACGTTAGAGTTTATTTTAAACACTCTGAAACGTTATTATCTAACTTAGATTTTAGTATAAACATTAGGGACTAAATTGTTCTATTAGCAAAATACTTGCAACTTAAAGGTCATTCTCCTAAGTGAAAGTGTCATTAAACCCTTAACATGAAATTATAAAACTAGTTTTGGTATATATACATATATACTAAAGAACAAAGTAAAAGCTTATTTCTTTATATGATTTAGTGCATGCCTTAAAATAAAATATTAGTGACAACCAATAAATAGATGTCTTCAAATCTATACATTTCGGAATACCAAATTAAATTATGGTCTCAAAAGTCAACTTAATGTTTGGATTTCTTATATAATATTGCATATATAATAACAACTAAGTGGTTCCAATTTCTTTTTTTTTTTGGTTTGACAAGAACAAAGTTAAGTCTTTTTAATTCATCAAACGAGGCAAATTTTAATGAAAAAGTTGAAAATAGAATGCTTTACAAACCAAACAGGAAGTTAACTTGGTAAAATAAGATGTTTAAAATTTAAAAGTTTCAACTGAAGTTAAACCGTCACAAAACTGACTAAAGATTAAATAAAACTAAATAATTTAAAATATAATTAAAAGAGATTGTCCTTATCTATCGAAGAATTTAAAGTTTAATTAAAAAATAATTATTAAATAAAAACTAATTAATCTATTTTATTTTACAAAAAAATATCAATTTAAAAATTTGACCGATTAATTACCAAATTGATCATTTTTTAACAACAAATGTTATTAAAACAAATTGAACCACAAAGTTAAAAACTGAATCAAAAATTATAACTGCCAAAAAGGTTGAATTTTTTAATCACTAGAAAATAGAATGTAAAGGCTAAATTTTGTTGTTGTTTTGTTTTTTTAATAAGATGTAATTATTACAAATATAGTACACAACAATTACTCATGATATTAATTCTTGAAAAGGTTGAAATCTTCTTTATAAAAGTGATTCTATTTGTAAGCTTCAATCTTAACTATACAATTCAAAGTGGAATTGGAGGAGATTTTTGAAAAAGAAGATGAAATTTGAAGTTGGATTAGGTCCTTGAGAAAGAAGAAGGAAGGAAAGTTTGAAGGTGTCAGTGTAGTCAAATTAAAGTAAAAGTAGGTACGGTGACAATGATCTTCATGTCTGATGATTATGCTGTTTACAGTTGCATTAATCTTAAAATACTGAAAATGGTTTATGTTTAGGCATTAGTCGATTCAGATGAACTTTTTTGACCAAGATTCCCAATCCAAAACCAACGAAATTATCCATTAGAGGGAAGGGTTTTGTTAGGTAAGTTTTTGAGAAGGTGGGTCATGGATTCTCACGACACTGCAGGTTTGGCAGGGAACAGGAAGCCGACAAAAGCAACGTTAAAGACTGTACTGGGGCTATGACACCAGTCTGGTGATGGAGATTCTTGTTTGCAAGAAGAGTGTTATGGTTATGAAAATTAAAATTTTAAGGAAATTTCTTGCATATGAAAGATGACCTGAGACTGGTTTCCAGAGAAGTTTTCTGATAAATTCTTATATTTCAGAGATATTTCATGTCAGGACAGGAAGTGAGTCATCATTACGTATGGTTTTCCAAGGCCCCTGTAGCTTCTTCTATGCCAAAGTCCCTCTGAAGAATAATCAACTGTACTGCAAAATTCACCTTTCTATGCTTTTTAGGTAACAAAATTCGAAAACCAAACTTCCAAAAGCGTGCACCCATTGACCCACTCGGTTGGTGTTCCTACTCCTGGGTTTCAGTTTCAGTTCATGTGGATGAAATGGACTGTCTGTGCCACTCTAAAAAGGTGTTGAAATGGGTTATCTTCTTCAGACAATGCTTTTTTAGATTAGCCCGATTGGTCATCAGCCCATGAGCATAATTTAATCAGCAAGCGTGGTTTCTTTTTGCATCAGGAAAATGTTTCAGCTTCTGACACACAATCACTGTCACTGACAAACAAACCAGAAACAGAACATGACATCCAATGTAGCTGTAGAGTAAATAATTCCATGAAAATGTTCTCGAATAAGTATACCCCAAAACCTTTATTTCTCAAACTTAACACGACATATGAAACCTATCCACAGTCCTAGGTATAATAACACTTCTTAGGAACTGAATTAGGAACTGAAGTTCATGAGAACAACATTATTGGGATGCCTTGTCCGGAGAAGAGATAACATTCATCGTTCACAGTCCACCAAGTGAACTGAAATGCATCCATGCCTCCTGTACATACGCAAAACCATTGTCAATTTCTCTATCAGAGCACTATCTCCTTTAGTTTCAAGGAACAAACGTGTATGGATACACAGAAAACCAGACCTTTACCTGCAATATATCAAAGACTTTCTCTGCTGTGTGCTTTTGATTTGAGGTTGCACCTTTCTGCTGCAACTTATCTGGATGTAAACAGAGCATAGCCTGCTGGTATTGTCTTTTCACTGCGTTACCTTCTATTAAGTCAACAAGAGGCACAGGCTTCCATCCACTGCCAGTCCATAGGACCTGTGTAAATACATTTCAATGTTTTAAGAAGTAAAAGAGTGTTGCAGGAATTTGTCAGGAAACATTCATAAACTGAACCCTGAAATGAAAATTTCAATATTCACAGAATCTAGAATTTGAAAACCAGCAACTGATCGTCTAATTAAATCACTCACATATTGTAAAGTAGAGAGCAAAGATCGAATGTTTCCTTCCTTCCCACTCGACCATTTTCGTATCTTTGCATCTATGGCCTGGAAAAGAAAAATGTTCTGGGGTTACTATATATATTCCAACAAACTGGGAACAGAAACATCCATTGTTTCTACCAAGTATGTAATATCAATTACATGAAGATCTTCATGGTTGTCAATGTTTTGTGTGATGTTGTCCACATACTGCGTCAAGTCCTTTATCTGCTCACAAGTCAGAGGAAATTAGCCAGTCAGAAAATTCAATATGAACAAAGAAGAAAGGTCAAATTGTATTTTAATGAAGTGTAGATAAATACGAAAGAATAACACACCATGAATTTTCCATAGAAAAACTCATCTGTATCTCCAAGAGTAGCTTCTGAACCATTAGGAATTGATTCTGAAAATGAAATAAATAAAAAAGTTTCCAAATTTGATCCATAGCTTGACTTAAGTTCATATGAATTCTGCTGCACTTTTACCAAATGGCCTTTAACTAGCATAAAGTACCTGCGGTTGAATCTGATAAATCCTTGAGCGTAGAAGAATATTCCATGGACTTATACTTGTTGGTCCTTGTCTGAGGGCTTTGATCCTCAGTTAGTTGATTAGATTCGTCCACCTGAAAATTCGTAAGAAGCTTTCGAATTCTAAGACAAAAAGGAAACAAAACCTGGAAGTAATTCACTAATAAGTATCTGGAAAGAAAGGAAATATATCCATAGTTACCGTGATCGAAGCTTCTGTTATATGATTCTTGTTCACATTTGGCAATTCTATTGTGTCATTTGGTTTATTTGTTGTGATTCTTGCTTCATTTTGACTCCAAAGCCTGCCTTTTTCTTGTCTTCTGGAGTTGTGATTTTGAGAGTTCACATCAGAGTTAGGTTTGCTTGAGGCTTCTTGGTTGAAGATTTTCACAAACTCTTGCACTTTTCCTCCAAGCCTGTTCTTTCCAAGGTTATCTCGTCTCAAGTTAGATTTATCCTCTTCTTTGTGCAATGACATGTTCCTTTTGTCACCTTCTTTCTTTGAAAGGTCATTGACATCAAAAACTGCCGATGATTTCTTGTTGCCTCTCGATTTGCTTTCCTTAAACTCATTTCTCTTTGTTGACTCTTCATATTCTGCGAGACAATTCAGGTCCAGCTTTAGATACACCACATGAGAAGCAGCAATCATGTTGTAAATAAGAGATTACCTTGCTCAGAATCGTTATCAGAGAACAAAGAATGCAGTGTTTTGGTCTCACTGTTCGAAGCTTTTTGCTTAAGCATATGAATTTCTTCTTCTGCTCTTCCTAACAAACCCTCGTCTGGAGCAGATTCAGATTTTGGTGCCTCCCTGGAACCCTGAAAGATGGTTTTAGCAGGATTGTCTTTAACACTGGTTTGAGTAAGAATTGGCTCCTCAACAGCCTGACATGGCTCTACCCTGTCCAATCTGCTTGCACCTTCAACTGAGCTTTTATCTTTGTCAGTTTCCATCCAAGAAGACTTTATCTTTGATGACATAGCAGCATGCAATGGAGAAGCAATGGATTGTGGGGTTCCCATTGGTAATTCTCTACTCATGCCTTCACAACCTAATCTTCCATCTGTGCTCGCAGATCTCTCAAATTTAAACTTGTCTTTCGGTCTTGAATTGTTTCCTTTCCTGAAAGGCATTGGCAAGGGTACCGCTTTGCTCGCCCATTTGTAGATTGAAAAGTGAAATTGACCGCCGTTCGCTGGACCCGAAACAGTGGAATCACTTCTGGTAACCTTGCTTTTCTCTGTTTTATCAGTTCTGCTCAGGTTGTGTAACTCTTCACCGCCAAGAGATAGGTCCTCACGTAAGGTGCTCTGTTGAGAGACAACATCATTGGACGCATCCTGAGCTAGATCTGTTTGGCTTGAAACTCTCGACAGGGTAGAATACAAATAATTACTAAACCCATTCGAAGCACCGTCCTTGTTTTTCTGGTGATCGCGTGTACCGGAACCAAATGTTGGCAAATCAGACCCTTTTATCAGTTTGGAAGGAAGACTGCAGAATTAACAGATTAACTGAGAGTAGGAAGATGCAGAAGCTATAGAGAATCGACGAGCAGATTAAGATATGATAATGGAGAAAAGTTATTCTAGTGAAAATAACTTCAAAATCATTCTCAGTTCGTTGCATATGTTCTATAAGTAGAGACCTCAAGCTTTTTCCTTTTTCAACCGATAATCAAAGTTTTATCTAACAGGTGAATCCAAAACCTGAATTGTGCTGGAACTGATGAACTCAAGAACGGTTCAGCTCTAGGAGGCAGTGGACTTAGAACTCTGGAACCTGGACTTGAACAAAATGGATCTCTATTATGTTTCCTCGGAGAAGAACTCAGAGACTCGTTTCCTTTGAATATATCATCAAAGAATTCATCGTTCTGGTAACGCCTTCTGGTCCCAACTTCATCACCAAACACTGGTTTCTCACTTATACCAGACCACCTACGGCGAATCAAAACTGTGTCTTTCTCACCACCCAAGTTGCTTGAATCTGTATCTTCGCTGAAAGTGTTTCGCATTTCCTGTGCCGAAGCTCGTCTTGGTGGCCCTCCGAACACATCGTTGAAATCAATATCAGAGTCTCCATTTGGGCTCTTTGGATAAGAGTTGTGCTGGTTTGCAAATGATCTTTGAGGACCATAGCCTAAAAGAACGCTCTCTCTGGTCGAATACCTCTCCATTTCAAAGTTCTTGAAATTGATAGACGAGTTCAAATTGGACAAAGATGGCCGGAAGCTCCATGAGCTTCCATAGCCTGTTGTTGAATTGGAATTCTCAGCAGGGTTCCGGCGCTGAGGAAAAGCATATATGGAGCTTACAAGAGAGAAAGACGAAGTGGTGTAGAAACAAGGAAAGGGAAGATTTTGATGGGGAAAACACAGCTAGTGGGGTTAAAGATTTGGATTACTGAGAATTGGAAGCCACAGCCACGAGTGAGGTTCATCGTATGTGTGGATATCGGATAAGGAGAAGGAAAACTCCAAACTACAAAATGGAATATAATGCGTTGTTCTTGTCGTGTAACTGAAATTTGAAAAGTAATCTCTCTTGGTGACCGTTAATTTAAGGATTTTTTGTGATGCCTCGTGAGTTTTGGATCATTTTCATACAAAGTTTAGTAGGGTAACACACTGTTATTGCCGCAGAATCAAATCTAAAGTCATGTCTTGTCTCTGTCAGACATGTTTTTGATTAATAAAAAAAAATCTCATCTTTGTTCTGACCATGTAAAATTAACCTGAAAGTTTGATTCTTTGTAAGAAGAATAGCTTTTCTAAGACAGAACTGGAGAGTAAGCAAATCCTTGAACAAAGCAGAACGAGCATCCATGGTTTAGTGAAGAATTTACATAACCATAATTTTCGTCAATGATCTGACGCGGCATGTAATAGACGGTACCAGATCCTCTGGCCCCTTATTCTGACCCTACCTTGTCATCTTTTGATCCAAGCAATCTATTCATATAGGACCTACATGAATGGATAATTTGGATCAAAAGGGACAGGATAAGCCAGAAGAAGGGCCAGAGAATTTCAGCTGGTTATAGACATCACCCACCATCTGATAATATTGATCCTCGACTGCAACTAGAATGCCTGTCAAACTAGAAGTCGTAGAAGCAACGGAGATGCATCAGGCACAGTAACAGCAAAATCTTTACCATCAGTTCAATCAAAAAGAATCATCTTTACTTCCAGTGAAAAATGATATAAACAAGTCGATCAATGAGGGCTTTCTTCTATGAAGGGAAGGAGACGATGGAGCTGTATAAAGCTGATAGAACAAACTTATCTATAAATCATGACTGTAAAGTAACAACATGATATAGATAAGACCTGAACTGTGGGGTCAAATGATGTTCTAGTAGGAGTCTTCTGTACTTGATGTTCCTACCAATCAGAACCATCAGGAAAAGGCTCCAGAGCATCTTGCTTGCCATTGACACAGAATTCAATAACTGCTTTCATTCTAAGAACTTCATCTGGGTGGTAACTGAGATGAACAATTACAAGTTTTGTTTTCTTTAGATCAGCATCTTTCCTCACTGTCTTGAAAAGTACCTTACTGTTCATAAACATCAAGAAATCCATAGTTCTCTCTGCAGCATGAAGCCTGCTGTACTCGGGATGCAAAGAGAAAAAGATTACCTCCATAGTTCACAATAAACTGTTCAATTATTGTGACAATCACTCATCCATTCAACATCTGAATGCCGATGTAGAAAATCAAACGGGTTCTGCAAGTATACCACATCTGAGAGAAGAACACTGCTTCAAAAACTCCCTTCAAATGTGGAACTTAGTCCAGAAACAGCATGATTACCTCCAATTCTTCTAATTGAATCAATGCTTCGGTCTGGATCTCTCTTATAAACAGGTAAATCACTGGACTTGCAGAAATCTAATATGTGGTCATCCAATTGGGAATGACCAACTTTCTTGAGGCTTGTGAACCAGGCCCCTAGCATGTCTTTCACATTTGAATTTGCAAGTGCAACTATAATCTCCTTGCTAATAGCAACTTCCTCCAAGAGTTTTGCCAACCTGGAATTCACAAACTCATCAGGAAGAACCTTTCAACAGAAGAATCATCAACACAACAGTTAAGTGTCTACTCATATTCAATCATCAAATTTACAAGCCAAGAAGCGAAGAACTAAATACAGAAAATCAACGAAATTTGGTTATCCTAATCAAAAACAAATTTCACTGCAATGTAAAACATGAAAATCAATTCTAATCACGTAATCAACCTCTTCGTTATCAGTATAGAAAACCCTAAACACAAATGACGAAAGGGTTTAAGATTGAAACAAGATAGCATCAGAAAAAATCCGAACCTGAAACTCGATTTCATTGTTTTAGCATTTTGGACAGCCTGATAATAGCTAAAGTATCCATCATGAAAAAAGACAGAAGCACACAACCCAGAAGAATCCCGATCAAAATGGCCATGGCTACTCCCGATCCACGATTGGACAGATCCTTTTCCTTTCGTCCCACTACCATGGATATCATAAAAATCCTCTCTTTGTATCTTCCTTGTGAAATGACTAATATGTCAGAGAGCAAGCGAAGAAGATGAACCAGATCTTTTTGTTAAAAATAAGAAAGAAAAGATGGGTTTTATTACGCGAATCCTAACAAACTTCCTCGTTATATGCTTCATGTGTCAGAGAATCTTCAGACCAGAGGAATACACACGAAAATCAGTGTCTTTATGAAGAGAGAGGTGACGAACAGTTTCGTTGAGGACGACACTGATGGGGTCAGATCGTCTGCCCCATTTAACTGAGGTAGGATTTCCCTCTTGACTCAAATCATTAATATATAAAAATTTAACAGACTCATTTTTTAATTTTATAATAATTCAAAATAATCGAAACAGGGAACATTATAGGGAAGTCCAAAGAATAGAAATAGAACAGAATGATAATTCATAATAATATATCGAACTCATTCCTAACTACGCAGGTAATCCCAACCAGAACCAAACCGCGTTTAAAAAAAACTCCAGAACGTGTCAGCAGTAACTGGTATTCCATTAACCATCCACTTAGTTTCAAGTCCAAAAGATACAAAAGGCAGTCTCTGATCGATCCTATGTAAAAAATACATCGAGAACATCAACATATTGCACAATTCTATTTACACTCCCATCCCATGTGGTTTCAAAGAACAAATATTCACTCTGGCACCATACAGACCCACATGCAATCCGGGCACTAACTACTATGTAAATCTTTCTGGTAACAAAAATGGATCTTAAACTCTCTAAACTGTATGCTCAAGGAGAAGATTTTTTTTCCTGCAAAATTAGAACACACAAATGAGAAAAAGGGCTTGTTTAGAGCTCAGCAGAACAGGGATTGAAATAATTGATTGCCAAAGTGAGCCAGAGATGCATACATCATCAGATCTGGTAATGTATGAAACAACAACAGTGATGTCATCAAGTTTGCCACCGTAATATCGGAGTCCAGCATCTTGGGCAGCAGTAGAAAAGGGTGTCTGTCTGTTTTTATCCTGCGCACGTTGCCTTGCCAATGCGGCAATTTTCTGAGCTGTCACTTGTGGCCCTAGGCCAGCTCTCATGGCATGAACCACGACTGCAGTGATCTCATTGTTGTACAAGTTGTCGAACAATCCATCAGTTCCAGCAATTATAACATCCCCAGGAGCAACAGGGATCTTGAATACCTGAATCAATGGTGCTTCTTAGCTCAATTAAAGTTTCCACAATAGCAGGATATATATTTTTTTAGATTCTATTTTACAGCATCAATGAAGTACTGAAGAGTAACCATTGTAGTTGTAACATATTATAGCCACATCTATTTTGTACTTCTAGGTCCAAACAGGATTACTGCATCCTATGGATGGTATTAAGAAAAATAAAAATTTACTTTTATTGGCTATCAAGAATGCTAAAAAGGCATATTTAGCGGAAAGATCATCAAGGCAAGATGAAATTAAAGTGATCAAACTTGAGAGTATATTAACATTAAGCCCTCATACTTAGAAAGTGTTTTCCCAAAGAAACAAACACCATCAGGAGGCATCAATCTAAGGAGAATATGCAAACACTAACCTCACCAGAGCTTGGTAGATCACCCCTGGTTCCACATTCTAGCTGATAGGTAAAATTAAAATCATGTTGCTGCGGAGGAGATTTGAAAACAGTGCATCCATCTCGAACCACTATAAATCCACTGTCCCCTAGATTGATTGCGTGCAGGCCCTGCAGTGACAAGCCAAATATAGATGATGTCATCACTAAATTTAGTTATATGAATGGCTACACATTTTTGCCAAAGCGAAAAAAAGAAATTATAATTATTATAAGAGAAAGAAAGAGCCATGATTGAATTTTCCTTATCAAGAGGTTCGCTCTTACAATTGAAAGCCCAGGCTTCATTAGCGAAAAGCAATGATAGGATAACAACAATTTGTAAAACCTAATTGGTAAGAAAAGGATGACAGCATTAATGGTTAAGTCTGACAATGCAACTATATAGAAGATGCAGGCATAAAACTATTCCTCGGTGATAATGAATCGGGAAAAGAAAGCAGAAACAGTATACCTCATTAGTGAGTGCTATGATGCAAGCAGTTGACGAACCCTTGGCTTTTGTGCTCAAGTGGGCCTTCTCCAAGACCCTAAAAGGGTCTACAGAACCCTTAGGCTCCTCTTGAACCGCACTAACAGAATTAGACATGAGTTCTCGAGAATACTGCCCAGCATCAACACCAAGCTCTGCCCAACCACCAACACCATCTGCCACGCCTACTGCCTGTTCATCTGTGCAAATAAAGTGGGCATCCTCTCCACCAGTTTCTTCTTTATCAGGATGTGGCAGGTAGCATGATGCTGAAAGCAGCTTCAGCGTTTTGCCAGCTGAACTCTTCCTGTACCCACGCAGCCCAACAACTGTAAATACTAGGTACTTCTGTTAAGTATGAAGTTATTCATGGTATAATATATATTGTCATAAATAAGTAGAAGATGGGGTGCCAAGGCAACAAACAACACAAACTATCAAACAAACTTGTTTCTTTTCGAACAAAGAAGAAAAAGTAATACGCCCATATATGCGAGATAAGGGACATTTCATAACTTACTGGTCTGATGAAGCTGCAGAACCTTGAAGATTATCCCCTTGGTTGGAATTCTCATATACATCAGGAGCAATTCCAGCAGAAAAACATGCTTGTGAAGAGCTATGGAAACCCCTGTATAGTGTCTCCATATCTGGAGAGAAGTTGCACCATTTCTTGGCAACATTGTAAGCAAAAAATCCATAAATGGAAGAATTGGTAGGTTGCTCTTGGTTCTTCAAACTCATACTAGCCTTTCTGCAACTTTGGGAACTCCTACTGCCATAAGACAAGCCAGCATCATTTTTTGACAATGGAAGATGTTCATCCTTTAAACTCAGATTCTCAAAGAAGCGCTCACGGAAAACAACTTTGGATCCACAAGCAGCCATTGGTTGGAACTTCAAGTTGACCGATATCTGACTGGTGTCACAAAGTGCACGATCAATATGGTAGCCACAAACTTGAAACGACGGGCCTGAAACAGAGGGTACAGAAAATGTACGAGAAAGTGCTCCAACAACAGATATATTCCTCCTCCTATCAGCTAAGACAGAGTCAGAGGCAGCGTTGACGGTAGGCCCCAAAAGTTCTTGTAGATCTCTAAGTGAAGCAACTCGTATAGAATGAAATAACCTATAATTGCAACATAAAAATTTCCCTTCTCCAAGCAGAATATGAACAGGGATCTGAATGACGCCGTCTGATCCTAAAACCGATCTCCGTACCCTATTTTGTACGGCATTTCTCAATTTTGACAAGAATGTAGATGGCATCTTAACCACTTAACCCCGAATATTTCACCAGAACCAACCAATGAAAGGAAGCAGGACCTTTGCCCCTACATAAAGCATACACTATCATAACTCTAGAAGCACCGATGCTTTAGATTGCAGCAATATAATCACTCCTTTCTCAAAAATCTGAAAAGGAGAGAAAACGATGAGATCTTTACAAGTGCAAAAAGAAAAAACAATTCCAAAACAAAACCACACATCTATACAGAAATCTCCTATATATACACCTAAACCCATATTTGACCATTTAAAATTACTTTTATTCCATCATCCGTACGGAACATATAAGAGAAAACAACAAACCACGGAAGATCGATGACAGTGCGTTCGTTCAGAAATGAATCCCACAAAATGGGGAAAAGAAAAGAAAAACAACGAATTGGGAAAACATAAAAGAAAGCAAAAATAAAAATCAAGAAGCAACTAGAAAACGAACATTGATCGATCGAAGAAACCAGAACCAGAGACCGAAGAATCAAAATCCTCTCTAGTTCACATGCGCATAAAGAGGAAGGTGTGTTAGGTGACAGACAAACACGAGGCCTTTGACCTTCTAACCTTCTTCGTCCATTCAGCTCCTTACCTGACCTTTCGCGATCGCTCGAAAGGCAACAAAAGACATAATCCTGAAACTTCGGTGCAAGCTCGCCCCAAGAACAACAAAAATGGAAACCCTAAATAAGTCCAATAAAAAGCGAGAGGGAGACTATTTATTAATAGTAAATTTTAACTCTGTACGGTCACACTCGATAAGCTGAGAAAAATTAACGACTTTTCCTCTAATCTCAGTTGACTGAGCTAATTAAGTTAATTAGCGTGTGATTCACGGGATTAGCGTCTTGTTAATAAGGGTAGTTTGGTCACCTTATTTTGTCACGTGCCTAACTGTTTTGCCCTTTTTTTCCATAAAATTAGGAACAGGATAGAAATATTATTAAACTAACATATATTCATTAAAAATAGATTTTATTAAAATTACATAAAATTATAAATAAGGAGAAAATTAATTAAAGTAAATTAATTATATATATATATACACCTTTTATTAATTGATTTAAGATTTAAGTTAGAAATGATATTTATGTTTAGATTTGATTCATTCAGAATCTAAATATATAGAATAATAGTTTTGTTATTAAATTTAAAATAACTCCAACTAGTAAATAAATGTTTTGAGCAAATCAAAATAATTCAACCAGTTTGGTCATTTTAATAATAAATTTTGGAGTTGTTTAATTTTTGTATTTAATTTTTAACTTTTTGATTCTGTTTATCCTAATAACTTTTTTTGTTAAAATTAATAACTTTATTAATTAATCTGCCAATTTTATAAAATAACAAATTCTTTTAAACTAAATTTAATTAATTAATTTTTATTTAATAATTTTTATAATTAAATTTCAAATTTTTTGATAGATAAAGAAAATATCTTTTAATTATATTTTAATTTTTAATTATATTTAATTTTTAACTAATTTTATAAAAAAATTAAAATCTTAAACCCTTATTGAATTTTTTCTAATTTTTAAAACAATGGTACAAACCTAAATTTAGAACGCAATCACTCGTAGAAATATATGAACGAGATTGGTTAGAACAAGGTTAAATTAAAAAAAAAACTGGAACATGTGATTTCGTTTGCCAAAATTCACCCTTTGGCGGCTCTCTAATTAATCAACTCCCAATTGTAAAAATGTCGTTTTTGGATTTGATGTTTTGGTTCCAAATTCAAAGCACTAAGATTAGTTTAAAAGTCAACAGCAGGCAATTATAATTAAAGAAATAATTAAAAATAATATATGAATGCATTATAGTTTTGAAGAACATTGACTGGAGTTAAATTTTATTTTTTAGAAAAATTAAAATTATGTTCGTAATGTGATCTTATTTTCACTCTTTCAGTTAACTCAATTTTATATATTAATTTGATGAATTATTAAAAATATGCATTCTTAGTTTTCTCTTATTATAAAAAATATTAAGGTAGATCGCATTCAACAATTTGGCAATTAAGAAAAGCTCGTTATATCAGTTAATAAATGCTTGTTGTTAGTTAAATTTACATTCACCTTAATAGAAATTAGTAAGATAGGGATGGCTAAAAGGTCCGAGTCGGACCAAGTCGAGTCAAACTTGAGTTGATCGGGCCTTGAGCATAACCCAAGTTGATCGGACGTCTAATCGGGCTTTGACTCGAACTACCAAGACCAGAGAACCCAAAACAACGTCATTTTGTTATTTTTTAACATAAAAATTGAACGAGGGCTTGAACTCGAACTTAAGCTTGGGCCTCTTCTAGCCCCGTCGGGCACCAACAACTCAGCAACGATCAAGCCCATCTTGATCCGAACTGTTTTTATCCCTAATATGAGACCTTGGAAATTGAATAAAATAATTATAATAACTCATAAATTATAAAATTTATTTAAATTACTTACAAATCTTAAAATCAGACAAAGAAATTAATATTATGTTACAATAATCAAGTTTACCTTAGTTTTATAAATTTAATTTTGGTTGAGTGGCTAATCAAACTTTTAATATATTATAAATGAGAAGTATTTAGATTGACTAATTAATTCATTTTTAGGAGAACTGATTTAATTTAATTTTAAATAAATAAGTGAATGTATGTAATAACGCATAAATTATTTAAATATGTTAAAATTAAATCAAAACTAATATTTAATGAAGAGACACTACATTCCACTTTACATCATCATTTCACTAATTATTGGTAAGAAGCATTTGTAGCAAGTTTAGGCTCGGACCTAAGTCAATCCTATTCGACTAACTTGAAATTAATGGGTTAAGTTTGGATTGATCGAACCTTTTTTTTTAAATTAGGCCTTGAACAAAGTTAAGCTTCGGGTTGCCTAAACCCAACTCAATTTGAACGACATTGTTTTCTATTTTCACTTTAAAAATAAAAAATTAGGACTAGGTTAGACTGAGCCGAGCTTTGATCTATTGTAGCCTAATCGAACTTGGGCTCAAATTGGGCTTAGACATAAATTGTCAGACTCATTGCTATACCTAATTTGAAGGAACTCCCTCATTACTTATGCGCAGAACTGCATAAAATAACAACTGTACACGAAACAGTAGTCCTCAGTCCGAAATTTTCTTAAAGAATAGTTGGGCACTATATTGAGGTTGAATGGTCAAAACCATGATAAGGGCATGAACGTAGGTCGAAGATACAGTGAATGGGTATTATCGGATGATCATGCACAGAACAAGCTTAACCTCAACCATAGCTAAATGTTGTCCTGCATAGATTCTAGGACCCAACCTGATAGAGAATAATCTTCTCCATTAATCAAGACATAATTGAGAGTGATTCTCTCTGCAATCATCGACTCCTAAATTGTTGTAATTTGTATTTATTATTGATTTTATTTCCCTTTAGATTAGAGAACAAATTTTCCACTAATGTGTATATATGTACTCTTACAATCTTATGAAAAATGCAAGAAGTATTCTTCGTAAACTTGCAAATCTTTCATGGTATTAGAGCAAATCTCTACCTAAACAGATTGACCTTCATTCCTTCACCTTTTCACCGTGTCTTCTTCTTTCAACTCTTCTTCTGATACATCAAATAACACACCTCTTATTCTTGACCTAACTTGTCTTCAACTCAAGGAAACTTCGTTTCACTTGAAAATTTGATATCTCTAAATGCTTATTCTCAAATTCCTTTTAAACTAATGAAGGATAGAGGAAATTACGCTTACTGGAAATCTCAAATGAGCAATCTATTGTTTGGTTATTAATTGGTTTTGTTGACGGATCTCGTCTATGTCCCCACAAAATTGATCAAAATTACAATTTTTGGCTTCGCCAAGATTGATTGGTACTGCTAGCTATCCAATCGACCATTTACAACACCGGAGGTCCTACCATTAAAAGCTACTCCACCTCCGTTGCTGCTTGGAACAAATTAGAAACAAGTTTTGCCAACTGTTATAATTCTCGTATGCTTTCTCTTCTCTCTAGTTTGATGAGTATAAAGAAGAATGATATGTCTGTTGCTGTGAGCAAGGTTAAGAACCTTGTTGATGATTTGAGAATGATTGGCCATTCTTTAAGTGATGCTGAAATTATTATACATACTCTCAATGGACTTGGTGATGAGTTCAAAAAATTGAAGGCGACCATAAGAGTTCCTGACACTCCAATTTCATTTGAAGCATTATTTGACAAACTTTTTGATGAAGAATTGACACAAAATAAGGCAACTGTCAGAAAGATAAACCAAAAATTACAGCACAATTCATTCAGAAAGGAGAAAATAATCGAAATCGCAATAGCAAAGGCAAGATGAATAATTTGAACTATCAAGAGAATATTACGTAAATAATGCTTTTCTACAGGGTGCTCTTACTGATGATGTTTATATGCAGCAATCACCAGGTTTTGTCAATTCTCAATTCCCTAAATATGTGTGCAAACTTCATAAAGCCATTTATGGTTTACGCCAAGCTTCACGTGCTTGGTACAATGAACTTAAATCCTTTCTCCTCAATATTAGCTTCCTAAATTCGAAATGTGACACCTTACTTTTTACTCTTCGCATCACTTCTTTTATCATTTATTTGATGTCTACCACTGATACACTTTGTTGCAATGATGGTTCTCCCTCTCACGATCCTACAGAATATCATTAAATTCTTGGTCTCTTCAATATTTATCATTTACAAGATTGGACATTTCATTTGTTGTCAACAAACTTGCTCAGTTCATGCATTGCCATACTACTAATCATTGGCTAGCTATAAAAAAGGTGTTACACTACTTAAAAGGAACTTCATAATATGGGTTATTCTTGTCCTCTCAAAAGTCCTCTCAACTTCAAGTATTTGCAGATACTAATTGGGCTGGGGGATGTTGATTCTTGGGTTTTTACATCAACATATGTCACTTATCTTGACTCTCATCCTATAAGCTAGTGTTCTAAAAAGCAATCAACTGTTGCTCAATCTTTCATTAAAGGTGAATATCGTGTCATTGCAACTGAGCCGAAGCCAATTTGTCAACTCATTTGTTGAGTGAATTGGGCATCTCTTTTAATGCTTCAGCTATTGTGTATTTGATAATGTGGGACCTACTTACCTTTCCTCCAATCTCGTGTTTCATTCACGTATGAAACACATTGCTATTGATTTTCATTTCGTACGCAACCATGTTGCTAAGAAAGCTCTACGCCTATTTGATATCTGAAAGAAAATAGAAGGTATGTGATGAAGAAATTTTCTTATTTCAACATAAACGAAAACTGTACATTGCTTGAGCTT
>JAOQMR010000002.1:1592851-1632206 GCA_027563865.1 Erythroxylum pelleterianum | reverse complement strand
GTGACCCCTCCGCCCTTTCCTGGGATTTTACGTGGAATGGTAATACTGTCTTAGGAGTCCGTTCGGCGGTCTTTCCTAGGTATTACTGAATCGGTTCACTTCACTAGTTGTTTATCTTAGAGGGAAAAATTACCCGATTTTCCCAACAAACAGCCTATTCCTCGCCTCTGAGCTCCACGAGTCCCTCACTTCCCTGAATTTCTTTTAAATTTTAAAACTTTTTAATTAATTGGCCAATATTTTAAAACCTTAATAATTTAATTCAAAATGTTAATTATGTTAATATTATGTTAATTTGACCCTAAACCCTAAACTCTAAAATCTTAAACTTTTAAATCCTAAATCTTAAATCAAATCTTTTTTGTCCATAATATGTATGCGTACACGTGAAAAATTAATTATCAACTAATCATTTACGTGAACTGAAATACCCATCCTATAACTTCTTTCTCACATTAAGTTAAGTGTTTTAATTTGTGTTGATGGTTAGTTGATAATTAAAAAAGAGATTCCATTAGCTACATCAATAAAATATTAATAAAACTAATTTTTTTAATTGAGTTATTAAAATTATAAAATACTAATCACTTAATTGAAAATTATAAAAATTCATAAAAAAATGTCATTCGAAGCTGTAGAATTCTGAGGGTAGGAACTTAGGGTATGTTTGGATATGGGTAGAGGGATGAAAGAGAATGGAATGGAATGACCCAAATGACTCAGGCCATTGTTTGGGAGTCTATTTTGAGACATAATGGAATGACAATTAATGGCTTTGGAAGTCATCCTTTGCCATCTAAAATCCAATATTTTGTGACCTCTCAAATTGGGGAGTCAAGGATGGAATGACATGGCTTGCCTTTCAAACCCTAATTTAATGACAAAAATATCCTCAAAAAATTAATGAAATTCCAACCCCAGTCCAGCAAATACCTACGCGGCTACGTGTTACTATGCCAATTGTGTTTCTCCTTCAACTGGGTTCTTTCATTGACGAACGTTTTCCTCCACAGCTACTAGGGTCATCTGTCGCTCGGAATATAACATTGCTTAGAGGATATTATAATTTATAAAACTGTTACCCTCAATGCTATAAATAATAGTTACGTTAATGGTGATAAGGTGAAAAAAAGTTTTTTTCTAATGCATTGTGAAGGTTAATAAATTTTAAATATATTAGTACTATACACTGCGAAATGTAGAAATAGATTTACAATGCCAAGAATGATTATCAACCATAACAAGACACATGAATAAATGCCTAACGAAGAGTACAATGCAATGAGGGTTAATGAAAAAGAATAAGAAAGTTGATTGCTTATATAAGAAAATGACAAAACTATATTCTGGGCATCCTACAATTTGAAATGCTTTGGGGTTACTAAAATAATTTCATGGCAACTATGCATATTTTATTAAAAGGGTAATTTTGGAAAAATGATTACAAGTCATTACATTCAATTCGTTTTTATATCACTTTCAAACAATGGTCAAAGGAGTCCCTCTCTTATTTTATTTAAACTTCCAAACAATGGAGTGGCTCATTCCATTCCATTTTATTCCACTCCATTTCATTCTATTCCATTCCGTTCCATTAATTACCATTTCATTCCAATCCATTCTAAACTCCCAAAGATACAATTTAGATAAACCACTAATGGGAGATGAAAAGTAATACAACTTCAGAAAAATAAAAAACGAAATGATGGCTTCACGGAGATGTGGTCAACTCAATCGATAACTTCCACATTTGATGCTTGAGCTGAAAGTGCAAGAGACGACGAAGAAAGTATACCCATATTTTGTATTTATAGCAACTAGGACTTGTTAAAAAGTGGACAGTGGAAATGGTAACTTTCACATTCAAGCACTATAAAACATTTCAGGTTTCTGCTCAACGGCAAATCCTGGAGAAGAGGATCTGGGCACCGTACTGAGGCTGTGTGGTAAGGAAGAGCATGGGAGCATGAACATAGGTGGGGGAGACCACAAAAGAGTAATGCCTGATGATCATGGCAAGCACAATTTTAGCCTCAACAATGGCTAAATTTTGACCAACACAGATTCTGGGGCCTAACCCAAATGGCATATATGAAGTTAAGTGCTTTCGGGACTCGTTGAATCGCAACGGATTGAACTCGTAAGCATCGTCTCCCCATATATCAGTGTCATGGTGGATGGCAATTATAGGAATAAAGAACTGTGTGCCAGCAGGAAGATCAAGGTTTCCAAGCTTAACTTTAACAGATGTTTCTCTAGATGAACCTGCAGCTGGAGAATAGAGTCGTAGTGTTTCATTGATTATTAAGCTCACCTGCAATTACATTCCAGGAATATGAGAACCTGAGGTGAAATGGAACATGTTACAGATTCAGGAAAAGGGTAAGAGTTTACGAGTTTAAGGTCATGTAAATCCTCTGCAGCTGGAAGCTCTTTTGTCCCCAAAACACTGTACACTTCTTCTCGTGCTTTGTCTTGCCATTCCTGATGTGAAGCCAAGAGGAGGAGTGCCCAAGTTAAGAGATTTGCAGTAGTTTCTTTTCCTGCAAAGTAGAAGGTCTTGCATTCATCTATAATCTCCTCTATTCCTAATGTCTCTTCTTCACCATTCTGACTCTTATGTGTGGACATTAACGAACTCAGTAAATTCCCTGAATTTTCCCTTCCTTTCTTGTTCGTTTTGATCAGGGTCCTCACTGATTCACGAGTTTCCCTTTCCAGCCTCCACCTTTCTCTGTTTTTCTTAGTAGGTAAAAACCTGTCACATGACACCATCAGAGCACAGTACAGTCAGGTTCGTACTCATCTGAAAAAACAATCATCACAAGACGACAAAGGAAACAAGTTAAGTTCTACTGAACAGGAAAAGATTTTAGTACCTAAATCCTGGAATATATACACTTCTCAAAGCCAGAGATACAAGATGCATTTGCTGTTCCTGCAATGCAAATATGCGCTTGCCTTCTTCATAACTACTTCCAAAAGCTGTTCTAGATATAACTTCAGCTGAGAGACCATGAAGCTCCTTACTCACTTCTATCTCGAACTCGTCTCTCCCACCTCTTATGTCCTCCCATTTCTTTAGCATATTATCCGTACTCGCTGCAATATCAGGCACCCAAGTCTTCAAGAAAAAAGGAAATTTCTGAGCATCAGTTCCAACACTTCAATCCTGTCTATATGATTTCAGGCTACTTATGGAAGAAACAGAGTTGTGCTTAAAGCTCACCTTAACTCGCTCCATGTTGAATGCTTGGTTACAGATCCTCCTATGGAGAGCCCATTTCTCACCTGTGAGACCAACAAGCCCCTGCCCAAAAAGTTCCTTTGCCTGAGGATTATGCCGAACTCTGTCGAACGAACCGGGTGTATTCATGACAACTTCCTTTAACATGTCCGGGTCATGTATGGCCAACCTGGGTTTGGACCCGAACCACGAGAGAAACGTCTTCCCGTAGATGCTTGACCACTCAGAGTAAAACGGAATCACCCTGTGAACAGTGTTCTCGTGGTTAAAAGGCGTTGACTTGGCTTGAGCTTCGGCGTAGAGCCGCCGGATCTCTCCGGTGTTGCCCCATATCGGACGGTAACTAGGTCCTCGTATGCCTTGTTTCGCGAATAGTCGTTGAATTCTCAAGGGCACCCATATGTTTGTATATGTAAAGTTAAGGACGAAGATAAGAAGCCAAAGGGTGACTGCTTGAACAAGAAGAAGAAGAAGAGGAGGAAGAGAATCCATAGCTTGTTTGAGAGATGAAGAAAAACAGGAAGAAGATTAAAAGAGCAAATGTTGACTTTTGTTAACTATATTGTATGGTTTAAGGTGGCATGTGACGTATTGTATATCTTATTCTATCGTATCAAATTTCTTGGGCTAAAAATTTAATAGACCAATCCGGTCCGATTCGATCTAATCCAATCCGATCCAACCCGAATTGGATCCGATCTGATCCAATCCAATCCAACCTGAATTTGATTCGATACAAAATCTCGAAAGCATACAACCTAACAAACACATTGCAATATGATTTTAGAAAACACCAATTAGAACTGCTCTCTAAGAAGATAAAACCAGCTATATAAACCAAAAGTATGCAAAAAAAGGTATAGTATATGAGTTAAAGAAAGGTAACAAGAGATGGTGTCTTGAATCTTAAAAGCTACAAGTTCTTTGACCTTAAGCAATATAAGCTACCAAAACTAAAGAGGTACAAAACCAGGCTTTTATACATCCCCTGACAAAAATACCTGGGACATGAGGAGAGTTAAAAGCTCTGAAATCGAGCTTGACTCATCAATGAGCCTTTTCCCTCTGGGACACCATCCCATGTCTCCTCCGAACTCCCACCACCTCCTCCTCCGTCGTAGGATGTCGCTGCAGCAGCGAGGACGCCGGCTGCTCCTACATTAAAGTTGCCACCGTATGAGTTCAGCAATGCAGGACTAGCACCCATACCAAGTCCTAGAAGATCAAGAGTGGCAGGTTGGTTCAATGCCACGTTCACAGCAGCATCAGAATGCAGTCCTAACCCAAGTCCAGCTTTCACTGCATTGCTGCTCTCTGGCTTCACGTCCCATTGATGTTTGTAGTTGTCTTGAAGTCTTAAGCTACGAAGAAATGATTGGTGAGATGTGGTGGCCCCCATTTGAGCTGCTTTCTGAAGCAATGCTGTGGCAGACATTGCGGGTTGTGGAGACGGCGCGTACAGGTGGTGCTCTTGGTTTGGTGAGAAAAGAGAAGCGACATTGTTGGAGAGGTAAGGAGATGGTGATAGAGAGAGGGACGGTGGTGGTTCCATGACTCTAGGTGTTGGTATTGTTGTCGTTGAGCCGATCACACCACACAGTAGATTGGAGAACGACGGTGATGACGACGGCGATGCTTGTTCTGAAACTATGGTTGTTGCTTCTGTGGTTGAGCTCGCGAAGATACTCGCGAACACTTTGCTTGTAGGGCTTGAAGAGCTTGTGCTCGTGGCTCTTGCAGTGAAGCATGTAGATGCTGGTGTCGGTGGTGAGAGTCCATTTGGATTTTCGGCCAATTCTGTGATCAGCAATGAAGGAATGAACGACAAGAAACAGTAACATGATTCGAAAACCAAAAGCAGATGGTAAAAGGAATAACTTTTTGAATGAATAATGGAGGGCTGCAAAGAAAGTTCACATCAAGTCGATAGCTTTACAAGTAAAAGTGAGAATCATTAATGGCGTCTTTTTCAGTTAAACCTCCATTGGTGCTTTTCGATGTTTGAGCTTACTTATTATGAACTGCAACTACTACACTATAATCACAACAACACTACTTGAAGTAACTCCCTCTCATGCACGCACAAAAGCGCATACCATAAAAAGGAGAGGCATATCTCATCTCTCAGAGAACCATAACCAACGAGAAAAACACAATTAATTAATCTTCCATCGAATCAAACACTACAAATCCTTGTTAGAAATGGGCAATCTGTACATTACACACGGGAAGGACAAAAGTAATAATAACCTGAGCTTTGAACTGATACACCAGGAGAAACCACAGTAGTGGATGGCGTAAGAGGCTGAGGAGGTGGTGAAGAAACTGCAGTACTCTTCGCATTGTGATTGATCCCTACTTTATCCAGAATCTCAACGTTTTGGGCTCTTGTACTCTCCTCAGCTAAAGCTTCACAAAATGCCCTATGCGTAACGAAACTATCCCTCCTGTATGCATGTATGTACACACCACCAAACACAAAACCAAATCTGGAAACATCAGCTCCAAACCATTTGGATGTTTCGTGTCCTGGACCCAAAAAATGAAGAGGAGGGAAACGGAATTAAAAACCTGGAAAACAAAGTGCCGCAATCACATTTGTACTCCCTAGTCCCGCAAGTCTTCATGTGAGCTTTCCAATCAGATTGTACTGCATATTTCTTGGAGCATCTCTCGCACTTCCACTTCTTCTCGCCGTGTTTTCTGCAAAAATGTTTCTTGATTCCGGTAAGGTCGCCGAGAGCTCTAGCTGGGCTATGGTGCACGCAAGATGGCTCCGGACACACGTAGACCCTTTTGCGTGGTTCCTTGGTTTCTCGCTGTTTAAGCTTCCATGGCAAGTTGTGGCCTCGTCGGTGAAGCTGCAGATTCTGGTCTCGCTGAAAGCCTTTGCTACAGATCTCGCACACGAATCTGTTTGTGGCCAAAAGGGACTTCGGCGATAAAGCAATCACTTCAGCATCTGGATCTAAAACAAGAGAATCATAATAATAGATAAAACAGATTCTCAGTAGGAATTTACCAAAAGTGAAGACTTTCATGACTTAGAATCGAATTATTACAGACCTGGCATTCCTGGGAGGTTTCGCTTTTTCTTAGGTGGTGCCACTGGAAGTGAAGTGACTTGATTTCCCAACGAAGACACGCCCGTAGCTTCTCCAGAAGCTGTAGAAACTGTCATGTGAGAGGACTTATCAGCCTCCACCATGTTCTTTCCTTGAACAGACCTAAAAAAAAGGTAAAACACTGCTTTCTTCAAACCGATTAAAGAAAATGTAAACTTCGGCTACTTCGTCAATGAATTCTCGGAAGACACAGAACACCCGATCAACAAAAAGATGGTCTTTTGGAAATTTGGATACGGAGATACTCTTTTGCTTCTAAGAAAACTTGAAATTCAACAGCACACAGAAATCTCCTCTCTTAGAATAAAAGACCAAATGCAAAAGCGATCCAACACAGTCCGGTGATCGGAGTTTCGTGGTCCCAAAAGGCGGCTATTTCGGATTCATACTCAAGAGAGAGAGAGAAAGAGTGCATGTGATGAACAGAGACGAGACATCTCATTAGAGAGAGAGAGAAGGAAGTACAGAGAACAACAGAGAGAGAAGGCGGGAGAGATTTGGAGAAAATAATTAAAAATGAGTTAAAAAGCGGCGCACGTTAACCTTAGCGAATGCTCAAAAACACAGTAGCTTATAGGTGGGCGATGAATCCTACCGTCCACGTGGCAAGATTAGATTGCTTGCTGCACATTTGTCGGAAGAAGTCGGACTAGACGGTGGTTGTCGTTTAGCGGTAAAAGCTACAGAGTTCTCTTTTCCTTGATCATCTTTTTTTCGCATTTTTTTTAGTGAAACTTTCTGAAGTGTTCCAGAGACAAAAGGACAATTCTGCCCATTTCAAAGCTCACCACCAATTATTTCTTTTCAATTCTACTTATTTTTTAAAAATTATAAATTTTATCATACCTATTTGGATGGACTTTTCAAAGGTTAATAAGTATTTTTTGCCACCATAAAAGTTTTTTTTTAAGAAAAATAAGTATTTAATTGTAAAATAAAAACACGTCTTTAATATATATGACTTTTTTGACAGTCAAAATACAGCTTTTTAAGAAATTCAAATTTAAAATTTCTAAAAAAAGCCCCGCAAATAGCTTTTTTGGTAAATTTTTCAGATTAATTAATGAGCCTATTTTTTAGCCATGATATTTTACAAATAATTCTCTTAATACATACAAACTCGTCTTCACGTTTATCTTGCAAACTTATCTTATCTATTATAATAAAATGCACAATTTATTATGTATTTAACTATTTATTCAACTTGAATATTTATTTTGAAATTTATATAATATTATTTAGCTTTTTATATGTTTTAATATTTATTTTTTATATTAGTTTTACTTATGTTATAATCCATATAAAAAATTTGGTTAGATATATTTTTATTTATATTTTATGTGGTTTAAAATTATATAATAATTAATATATTGTACTTTGTATATTGTTTAATATACTTTAAATAATTTTTGTAAATAATTTTTATTACAAAATAAAATATAGTTAAATTAAAAGTGTTTTTTATTTTTATATTGCTAAGCAGTCTATTGTATGAAACTCTTTTTAAAAAAATCTTTTTAAAATGATAACTAAACAGTCAACTGGCTTCTTAGAAAAGTTCTTATTAGGAAAGCTATACAGAAAAAAGTTCAACTGATAAAAGCTTTACTGTTATAAGTCCGACAAAACAGAGACTTAATAACATGTTTAACAACAACATTGCCAAGTATGAATTCTATTGATACATATTCAATAGTACGAAATATTATCTTTAATTAATAGAGAGACTCTTTTTAAATGATTCATATAAAAAGAATTTAATATTTCTCGATAGTTGAGAGCGAAGCTTGGTTTCAGTTAGGTCTCAGGTTCAATTTCATGTTAGCCCCTCTTATAAGAGCCTGGGACAGCCGGTGTTTTACTTGTAGGTGAAGAACTAGTTAGGCCCTTAATGATGAAGTGTGCCCACTTGATCCGCCTGTGTGGTAGTGCACTAATTGAATCTTTAAAGAGGTATACTCGCTTGGCCTGCTTACGAAAATTTTCTCGAATAAAAAAATTGTATATTTTAAATAAATTATGTAGGAGACCCTAAACGGGGATGGGGACATATTTGACTTTAAAGTGGGTAGGGGACAAGAACGTGTAACAAATGCTTTGAAGGACAAGAGACGTAGAACTCTAAACATTTGTTCTTATCCTCCGCCTACATTTAATGAAACAAACCGCTAATCCATGTAACACGATAAGCACGAGACTTAGGCATACGAAAACGATGCTCCATTTTCGTAAATTTCCTCCAAGATCTAGTACTAGCCAGAAACGCCTCTTTATTGAGCGTAAAATTGCACCTCTATAAATTTATATTCAACGAGATTTTTATTGTTACGTTGATGTTATTGTTATTTTTGTCACCGTCGGGATTTTAATTATCTTATATATAGAGACCCTGTTTGGCAATCAGCTGATTGCATTAGTTATTAGCTAATAACTAATTCTATCAGCTGATTTGACCTACAGATTGCATTAGTTGTTTGTTATTTGATATTTGGTTAAATTAGTTGTTTACGTGTAAAATAACTTATAAGGAAGTGTTTTTTAAAAAATTATAAGAGTATTAATATTATATATTTTAGTATTTTCTTGAATAATCGTACCAGAATTTAGATTTTAGATATTTAATTATACAAAAATTAAGTTTATAACTCTAATAAAAAATATAGAACATATAATAATAATAATAATAATAATAATAATAACAACAACAACAACAATGCTAATACTAATACTAATACTAATAATAATAATAATCCAACGTAAAAAAATTTTATTAACATGAATGATGTAGCGAGCTATATTATATTAGTATTTTTCATATAATATATATGAATTTTATTATTTAATAAATTAAAAATAACTTATAAGGACCTAACTTAAAAAAATTTATACAGTCACAATTAAATATTTAATTTTACAAAAATTACGATTTTGACAATAATAAAAATAGAACAAAAATTAAAATTTACAAAAAAAGTATAAATGTTTTGTGCATAATTCACAAGCATAACATAATGTGATACATGACACTATTTATAATAATTAATTTTGCTACAGTATCATGCATCAATTATTTTATGGTGTCATGCATGGCACTGTAGCATAATTAATAATAATTCAATTATCCCACACCGCAGCACAATTAATTAATTGTAATTAAGCATTAATTGACTTGCAAAAATTAATTAATATATAACTTGATTTATTTAGAAGGATATAATTGATTTTTTATTTATACATAATCACTTGTTATGTGAAAACGCTACTATTGTGTAGCTTTTCAAATTTAAGCTATTTGAGCTCTAATAACTATTTTTACATGTTCTTACCAAACATAAAGTTCTGCTGTTCGACATGAAAGCCTTGAATCAGCTAAAATATATATAATTCAAGGTTCACCAAACGCAGCCATAAATGAAATAAAAAGAATAAATTTTGTTTTTTAAAATTAGTGTTTTATTTTTAAAATTTTAAAATTATTTTTATTAATATAATTAACAAAATAATGTTAAAATTAATGTTTAAAGAAATTATATAAATATTTGCTTCGGTCAACATAATTTTTTAATCCATTTATAATAAATACACGGCGTTGTTTTGAAATTAAAAAGAACTAGCTCTTTTTCTTTAACGGAGGAATCTGCAGATGTTATTTTTTAGATGCGTATTGGATAAACCTCCAAATTAAGACAATAGCCTGCAAATCACGCTAATAAGATATTCTACATTAGGCAAGCTGTGTACGACAGGCTTAATCGAGAGAATGTATGTAGGAAGATTCTAATATGAAACCTTTTGGCCTCATACCCTCCACTCCACCGACTCAATCCACACGACAATTATGTTCATGTTTTTGCCATCCGTACAATTAATTTAAAGCTTGATGGTTTATCGCGAGACTAAATTCAAAGGCTGAAACTATATCTCTTCAAGTGTAACTTAATTATGAAGATATCATAATTTTAAAATTTTATATTTATATTTATATTATTTTATTAATTGTATTAAAAGATAATTAAAGAAATTGGATTGTTAAAATTTAAATACTTTGATTAAATAAAAATTAAACTCAATAAAATTAAATAAGAAATCTGAATTTTTTAAATTTATTGTCCTTTTACATAATATTTATTGGGAAGGGCAGTGGCAATTGCGTGGATACGGTATTCTTACGGGGGCAGTATAGTAAAAGACTAAAGTAGCAGTAGGTAAAGTCTCGATTGTGTCCAATGTGAAGCCAGTACGTTACGGAACTCTCTGTAGTTGACAAATGGTCCCTCTGAAGGTCCACACTGGGCAGATATTCCATGTGTGGGTATCCATTGTATGTTGATGGTAATCACGGCAGTTTGTTCATCACTTCATTGATCGGGTACGCATTTTCAACGGTCAGGATTCGGGTCGTATTGTAGTCAAACGTTTCCACTTCATTGTACGAAGAAAATCACAAAAGTAAAATCAGCTTTTGTCCATTTACGGTAATTGTACACCGCAGGATACGGTCAGTTGCACTTATTTCTTACACAAGTATATTTATATATTAATACAACTTTCAAATTTGTCGTTGACCATATGTGAGGGCATTTTGGTAATTGTAAACAATGCTGGCATCCATCAACTTTAATTCCAGGGTCCCACTTTCAAATCCAGGTAAGCTCAAAATTAAAAATGATAACAAACAACGACAACACCGAATGATAATTGTAATAATACTATTAGTAGTAATAATCGCAGTTATAATAATAATAATAATAGTCGAAAACTCTTATGGGTGGTCGAGTTGGTGGATTAAGGGGCATGAAGTCAAAAGGTCCTGTGTTAAAATCCTCCTACTTACGCTCTTTTGATCGAGCCTGTATTATAGGATTTGCCTAGTGTGAAATACTTAGTTGGCGTGATTTACAGGCTATTGCGTCAATTCGAAGATTTACCTATTACGCATTTAAAGAATAACAACTACGGGCTCCTCCGTTTCTTAAAAAAATCGAAACTTAATAATAATAATAATACTAACAGTGATAATAATAAAAAAATAAAAATGACAATAAGATCAAAATTTTTAAAAAGTTTTTCTAAATTTTAAGCTGTTTTATAATTTTTTAAAGTTCAAGTTAAAAATATTAAATTTGATTTAAATTCAAGTAGAATTTCTTAATAAAATTGTTATTAATTTAAAGTTTTATTTATTAAAACTAAAAATTTTAAAAACAGATATCTAATGATAGACTTGCATTTTAAATTGTTTAAAAATATAGGAGTTTAATTTGATTTAATAACTAAAAATTCTAATTTCATTAAATTTGGTTTAAAATTTGAATAAAAAATTTAATTTAAGTCACAGTAAAATTAAAAATTTAAACTATAAATTATAAATTAAAAAGCAAGTGTTTGAGTTCACTTGAACATAGAATGTTTGATGTGAAGAAGATAACAGGTGGAAGAATTGGATAAGACTCTCCATCACTCTCAAATCATCTTTTTGTTTACCTTTCAATGGTGGCTTTTCTGTGCACGAGCAAGTCAATTATTGCCGTGTTGTCAAATTTTTCAAAGAGAAATTGATGTTTAGGATCGAAATTTGAAGAAAGATGCTCTCCGTTCGATCTAATCCATTCGCAGAGTTTAAGATCGAATTCGATTGATTTGAATTATTTTTGAAAAATATACAGGAAGGTACAGCTGTGATGTGAAGAGCGAAGCACCAAGTGACTGCAATGTCAAAAGTTGGAATCGATTGCTAGGCCCCCCCAGCAATCATCAACAAGTTGATTATCTTTTAGTTGCCCCCTTTTTTCTGTGATTGCAGTGAGCAAAGTTTGAATCTTTATGCTCGTACCCTGCCCATTCATGCCTTTACAGAAAGGGTTTCTGTTTGCAAGAGCCAATCTTGCTATTCTGATGTGTCCTGTCTACTGTTTAAGATCATTGGATCAATCATACAATGCTTTTAAGAGGTCTCACTTGAGAGATTAATCATTCTGATAAGAAAATTAGTGATAATTGTTATAATAATTTTTACTTCATTAAGTGATTTAATCATTACCTGCACTCACGACTCCATTCATAAGCCCATCATTTTGCATATCCATCATTCACAGATGATAATTTTGCAAAGCTTCAGGTACTCAAGATCCCAGTAAGACACCAAAAGCTATAAAAATGAAAGTTCAGAGCCTTAGCATCTTCCCCACCACTTAATTTGATTTAGAGAATGACGCACCTTTTGATTCTAGCCATTCTTACATCATCAACATGTTACCTACCTATTACATGCTCTAGCACATAGTTTAGATAATGTCTCTTATAATTCAGCACTGGATATATGCAACACAAGAATCACTGTATTGAAGTATTTCACTTGCTAGTGCAGAATATTAGCATAGACATACAGTATAAACATAATACAACTCTTTCTGTTTCAAAGTGCTCTTTGCCTTTTTCTAAATCTTCAATTTGTTATTTCTCCATTTTTAATGATTCTGATCATATTAGCTGCAAGAACTCACAATGGCTTCCTAGTACAAAGAGGACTACTGGCTAAAGGGGCTTGTACAAAGAAGTAGGAGAAAGAAGACCAACAATGTGTGACTTTTCAATCTTTACTCATCTCTTTTTCTGAAAAAAGACAAAAATCTATCCCCATTTCATTTACATGTAAAAATTCTAAGAACTCTAAACGAGATGCATGTAAATTACAATTGATGTCCCTCTATCCCTCTCATATTTGTGAAAGCATATGTACAGAGATTATTTGAGCTTCCCTTTCCCCTGTGGTGTATGTTTCTAACTAAAGGAGGCGGTAAACTACGTATCTGTTGCTCTAGATGGAGAGCACTTTGTTGAATCCCTTCCAGATTGCACGTAGACGTCATGATTAATGGATGCCAACTGCGACAAGTTCTGCAAGAGATGTTTAAATTCAACAAACCGAAGTACGTTGTGAACTTAAAGTGAATATAAGTTAATGGAAATCATCCCAAGTAACTATACCATTGCCAAGAAACCTTACCTTGAAAGAGAAATTTATCAATGAGAGACTAACCGGTACAGAGCCGAATTCTGCCAAGTCGCCACATTCATCCATCTAAAACACGAGGAAACAGAAAATGTAACACTTCAAATCACCACATTCATCAATATGACAAAATCTCAACCACAGCATCTGTGACAAGAAAAAGAATGAACGTGAGCAAGTCTATCTACTTCCCTTAGCTCCACCTTCAATCCACTTCGTCATCACAAGCTAACCTCAGAAGAGATAAATATAAGTCTTTTTCACTCCCCAGTTTCCACCTACCTCAGAATTAGTCCCGGGAAAGAAAATGAAATGATTAACTAAACCTTTTTTCGGAGCTTTTATATTAATTTCCAACCACAAGTTGGTCAAAAACACCATATATACCAAAAGAAAGTTTCATCTGCACGCACATGGCATTGGTTTCTTACAAAAAGGAGCAAAACGTGACCAACAGTACAACTAAAAAGAATTTACTCACAAAGGTGTGTATTAGTGCACCCACCTCATCTCCAGAGTCCGAGGATGAGTCGCAGCTGTCAATATCAGAATTGCTACTATTTTGATCATTTGGTATTCCAGTAGAAAATTGAGATAATCGTGAAACAAAATAGCTTGTGTCATCTACAGTGTCGGGACTTGGCACAAAAGCAGCCTGTACATAGAAGAAAAGAATTAAAAAAAAAAAGGAATCAGAAAGCAGTGACTAGAATTAGTTTCACATATATAATTGCTTATTATTGACATGAGATGATGCAAAGCATTCCAACTAAGAAAAAATTCTCAACCGATTGCAAAGTTTAAAGTTCTTTCATGAAAATACAACAAATGCAATCTTGATAGGCACAATGGATGTCAGTCACTGTTTCTGATTATTCAGTGACTAGTTTTACAAAATGCAGCTGGGGAAGGATGTCATTCAACACCAAAATGGTTGGTGAAAGCTAAGAAGTTGGCAACACTAAGCAAAATAAGGGCACAAATATGAAAACAGTTCTAGCATAATGCCTGTTAACTAGGAAATTATAAATCCAAATCTGCGGCAAGGTTGTACCTTTTGCAAGGCAAGGTTGTTCCAGTCAATTCCTTCAAAAAATAGATGTGCTTTAACCTATAAAGTAAATATAATTAATTCAGAAAACCCAAACTGAAAATTGTAATTCTTAATCAAAACTAAGATAGTGAAATGCTGCTCACCTCCATTGATCCCTTTGCTCCCAACCTCCGGTCTGGATCAAGAATAAGCAACCTAAAAGGAGAAAGGTGACAAAAATGATTAATAAAGTTGAAGTATGGTTTCTTCTAGTGAAGGCCATAAATACCATGCAGATGAAAAGCTCACCGCCCACCTCTTAATCAAGTCTTGGGCTTCATAAGACATGTCATCAGGAACAGAAGGCCATGGGACTTTTCCATTAAGAATGTTGTCAAATATTAACTGCAAACATGAAAAGCCATAAGAATTAATGACTGCTCTCTCTACGAATCAGATCTATTGCAGCAAGGTTTCTTGAAGATGAACACTACAGTTAATCTGGACTCATTCCATGCTACTGGATCCACCAATTTCAGTCAAAACCCATTAGTTCTATGTTTAAAAAGTGTTCACTTTAATACACACAATCTTTGCTTCCCACCTGAGCCACTACAATTTATGATATAAACAGAAGAGTTAAATATACCTCAGGCCGGTCAGCATTAAAAGGTGGAATACCAGTTATCAACTCAAATAGGATTATTCCCACAGACCACCAGTCAGCAGCATAACCTGCAGGACACTCGAAAGGTAAATTGAAGTGGTACATAAGCTTTACATAAGGCCAACTTCAGGTTATGAACCAAACCATGCTCAGTTCCAAGAAGAATTTCAGGGGCCAGATAGTCAGGTGTTCCCACAGCTGAATGCTGATTTCTATTTTCAGAATGTTGACTGCATGGAGTAAGCGCATCTAGAGATATATCCCCTATTGTCTCAGATCCTGATAAATCCATTGTACTGTTTATAAGGCCAATTTTTGAAAGCCCAAAGTCTGTAAGCTGGTAATATAAGGAATCGTTAATACAGGGAGGACTAAAGACAACATATATATTAAAGGTGTCAAGATATGCAGGAAATAGCCTGAAATGCCCAAGATATTCAATGCAAAGAAGAAAACTAACGTTTCAATAGTGTTACAGTAGAAGAAGACAGACAACTTTCTAAACAGTTACTGATGAAGTACTTTGTAGAACACAAGAATTTTCCCGTTGAATTTAGTATCTTGAAAAAGAATATTGATTTATTACCTGAAGCAGATTTCACATTTGAATAGATGAACATAGAGACATGGAGCATTAGGCCCTTTCAATTAAATGCTCTAAAGGTGTGGCCACCCATATGTATGCATTCACACCAGTGCTCATTAATAAACAGGTAACAAACTCCTAGAACATAAGTTCTCTAATAATTTGTATAACACTCAGTAAATCACATCAAACCTTAATGTGCCCATCATGTGCAATCAATATGTTGTCTGGCTTGAGATCACGATGCACTATTCCCATAGAATGGAGATATTCCAATGCAAGAACCTGGAAAATACAAGAACCAACTTTCTGATGAGCCCTGAGAATTCTTGGTTCCTTTTAATCAAAACAAAAAATACAAACCAGTTCTGCAATATATATCCGAGCCACTTCTTCCTCAAGGCAACCAACTTTTCTCAGCAGAGAGTACAAGTCACCACCATTGAGATATTCCATTACCAGATATAGATTATCTCGACAAGTAAATGAGTAGAAGAAACGAACCTGTGGTCACAAGAAGACGTATTAGACCCACAGAAATCAAAGTTAGTAATTCCATAAGCACGGTCAAAAGAAATGAAGTTGCTCAAGCAAGGAGAAGAAGCTGAAGCAGATCAAATCCTAAATTGAAAGCATCTAATCTTTTTACTTGAACCTAAAACATATCTTATCTGAGAGTAATTTAGACAGATATAATACCACAAATGGATTTCGAACTGTTATCAGTATGTTACGCTCTGCTACTATTCGCTGAACATCATTCTTCCGCAACATATCCATCTTTTTCACTGCCTGCTTGATAAAATTGATAAAATTACATTAGGTGAATCTAGGAAATCACCACTGTCAGAACGTTCAACACAAAAATTATTAAATTATCAAAATTAGATTCAAACTGTTGATTCTCTGTGAAAGAAAATGCATTTGTTCTTTTCACCTCAGTTGACTATATTAGAAGTACCAATCACATCCCGATACTGAAATCTAGACAAGCCAATGACTTAGCTATCACCGACCTTGTTTTTGATGTCTTAAATCTAACACCTTGTTAAGCAAGTAGACTTCCCAGTTTCATTGCCCATAAAGATTGCATGGATAAATTTAAAAAATAAACTTAAAAACTGGCATTTATAAACTAGTAAAATTTAACTTAACGAACATGACCAGTTTTCATTTCAATGTTGCTATTGTCATCTTTGCTGCACAACTAAAATATTCCACAAAACAATAAAAAATCATTGAAGTGACTAAGGATGTTCCAAGAACTATATAACAAGGAAAAGTCAAGATAGCTCTCTGGAAGGCTACATTTTCAGTCACCAAAATTGGGAAAAATGAATTGATACATACCTTTATTGCAAATAAGTCTCCTGTTATCCGTTTGCGAGCAAGAAAGACTTTTCCAAAAGCACCTCTGCTAATTGGTTTGATTATTTCAAAATCATCAATACTTGTTCGCTCTCTTTGTGAAGAGTTTCTAGGAGTTGATGCTCCACTACTATGAGATACACAATCCAGGAGAAGTTTAGGAAATTCCAAGTGTTTACCATCGCCTTTTGGACTTCTGCTATCCGTTAGGTCACAAGCAAGTATATACTTCTCCCTGCAAATGTTGCAAAGAGATGTCATGAATAATCAACAAGCGTATCCAGTCCTTTTACTAAGAGAACTAGTGTGATTAATAGTGTACCGCAGAAGTTTCTCTACCCGGCTCCCAAAAGTATCTATTACCAAAGCTTTTAGCTTGCTTTGCTGTAACACATCCTGCAAATCTTGCAAATAAGCTAGCAGAACATCATGTGCCCCTTCCTTGGAAATATCAGTGCTAGCTACACAACTTGCTATGTTTGCAAGATCCCTCATCTGAAAATAACATTACAAAATATGTACCTGCCATTACCTCCAGCAAGCTAACATTTTCAAACAATTATAGCATGCAACAATAGTTTGTAACAAACGCTTCCAAACAAATTAAACAAGCCAGTGATATATAACATGAAGCACTAGTGTAGTTTCACAATAAAACATTAAAATGGACGCTACAACATACTAAACTGCAGAAGAAAGTTTTCAAGACACTGATTTGTGTCACATAATTACCCACATTGTATCTGGGGGCTCAATCGGACTAATACAGCATTTCTATCCATAAAGTTTTTCAAGGTGATTCAAGAAACTTTTAATGTTGCTATTCAAACATTTTACTATGATATGCAATTGTAAAATCAGATTACAAACAAATAGCTACAGATGGTCGCCTTCAGGAAGCCACCACAAAGCTGATTCTAGCATCGTAAGGATTGTTATACCATAATACTTACACTAGTAACAGAAAATTCTTATATACCATAGTTTTACCAACAAGAGAATGACTAACCTGTTGGGTATCCTCCAGCTCAGAAGGATTGTTATGTTCTAACCAGAAAGAATCAAAGTGACCAGCCCTAGGAGTATTTGTGGATGAAACTGAAGTCATACTCCCAGCCGAGGAGGAAGCACCATAGTTACATAACTTCATAGCCATGTGGCCCTTCAAGCTAAAAGATGGTAGGAGAGAATCATCTATGCTGGCAATATCCATTTCATGTATCTCTTCAACCATTCCTTCAACACCTTTGTTCCTCCATTCACATACTCTGGGGGAGTAAACTTCGGTTGCGGCAGAACTAGAATTTTGTATCTTTGAATTATCAGGGCTGTCATATGAAGAATGGCCATTCATATTTCGAGACTCTATAATCCGTTCCAATATCTCTGCAAAGTTTGAAAGACGTTCATCTACATCTACAGAATTCAAGTCACACTTATCCGCATATGCACATATATAAGAATGTGATTCTAGTCGTGAAATTGGGACAATTTCTTCGCATATCCGACATATTTCTGAATCAGATTCATCCAAAACCGGTCGTCGGTCATGGTGATAATCATCAAAGTTTTCTGCCTCCTCAGGAAGTGAACCAAAACTAGATACATTCACCAAGTTTCCAGCAAACCCGTTATCAGCTTCTTGCAAAGTAATGCCATTTTTTGACTTTTGAGCAAGCAAATTTTGTCCACACGTCTGATAATTGTTTCTGGTAGTTACATCACTCTCATCAGTTGCCTCTTCAAGCCCAGTACACATTGCCTCAGGGGGCTTAGAGTAATTACTCTGTCCCAGCGGCTGTTTTCTGGCATCACTACTATGACTTAAAGTATAATCTGGATCAGATTCGGCAATCCCACGATTGGCAACCCAACTCATATCAACTGAAGGAATTCTTTCCAGACATCTCTTGAATTTTCTAAGAGATTTCTTATCAATCGGTTCACGGTCTTTCTGAAATTGCAACAACCTCGTGCAACGTGTCAATATAAAAAGCAATCTAGTAATTAGCCACTTCAAAAGTCCGGTTTGGCACTGACTTCTTTTCTCAGTTAGATCTTGAACAATTATTTCACATTTGGAACGAAACCGAACACAGGCCATTTTCATACAGATTTGAGCAAGAATCAGGAGATCCTCTGCCATTTTCTGCTCTTCTTCCAGTGAAGCATCAATATTTTCAAGAACATCAATCACTTCTCCAGCAAAACTAGCCAGCTCTGCATTGACCACTTCTTTAGCAGCATCAAATCTCGCCCGCAATGAACCCAATAATTCCTGATTTGACATAAAAGATAGAAAGACTACTCATTTTAGTTTACCTCTACAATCAGAATGCTCAACAAACTAATTAGATTTTCTTGACAATCAAATGCATACACATCGAACATGGTTGCACTCGGATTATTAAATAGTGCACCAAACCATAACATTTATACACGAGTTAGTCAAAATAGGATTTTTACCATATTCAAGAGAAGCAGTCTGCTTCCCAAGATGCTGTTAATTAAAGAATTTGGTCAATGAAAGAGAAACTGGGTTGTGGGAGGAAGGGGGGAGGAATGAAAAAAAAAGCCAATCAAATGAAGTAGTATGGAATGCCAATGCACCCTTTTCTACTACCTTGTTAAAAATTCCCAAATAATCCTACTATAAAAACAACAAAGTTTACCTCCAGATCGCTGTAACTATGAGCCCGTGATTGCACTGGTTGAATGCCACCTTTTGGTCCTATCTCATGTGAGAAACTTTTCAAACATTTTGATGGTTTACTCCGCCTTACATTCTCAAAATAAGACTGTTTTGCATTTAGGTTATCATTTCCATTGCAAAATTTGCTTCCCAAATGTTCCCTTATTTCTGATGTCTTAGTTTCCATGCTTCTCTCCTGTCAAATAGATGCATTGCTATTTCAGTACTTCTAGTAAAGCAAAAAGGATCATTAAGCATTGGCGTAGGCATAAGCAATTGAATACCAGTCCAAACAAATGATCACCTCAGTATTTGGAGTGACATCACTGACAACTTGCCGAGCATCCCTGGAAAAGTAAGATGTGAGCCATCGGGATATCTTTTTTCCTTTACGCGTTTCATCTAGAAATATGAATAAAAAATCAGATATTTTGGGAATAAATGGATCCTACCATCCAAAATAAACAAAGGTACAAAAAACGATTTTCCAGTAATGGAATTTTCAATTAAGAAGATTGTTGAAGGAAACAAAAGCAACATTTAAGTGAGTTCCCCTGGATACGAATACCAATATTTGACAGCAAATGAGAAGACACCGAGCGATTCACATTCTTCACACTAATAGTAGTTAAAAAAGGCAATCAGTCCAACAGGCCAACTGAAGTATGCACTCCAAAATGTTAGGCAACAAAAAACTCCACTTTTCAAAGTACTGGCTTTCTAATTATCTTCGTAACATATTTTAGTTAAATAGAGACAATATTCTTCCTCCTAAAGATACATAAAAGCTTCAAAATGAAATATAAATTACTTAGCATGAAAAATATGAAACAAAGGCTCACCCAGGATTTCTAGATTCTAATCCAAATTGACTGACAGGAACGAAAGTCATCTGCAAATCACAAGTTCATGCTTTGAATGGCTAAATGCAAGAATTTATAGTACCTTTTCTAAGCCCCATTAAGAAGAGAACTGATGATCTCAGCTTTTTAGGACCCATGTCTATGCAATAACTAGTTGTTTAAACGCTTCTCACAAGGCTCAAGTAATTAGGCAGTAGGATGAAAACTAAAAGTAAGAAGGCAGGTTTTCTAAAACAATGTAGACGGGAAAGTTCGCAACGAGTGAGTAAAAAATCTTATCCGTAATCCATAATGGAGAAAGTTAGCACAAATATTACAGCAACTGTACGAGAAAGTTGTAGCAACGCCAAAACAATAACATTGCAGGTGAAATAGAGCGTACACTCATTGAAAGGGATAGAAAACAAGATGGTGGGCTATTCCCACAAAAGTACAAAGATTCTCAGGCGATGATGGTTTCCTATATATGAATAATGACATGGGCAGGTTTTTCTCGATGATAAGAAGATAGCTAGAGACTTTTCATTCAAAAATCAAATGGAAGCTTCAGAAACACAATGCCAATTCAAGAAATTTACAATCTGAGCAAATATATCCACATCTAGCTTAGTTCCAAACTGCCCCGAGTCGACAAATTGTAATTTATGAAGCAACTAGTCCCGAAAAATCCTGTTTAACCCGAAGAAACTGAAACGGGTGAGTGAGTGAACAAGACAACGGCTGGGAAGCCATAGTAGTGGCGAGTCTATGTCTCGTCCTCAGCTTCAACCACCATTCTAAAACAGTTCGGAGGAAACAAAAGTAGTGAAAAACAAACAAACCTGACAAGTCAATTCTATTTCTAGAATTTCCAAACCCAAAAAAAATCACAGACAACGAAAACACAAAACCGAAACCCCAACAAACAAAAGTGAAAAGAAAACGATAACGTTAAATTAAAGAACACATGAAACAACCTTGTTTTGAAGAAGCACTAACGCTACGTCCCTGAGCCATAACGTTCGGTTTAGGCCTTCCTTTCACGGGAGGCCTTGACAAACCTCCACAGTTCTTGGATTCCGTAAACTCTTCAACTCTCGAACTCGGTTGCTCGACCCGACCCGTTCTAATCCGATTCAACCCGCTCGGAATACCCACCTCCGACGAACCTCCACTGCTTCCACTTGATTCAGTCATCGTTAAGAATTTTTCTTTTTTTTTTTAAACAGAAGAAACTCCTAACAAATTGAACTAGGTTTACTCTTGCTTATTATTTTCTCGGCAACCAAAGATGAAAAAGATCAACAAATCCCTGAACTACTTCAGTCGTCATAACCAGAATCGCTAAAAATCAGGGTACGAGCCGAGTTAGTTGGGATCAAATTTAACAAACAAAAAACTTGCGAGTAAAATAGAGTTTTCAGAATTTGTCTTCTAGCAGTAGATAAGAGACGAGGAAACGAGCCCCGTTGTCTGGTGGTGGTTAGACTTCTCAAACAGATGAGAAAAAAGACACACATATACGCACAAGGCCTTGGTTAAACCAACAAAAGGAGCCTTTTTTTTTCCCCCTTCTTGTGTGTTGCGCAGAGTTCGGTACCTGATAGCGACATCAACTTAACCTAAACAATTCATCAAAATTCAAACCCCTAATTTTGAAAGGTAAGCGCCCACAATGACATAGATTTTTAAAAAAACCTACGAAATATCCGTTACAAAAATTAAATCTTGGAGTAAACCCAATTTCAGATTCAACGAGAACGAGTCAGAACTTGGACTAAAATTAAAAATTAAAAGTGGAAGAAGAAGAAGATAAGTGGTCCTTTCGATGGCTTACCATGTCAAGAATCGTCCAAAACACGTGCACGTTCCTTCTCCGCCATAGCCACAGTATGACACACAATCTTACCAAAGTCTCTATCTTGGATTCTGATTCTGATGTGTTTTAATCCGTGTTCAAGAGTTTCTCTCCTCTACGTCGATGAAAGTGGGGAAGTTTCATCACGTAGAAGAGAGAAACTTCCAAGATTTTGTTCATCAAGATTCTCATTGATCACAATTAATCACTTTTATATGCACACCCAAAAAAAAATTAATAAAATCTCCAATTTATCAAATTTATTTCCTTTTTCTAAGCAAATTAAGGTTAATCAATCCAAAGATTTCTGCTTTTTTAATTTTCCTTTTAATCTCTGATGGGATTATTTTGGAAATTAATTGCTGATTATTAACGACCTTTTTGTCGGATTGTGTCCAAATCTCAAATGCGAATGGAATTTCAACACGTGGCTATTGATGGTTAGATGCGAATATTAAAAGAATGTAAGGACCAAAAGGGAACAAAGATAAGAATCTTTTGGAGGCTCTCCTATCCTGCCAATTTTGAACATTAGTTATAGTGCTCTTTGATCTTTTTTTGACTAATTTAGTTTTAGGAAATAGGATAATGTAGCACTAGCACGCCTTGTTGTAAGATATTTTACAAAAATAAACCGGTTTTATTAATATAACATTAAAAATTTTGAACCAGTTTATTTTTAAGTTCAATTTTTAACTTTTTAGTTTGATTTAGTTTAATAATCTTTATAGTTAAAAACTAATAAGTTTATTATTTAATCGGTTAGTTTTTGTAAATTAATTAATTTTAATTTAACAATATCTTTTTTCAATTAATTTTGAATTTTTCTATAGATAAGAGTACTCTTATTCAATCTTTTTCAAATTCTTTAAATTTATTTAATCTCTAACTGATTTTATAACAATCTAATATCTGTTGAGTCTTTTAAATCTTAAAGCTCTTATCTTATCAGTTTAATTTCCAATCTAATTTTTAAGTTTTAACACATTGTGTTGTTTAATACTTTGGACCGATTTGTTTTTCTTTAATTAATTTAGTTTTGTTAAATAGTAGTTGATTTTTACAATGAAAAAGTTTCATAATTAAATTTATCTTAAAAAAGGAAGCAAATTTTAGTATTTTTGACTAATTTAGTATTTGCAAATTGGATAACTTAGCATTAGCATTTATTGTTTTGACTTAATTTTTTCTTTAATTAATTTAATTTTTTAAATTATCTATGCTACTTCTTTTTTAAGAATAAATCAAAGGTTATTTTTTATCAAATAGAATGTTAGTATAATGAAAAGAAAGGAATATACGGTTAATTACCTTTAAATTAGCGGTAAGACTATTTACTACTGTTCATAAATCTCGCAGCTTAGTGAAATTTCTACTGTTGTTGTTTTACTTGTAAGTTGACATTTTATTATTTAAATTATTATATTTAAGATTATTATTTGTTTTAATGTAATAATTACTAGTTTTCTGTTTAGTTAAAAGATAAAAACGACATCGTATTAAAATTTAAATTTTAAATGAAAATGAAAATTAACGATAAAAAGAATTGTGATATACTTAAAACAATATAAAAGAAAACAGTAATTTTTAAAAATATAAGGACTAAAATGAAAAAAGACTAGAGTGGATATGGGCTTATCTCAGACTTGACAAGGCGTGTGCAAGTCTGTCTCAAAGTCAGCATCCTGGAGAGGCAAAATGAACTTGAAAGGAAGAAGCTACAGAGGAATCACTAAAAACTAAAGTATGGTGTAGATACGATTTTCAAAAGGTTGAAGCAGGCAGGATTCATGTTCTTATTAGTTTCTTAAACAACTAGGAAGTAAGGTAGTGAGGACTTTCGGGCAAAAAAAAAACTAGGAATTAAGGTACAACAATGGCAGCCCCAAAGGATCTGTAATTCCAACACATGAAAATGGTGGAACTGAAGTTAATTGCCATCATCAACTTGACTGTTTCCATACAGGCTCTCCCTTCTTTTGGGAAAACCTGTGGACTCCAGGGTTGGACCCCTATATTTAAGCTCTGCAGGTGCTCTGTAATTAGGATCTACAGAAGTTGATCTCACATTGGCGTCAGTGGAACTCGGCCTAAAAGAACCCGTGTTGGTGTCGGCAGAACTCGGTCTAAAAGGAGCAGCTGCTCCTCCAGGATACCGTGATGGAGAAAGGTACCTCCTAGGTGGACCTCTCAAACCACCTGCTGCTCTTAAGTCCATAACATCAGCATTTCTCGAAGATGATTCGACAAATGATGAAGCTGAACCCAGTGGAACTCCAGTTCTAGCAGGATTGGAAGTAAAGGGATCATCTGGTCCCCATGATGTAAGTGATTCCCTCTTTTTGGCAAAGAATTGCCAGGCTCCAAACAGGAAGATTAAGAAGAAAATCACAGGGCTTGTCCAGAGCATTGTGTTGAAATCTCCTTTAAATATCGGGAGGTTAGAGCGGTATATACCCACAAATCCGTTCCCAAGTCCGAGAATAATCAGCTTTTCATGATCACCTGCTATCAAGGGTATCAGATTTTTTCCATTAAAATCATCTTCTGTTGCCTGGTAATTAAGAAATGATGATCTGATCTCATCTAAACCAGCAGAAAAGAGCAGACGAGGTCCACCAGCCCTTACATAATGATGAGAAGAAACATTATATACTAAAACCTTCTCTTGATTCATGACAAGTAAGTACCCTTTAATCAATTTAAACGCAATCGGTTCAATCAAGTCGACTTTTCTTTTGGACTTAACCCTGCATTTGAAGTTCATCACATCCCCTAATAACAACACATGAATCAGATCACCCTCTGATGTAAATCCATATGCTTTAGATCGCTCAGTAGTATCAAAAGCAAAACTCCGAACAAGCGAATGATTCGATCCTTCACATTCGGATTCTCTGACCGTCATGCTCCTCAAATCCAACGAACCCGCACCATTCTCCGTCAAGAACAAAAGCTTTTGCCTCAAGAATGCCAATGGTTTGCTAACTGGCATAGCAGAGCCATGAATGGTCCCATTTTCTCTGAAAACCCGAATCATCCCATTAGCATCCGACGACAAAACATATTTCAATCTCCCAACATGATGCATCTCCAAGATGGTAATACCATAACCTTCATCCCCATTTCTATTCAAGGCAAATTTACCAACACTTACCATAAAGAGTGATGTTAACTCTTCCCCATTTGAACTCTCATAAACTTTGTGCATCAGAATCTCACCATTTTGATGCCCAGTCACCACAAAACTCTCATTCTTATACACAGACAAGTAGGAAGTCATAGCCGTAATCGGTGAATCGCATTTCGTGTCAAACTCAACCAAAACATCCCCACTGCTTGAGAACACATAAACCCTCCCTTTATCATCCCCAACAGCAACATACTTGTTAAGCCCCTCATAGTCTCGAAATGGCAAAACATCAATATAAGTTGCATCAGAATCCAATTTCACCGCAGACACAAAATGGAATCTCTCAGACCAAAAAGGACTAAACTTGGTGACCGAAACAGCTCTCACCTTCTCTCCATCTCTGTTTTTGCTCTCTCCTTTCATTTCGTCACCAATCACTTTCCTTCTCCCATCAGTCTTATCCCGTTCTTGACTCTCTTTCCTATCTAAAGTCACCGTCTTAGGATACTCCAACACTTTGGGTTCTAACTTAGCAACTAAATCACTTAGGTTCCTCACTAACTCCTCAAGTCTCTGCAATAAAATCTCTTGTGGATTGGATTCGTTTGCAGACTCCTCCGGTTCTTGATGGGTTGGGACTGAACTAGAGTTTGCAAAAGCTCCAAGTAGTTGAGAAGCCAAAATGAAGAGAAAACAAACCAAAATGAAGAACTTGCCTTGATGGGGTTTTGCAGCCATTGAAGAGAAGCTCGAAGTCGAAGACCGTCGAATTCCAGCGTATGATCGTTGGCATATAATTCCTCGAACGTGGCACGCGTGGAATCGTAGATCTTTGATAATCGGATCCAAAGACTTAGAAGGAATGTTTTGTTAGATTTAACGCATCTAATTTACGAAAAAATGGGGATTTTGGATCAAGTTGATGTTGTGTTTGAGGATTTATTGACTTAGGTCCGTACAGTAAAATGCGTCTTAGGGCAAGAAACCAGGTTTTATCAGGCGAAACTTGTGTGCTGTGCCTGTGTATCTAAAAGCGGTTCTTCTTGTCTGCTGAAACTAAAGGAAGTTATCCTCTACACTCGGTTCTATCTGGCGCATTTTGGTGGCCTTTTTTTTTATTTGAAAGGAGAATACATTAATCGTAAGTAACTAAACGGGGAAACGAAACACCCGAAATATCATCGAGGAGAATAGACAGGCAACCTACAGGCAGGTGCTGAAATTTCTGGATGCCAAGTTTCAGAAAAATGACATAGTTAGCTAACCAATCCGCAGCCCTATTAGCTTGTCGATAGACATGCTTTACTTTCACGATCCAATCCCTAACGAATAAGTTTTGAATCCCCAAAACGAGGGAGGTAAAAATGGATGGACTGGGTCATAGGAAAAGAGACAATTGTAATGACGAGCAACGAGTCCACTTCGAGTTCCACCCGTCGGTATCCAAAATCCCAGGCTTATAGTTGGATGAGAGTTTTAGTAACTTATAGGTCTAGCAAATTTACACGTCTTATTAGGTACTAGCAAATCTAGACATCATCAAATATATCCTTTAATTATATTTTATATTTTATTTATTTATGTATTTATTATAATTTTATTTACATAATTATTTAACATGTCAATTTTACTTATTTACTCTTTAATCTGCATCACTCTTTTATTGTCACATCTACATATAAATCTACCAAAAACAGCCTCTTTATTATGTAAGGATAAAGTTGCATCTTATCAAATTACCCCAGACTCCACTTTATTGTAGAACTTCAAACCGAGTGTAATAATAAAGATAAGAGTTTTATCAACAAAATTTGAGATCACAGGTAAAATATAAGGGTTAAAAGATAACTCTATTATTATCATTAATGCGTCTTTCCAGCAGAGGAAAGTCTTCCTTGTAAGATTTAACCATCACACAAAGAATGAGATTTGGAGTTGGTAAAAACAACGGGAACAAAAGAAATAACAAGATAAAGATGTTTGAAGATTGCCTCTAGTCGGAACAAATGTTCCTTGTCAACAACTTCAAGTAATTCTCATATATTTCTAAGTCTTGGTATTGGATTCTTATCCTAATCCAAGATTGAAAATCAAGATCATCGTCATCATTTTAACAGAGAAATTGGTGAGTAGGTTGGCAACAATGAATTTTCTTCTGTTGTTGTTTTCTATTTTTCTTCTTCCTCCGTCGATTGTAAAGCTCATCAACATCACTGTCTGAGCCATGATTCAAATAGATTTTACAGTCTGAATCACACATGGAAATATCGACATTCCAAACAAAATGTCTACGATAATAGCTAATATAAAGAGATTCTTTATTAGGTTTAAAGTAATGTATTGAAAGTCCATTTTTAACTTCTAAATGTGAGAATACTAATTGAATTATCAAAATAGGACTAAATATAATTAAAAGTCTAGGTTGATCTTCGTTGGGTCAAAATATATGTAATTACGTAATAAAAATATTAATCTAACTTAATTTATCACGTCATTCATATTAATAGATAACTAATGCCAGTAAAATTTATGAGTACTTCAAAATAGTATTACAAAATTAAAAGAAATTTAAAATTTTTATTAACCCTTTTTAATTGAAGTAAAATTATTTAAATTCTAAATTATTAAAGATGGGTCATATTTAATTATACAACCTTTCACATTAATATCGCATACACACAAAAAAGTCTTCAATTAATTCAATGTTTAATTAAACATATTTTTAAAGATTTTTTGCTAAACTGATAAAGTGTGCAACAAGTAACAAAAAGTGTTTCAGTTAATTATAAGAATAATGATTAGATTCAAATCTAATTAAAAATTAATAAATTAAATTAAAATTCTTCAAGTTTTAAGTCAAATTTTAATTTAAGACTAACGCAAACTACAAACTAATTTAACTCATTAATATGCTTAATTCAATAATATCAAATAATTTATTAAATAAATATATCTGATCAAACAAACTATGAATTATTATATAATCATAACGATTTATCTAACATAGCATGTGCGAGTTTAGTACGCCTAAGAGCAATACACACCAACATGTATAACGTTAGTGATATAGAATCTCATAATCCTTGCGGGAAAGACAACCGTCAGGACTTCAACCCATCAGACCTCTGCTTTGGGACTTCGAGTCACTATCAGAAAGCAATTTGATGCGTCTTGAACGTATAGGGACTTTTTTTTTTAATACGACCAGGGACAATCAAGTTGGTATTTACTGGCCCTAATGCAGGCATTACGTCTCATTATTGCACATAAATAAAGTTAAGAAAACAAACACCACCATGAATGAGATTTAAGTAATGAACCTGAGGTCCTGAGCAGCAACGCTACATGGTTCTAATAGATACGCCAGAATCTTTCTTTGGGAGATTCTTATCCAACTTGAAAGAGGCATATATGGCTTCGACATGGCCAATGACTGCGCCACGATTGAAATTGCTCGATTTTAGAGAAGGGCATCTTAATATCTCGTGTAAAGAGGGACCAGATTTTGTCTGTCGGCCATTTTTAGGGTTTTGAGTACCGTCGGATCCAAGTTGTGTACCACTAAACTTGGCCGAAGTAGTTTTTCTCGATCTATTCTGTGTCTGGATCTGCAAGGAGGAAGAAAAAGCAACGAATTTGGTACTTGTTACGCAGACAAATGACTTTTTAGTGCTCAAGTGATGAAAAAAATTCATCAAAGCATATTCCATTCGAATTCACATAATTTTCCTTTGACTCCGCTACAAGTAATGACTTAAATGAACGGAGAAAACTCCTATCTCTACTGTGCAATGGCTAGAGGAAAGCTCGCGGAAGGACCAACATAACTGGGACAGACCTCTCAAACTTGCACAAACTTGGCTAGTTAAATATCTTTTACAGAAAGCTTACCTCAACTGAAGATTCATCTGATGGTGACGCCGAGCTTCTGCTATCATCTCTTTCAAACACAAATGAACGTACATTGCCGGATCCATGCTTGTTGAGTGACGGCAAAGAATTTTTGTTGGACCGACTAAGAAAAGATGCCTGCTTCATTTGCAAAATTCTGGTTAATGACATCAAATAAATTAACAAATTTTCTTCGTGCCAACATACCAATTCAAATATTTAAATTCAAGTTTAATTAAGGTCAATTTAGTTCATTAACTTTAAATTAAAATTATTTTAATTTAAATTCAAACAAATTAATTTTAATCTATTAAATTTAAAATAAAACTATTTTTTTCCTCTATGAATATGTATTAAATTAAGAGTTAATACTTGGATGCATAATAAGCCTAGTTACCTTTACCAAAATATAAATTTAGAAAGTTACCAAGTTAGATACATGAGCCGACTGATTCTTCCAACTTAAATGTTACATTACCTTGGATGATGAGATTCTGCTTCCTCCTATAGATAACATATGAAAAGAGGCTGCAAAACAGAAGTTACCAGCACCCAGCATTAGGAGTCATAAGTATGTTTACATTACTAGGTCGTCCGGAGACAATATGCACCGAAATAGTTTCTACTATTAGTAAGTGGGTGAAATTTGCGGTAGATCATACATGTTATTCTGGCTCGCTTCCTAGCATCAGGCGCATCATTCAGTTTCTTTATAAGACCGAAGATTTCTCTAGAGCCACGATCCTCTGCTGGTGATAAAAAAGTAGCTTGCTCTTCCTGTTTTCAGATGAAATTTGCTGTAAGCATCTAGCAAACGAAGATTTACGAATAAGAGACATAATAATACAAGTATCATGTAGGACAATCTGCTAACAACTCACAGCTTCATTAGAGAGGCGCTCCTTAACAAGCCTGTTTTCAGTCTCCTCATCATCGGATGATTGGTAAATATCATTCTTATCTGTAAACATCTGGGAAATCATTTCCTTTGCCTTTTTCATATTCATTCGGACAATATTTCTTGGAACAACAGATTCTGGCTCGTTATCAAAAAGATCTTCATCCTCTTCGCTTTCCTCATTCTCTGTGTCTTCAAGCAGGGTTTTATCTCCCTGTTTAGAACCACATCTCAATTTCTGTAAAAGGGTTTCTGTTCCAGCAGCATCCTGTTGTTCAAGCCATTTCTGATGAAGCTCAGTACGCATTTCCTCGTCAGCGGGTTTTTCTTCATATTGAGTTATCATATCTTTAAGTTCTTCAGAATCTGTGTTGTCCTCATCTTCCTCGTCATCTTGGAATCGACCTAAGTCGTTATCACTGTCATCTTCTTCCTCAGCTTCTTCGTCAACAAAAGCTTTGACAGGATCACCTACTGGAGTAGAGCAAAAACCGACAGATCCATGAAGGAGGGGATCAACATTCTCTTTGTCGTTATCCTCTTCTTCACAGCTATATAGCAACAAAGCAATAACTTCACCTTTAGAACAGTAAGTTGAACTACAGCGTAATCATATCTATACATGCTATTATAACCATGGGACCACCAGCTCCACATGATTCCATAGGTCATCCCTGTAACTGAGTTGATGTCAGTAAAGGATATGTCAAGAGAAAATGATACAGAGACGATCGATGGCTTCTATGACTTGAAACAGCAGATGACCAAAGTCATAAATGACCGATTACTCAAATTATGCTCTTGATAAAAGAAGGAAATGCAACAGAACAATATCATTCTCATATCTAGAAGGAGAGTTTCTAAACAACTTACAGTTCATGAAGGGAAGCAGAATCAAGCTTTAAGTTCATTGCAAGCACGGAAGGAGCCATATCTTCTTCCAGAGGGCTGCTGGGTGTCTCATCTGGCAGCTCCTCTAGAGAATCACCTTTTTCGGAATCAAGAGCTAAATCCTATAAAACGTGTCAAAGAAAAGAATTATCTTCTGATTATCATGCAATCCAAGAATGAAAATGACAAAGTGAACATATTAAATAAAACCTGAGTATCATCAATGGGAGCTCGAAACTTTTGCTTTGATTCTTCTACCGGAGCCTGAAATTAGCAGAAGCAATTACTGGACAATATTATATGCCAATTTTCCAATATTTAAACAACAGGATAAAACTGTAAAAACTTCAAACCTAGTTTTTATGTCAAATTGAATAATCTCAAAGCAATAACCAAGACATCAAACGATTGGCCAAGCGGTAGCTTTTCCTATACCTCATATTCACTCACTGTTGTTCAGATGTGCATGAAATCAGATACAGTTCCTAAATTACTTACAAACTACAAGCAATCCAGAAACTTGATGGGTATCCATTTCAGGATGGATGACTATGGAGTCGCTGAAGGACATAGATATAAGCACACATGATATTCGTAAATATTAAAGGAAAAGAAAGAACGACTCAATTACCCTCGGAGAAGCTGCGTTTTCATGTCTCTGATCTAAGTCATCCTTGGATCTGCTGCTTTTGCTCTCACCAGGACAAACTTTTCTGTTTACATTATCTGTCTTTGCAACTTTATGATATTCTATCTCAACATCAAAATCCACCGTATCCTCTATAGAAAGTGCATCATGGTCATCAAGCAAAGAGCTTCGACTTTCGACAATTGATCTGCCAACCAAAATATTCCAGCAAAATCACAGAATGACTAAAGACAAACAACACTTACAGCGAATACAATTAATTTAAGGTCACCCACTTTTTCGCAACCTCAAGTTTCCTTTTCCGGATCTTCTCCAAGATACTGGATATGGGCTTTTGAACAAGAGGGACAGGTTTAAACGACGCATCTCTCGTTTCTAACAGAAGGGAAAAGGATATTTAAATATTTATAAAAGCGTTCGTATAGCATGTAAGATGTAACATCAATTTTTTAATGATTTTAACAACATTTACCTCTCAACAATCTCTGAGATTCAACACGCAGCCCCTTAAGACGGTTTCTTCTTTCCAGCTTAATGAAAACGTTTAAAAAAAAAAAGCAACTCCGAAAATCAGACAAACTAAACATTCCAAATAAATGTCATTGTATCATTTTAGTATAGAAACAAGCATAGACTTACCTTCTCTCCCCTTTTTCCGGTGGAAGCAGTTGAATTATCATCAAATCCATAATTATTTGGTCTTCTCTTCTTGCTATGCGTCTCTTCCTCACCAATTATCTCACCAGATTCGTTCTCCACAGAAAAACCATTGCTCTCCTCCGACGATTCAAACACATTCCTTTGGTCTTCTTCACAAGATTTGTCAAATTCCCCAAATTCCAGCACTCTCTTAACCCCAATCCTACCTTCTTCACCGTTAATTTCTTTCAAACTGGAATTCACCTCATCAACTGCTTCAAATTCATCAAAATCCTTCTCCACTGAATCTCGTGTTTTAGATACAGGAGAACTAGTAGCGTGCAACGAAGGAGCATCACCACCCGATGGACTTACAGGAGGATCTACACTGATCTGAGCAGTGGATTTTCTCAAACGTTTTAGCTTTCTTGCAGGAACCGGAGGCGGAGACTTTTCTGCATCAGAGAACAGTGGAAATTCTTCTTCGCTATCCATCTTCTCCGATGAGACGTGCTTCTCCGACGACGAGGAAACGAAAATGTAAAGTTTCGCCGTTTAAAGCATTGGACTTAGAGGGCGATATTTACAGGTCGGGGAAGAGTGGATTTTGGCGCCAAATACTTCAAAATGTTTGAAGGCGGTTCATATTATGCATTTGCGACTTTGAACCGCCAAAACGCGATTGGAATATGAGCTGAGATCCAATGCAGGCGAGACTACAGTTTCACCCTCACGATTAATGTTGTTTGATCCCCCAATGTGTGGTGATCAAGGAGTGCATTATTAAAGACATGTTTAATTCTAAATTTCTAATTATGATTTTAATTTTAATTTCTTATTTTATAATTTATAAAACTATAAAAATGAAATTTTCATTTTCATTTTTTATTTTTCACTATAAAATCATGTATAATAAAATTCGGAACTACTTTAATGATAGATACTTTAAATTTAAAATATTTTCAAAGTACTATAATTAAAATTTTAAATAAATTAATATATTTATAATTCAAAATTATTTCATTTTTCAACCATTATTATTTTCATATTTTAAATTTTAAAATTTATAATCAATTTATTATTAATATTACTAACAAGTATTTTGTTAAAATAAAAATATCTTATTACTTCATAAATAAAAATAAAGTATCTAACTATTTAGTGATTTATTATTGTATGTACTAAAAAGTATCAATAACTTAAAAAAAATTATGTTTCTTCAAAATAAACATAAACTAAAATCATAAATAAGTTTAGAATTAAGGATGATAATAGACCGACCCATGGGTCAGTCCCATCAATTTTTAAAATATTTTTTAAAATTAAAAATATAAAATAACATCTTTTTTTAATTGGATTCAGGCATAGGCTACCTACTTGAAACCTAACTCTATCATTTTGCTTAAAATTGCTGAGCCTCAAGACAATTCATTAAAAATATCTTAATTCGAATCCATAAGCTAGCTCATTGTTCTCCCTACTTAGAATGTTACTTGGTAAATAAATTTCATACAATAAGTAAAAAATTTAGACTTTGGGCTTCAGTCGAAAATACCACCATCTTTGAAAGTCCAACTCGTGGTCCAACAATGGGCTTAATCATTTTAGGTATATCTGAAGCCCAAAGGATTTGGGCCCATCTATCAAGCCCAAACGTTTTTGTATCGGCTTATCTAAACTCAATCGGACTTGAGCCTTAAAGACTCCGGTGGCTCATTGTCATCCCTACGTTCAACAAGCTAGCTGTGCCTACAACTTCCATAAGGCCTAATTAAGCACGTAAGGTAGGTAATAAAGGAAGCAAAGTTCAAGCCACAAAGGTCGACTTTGTCAGAGTAATCTCGCTTACAATTTCAAAATAAACGCTTGGAAATAACATTAAGCTCAACGTTACATTAAGCTGTTTGTAAAAATTTCATGAAATTCCAAAGGTAATATTGAAGTTGCCGTAAAATGCTAGAAGTATGATGGACCTATCAAATCTCCAAGTCCAATGAAGTCTCGGCAGTTAATTTCGGTGGTTTCGATCTGTCGGCCAAATCGACGGATGCTGAAATCTGTAATAGCAAAAATTCACCACCATCAGAATGTCTTTTGAATAAAGAGTTGAAATGTTTTGGAATTAGACAAGTAAGAGCAAGTATTTAGAATCTTAGAAGTATTTAACCACAAACAGCTGAAATATGCAGCCTAATACCAAGATCTTGTAGATTAAAGCCATTGTTACCTGTCCTAAATGTTGTTATACAGTAGGATCAGTCTTCAAATGTCGTCCATCTTACCAGGAACATGATTTTGATACTCAACAACAGTGAGACAAAAGATTTGTGCCATAATAACACATGCCAAAAAGAGCAAATGACCTTGGACAGGTAACAGGTCTTGAAGTACTGACCACAGCCACCCACATTAGGATTACTCGTTAATGGCTGATCAAGTTTGACGGATTCACCTCTCAACTCTTTTCCAGCACTAAGATGCTCAACTATCCTATATCACATCTAATGGCATCAGAAAAAACAATCTAAGTAGACCAGCGTAACAACATACATGACGAAACATCAACTTTGTCTCTAACCCTTTTCACAATATCATAACAAGTACTATCTCCTGATGTTAGCAACACAAAAGTCATACTAACAAGTTTCAAACTAGTCAATTATTCTGCAAAAGTGAACACTTGGAACTTCTTCAACATTTAAATCATTGTTTCCCTTCAAAACTCCTCTCTTAATCCTAAATGAGACAAATAGTCTGCAAATGAACGGCCAGAAAACTCAGACCAAGAACAATCAGATTATACTATTAAGAGGTCACTAGTCTCAAAACCTTACAGCTGCCTTAGACAGATCAAGCTCATAAGCATCTATCAAAGTACAATTCATGCTTCACTCTACAATTCAATTTACTGCAGCGGAGAGAGAGACAGGAAGAGTGTGTTTATGAGATAAATGAGAGTGAACCTTAAAACTTCCGTTGAACTTTGAATTCCTCGACCACTCCAAACCCAATGCCTTACTCGATGTCTGATACGTTCCTCTCAAAACGTCGTCACCATAAACCCTGTGCGAGACCGCAAAATCCCAAGAATTCTTTGCCAAATCATAACAAGGATCAAACGTTGTCAACCCTTGATGAACATAAGTATACTTCAACTTGCAATTCCCAGTACCAAGCACGTAATTAGCCGACACCTTATTAGCAGAATCAAACACAAGATTTCCATCCAGAATAGTCCTGTTATCACCTCTGTGATGAATGTACGTCAGATTCAATGGCTTATTCGCAACCCTCACACTGTTCATAAACTGAAACCGAAAATCCTACGGAACAAGACAAAACAGCAATTGAAATAAACAAACATGAAAAAGAAATTAGAAAGCAGCAACTTCATGTTTATCTCAAATCCTACAACAAACCCTAATTCAAAATCTTTCCAAAAATTAGCTGCTAATAACAGTAACCCGGTCAAAATTTTCAGGAGAATTGAAGTCAAACTTGCAGTATACAGTACAAGCTAACTTCAGGTAAAGAAATGAAACTTTTTGGGAGGTACCCTTTTGGGGACGTCGTAGTCGATGATGAAAAAGCCGGGTTTCTCAAGGGCAAGAGCCAGGTCGTTCAAGTTGGGACCGTTGGCGACGGCGGAGTCGGTGACGGAAGCACGGAGCTTGACATCGGCGGCGTTGAAGGAGAAAGTAGCAGCGGCGGTGCTCTTGTCGTCGTGGTACCGACCCTTCAAAGAAGCCTTCATTTTCGCTCGCCAGAAACAAAGACAGAGGCAAAGGCGTTGGGTACAACAATCCAACTCAAGCCTAAGAAGGCCTCGAGCTGCCTTGTACTTGTCGGAGTTGTTGGCACAACCGCCGCTTAATTTATATAAACATTTTAAGAATTAATTAAATTGCTTATTCTCCAATATTTTTTATTCGTAGATAAATAAATTTTAAACTAAAACTAAAATGTAATTTTATATTTTAAAAGATATTTTATTATGTACTTTTTTTGTTAATTAGGTCGTGATGACCTTCAATTTTTTAATTAATAATTATAGATTATTGCTTATAATATAATTAGAGTTAGTAATTTAATTTGAATTTGTATGAAATGAACATATTAATTTTAATTTATTTTATTTTTTAATTTGAGATGGATAAATTGATTTAAATGATATAGTTTTGTTGAATAATTAAATAAGTATTAACTAAATAATGTTATTTTATTACTCTTATTCTATTTAATAACTAAAGAGTTAATGGCAAAAAAAACTCATTTTTAAATTAAACAATAATAATATTTTAATAAAATAATTTTATTTAATTATAATGTCTATCAATAATTATTAAAAATTAAACTTTAACTAAAAAAATTATCATTTCAATTAATGTTTTAAAAATTGAACTGACAATTAAACCAATAAGACAAAAAATTTAAGGTTTAACCGGTGTTAGACAGTTCTAAAATTAGTTAAAGATTAAATAAATTTGAAGAATTTGAAATATAATTAAAAGAGACTATACTTAATTTAAATTTTAATTAAAAATGAAACTTTAAATAAAAATTAATTGATTTATGTTAATTTATAATAATTTATTATTTTACATAAATCAATCAATTTATTTATTTAGTTTTAAAAACGAAAATTATTAAAGTAAATCGAATTGAAAAAGCTGAAAATCGAATCGAAAAGTTGACCGATTTTAAATTTTTACGGTTGAACCGACCGAATTGATTAAATTTTTTAATCATAAATTTTTTAACCCATATCTATAACATTTTGAGTTTGATGAACAATGAAAGAAATTGATCCGAATATTAAAAGAGATTAAAAGGAGAGAAGAATATACATGTCTTCTTTATTAGAGCCGAGAAAATATAGAATATAAGAAAGCATGATTCAATGATAGAAGTTGAATAACACACTTAATTCATTTACAGAGTGGTGAATTATATAGACTAATGGGACTAGTAGTTGCTTGATTCTAGGGACACGACATGCATCACTTGTACCAAGATTAAGATTTGATCCTGATTTTTAGGGATCAATCTTTTCCTAGTTTGTTACAACTTCTATCTTTAACACTCCCCTTCAAGTTGGGCTGTGGGATCTCCCACACCTAACTTGCGTAGTGCTTCATGAAAGGTCCGTCCCACAACAGCCTTTGTCAAGATATCCGCCAGTTGGTCTTCAGATCGAACATATGGTAGGTTGACAATTCCACCTTCCAATTTTTCTTTGATAAAATGCCGATCAACCTCCACATGTTTAGTTCTGTCGCGTTGCACAGGGTTCTTTGAAATGCTAATGGCTGCCTTGTTGTCGCACAGCAGATCACACGCACCTCTAGGTGGAAAGCCCAATTATGTCAACAGCTTCACAAGCCAAAGTAACTCTGCCAGTCCTTTAGCTATGCCCTTGAACTCTGCTTCTGCACTAGAAAGCGCCACCACTTTATGTTTCTTGCTTTTCCAAGTCACCAAATTTCCTCCGACAAGAGAAAAATGTCCTGAGGTTGACCTCCTGTCTACTAGATTGCCAGCCCAATCTGCATCCGCGTAGACTTTCACTTCTAAGTTCCCGTTCTTCTGAAACAGGATTTCGTTCCCAGATGTTCCTTTTAGGTATCGAAGAATTCTGACAACGGCATCTATGTGTTGTACCTGTGGCTCGTGCATGAACTGGCTCACAACTCCAACTGCATATGCTATGTCGGGTCTGGTATGAGCAAGATATATCAGTCGCCATACCAGTCTTTGATATCTTCCACGATCAGCACTTTCTGCTCCTTCTTTTATCCTCAAACCATGATTCATCATAATCGGCGTCTCAGCTGGTTTGCAATCCACAAGCCTGATCTCAGCGAGAAGATCTAACACATACTTCCGCTGAGAGATAAATATCCCCTGTCTCGACCTTAGTACCTCTATACCAAGAAAATACTTGAGTCTTCCCAGGTCTTTCATTTCGAACTCCTCGAATAGATGTTTCTAGATCTGATTCATTTCTCCCAAATCATCCCCAGTGAGAATCATATCGTCTACATAGATGATTAGACAAGTAATCTTCTCGCCTCTTCTTTTCAGGAACAGAGTATGATCGGAGTTGCTCTGTTTATAACTAAGGCGCTTCATTGCCACAGTGAATCTTCCAAACCACGCTCGTGGTGACTGTTTTAGACCATAGAGTGCTTTCTTCAATCGACACACTTTATTTTGCCGAAACTCGTGGGAAAAACTAGGCGGAGCTTCCATATAAACTTCTTCTTTTAACTCACCATGCAGGAATGCATTCTTCACATCAAACTGATGTAACGACCAACTTAGGTTTGCTGTCAAAGAAAACAACACCCTAATAGTATCAATTTTGGCAACCGGGCTAAAGATCTCAGAGTAGTCTACTCCATATGTCTGGGTATATCCTTTTGCTACCAACCGAGCTTTGTATCTTTCCACTGTTCCATCTGCCTTGTGTTTTATAGTAAACACCCATCTGCATCCAACTGTCTTTTTTCCAACTGGCAGCAGGCACTTCTCCCAAGTTCCATTCTTTTCTAAGGCATCCATTTCCACTTCCATTGCAAGGCACCATTCTTTCTTCATCTGAGCTTCTTCCATTGTTCGAGGAATTGTTTCGGCATACAACACTGAAGTAAATGCCCTGGCTTCTTCCGACAACTCCCCCTCACTACATTGGCTGTAGGGTATCTAGATTGTAACGCCCCAAATTAGGGGTTAGAATATTAACGGAAATTATTACATATGTGCTTAATTGTGCAGTAGTATTTTGGTATGCATTCATGGCATTTTCCGGGTACATTGGTATA
>JAOQMR010000002.1:1530349-1557650 GCA_027563865.1 Erythroxylum pelleterianum | reverse complement strand
AGTACAATAGTAAAAAGTAAAATGCAAAATTTGGCTTTATTGAATGAGCATGTGCAAAGGATGCGTAAATATGAGAGTTCTGAGCTAACATTCGAGTTAACACTTGCAAAGTTTTTCTCATGATACATCCACTTATCATCAGAAACAAAATCGAAACGAAGGTCAAAAGTGAAGATACTATTCACATTCTTCATAATGTCAAGACGGATCGTGTTTGGAAATGAAAAACATCAGCAGATTAAGATGATGTATCATGTTTAAGATACTTTTAATTTACTATGGACAGCGAGCAAAAGTGTCCAGTAAAAACTCACTTATATCCGAGGTAGAAGAGTAGGAGGATTAGCCGGGACATCCGAACTTTCCTGCAAAGTGAAAACACAGAAAGAAAAGGAAACCTTCAGTCACAATTCCTGAACACAAACTGTTGTAATGTAAAGATCTTTTCTGTCCTGGAGAAACGATGGTTGTCCGTATATACCTCCAGGTACTTTGTTAGCAATGTCGACGTGCTGTAATTGAACCCCTCGACGGGTTCTCTCTTTGTACGAGAAGCATGAAGCTGTTTTCTAACTTGAGTGGCCAGTGACTAGTCACAAAATAAACAAGTGTTATCAAGAGTAGAGGAAGCTAAAGTTTAACAAATGATGATTTAGCAAAACAGTTGGTAGCATGATTCATACCTTTCCTAACTCAACTCCCCACTGATCGAAAGAGTTGATGCCCCATACAAAACCTTGTACAGCGACTCTGTGCTCATAGATGGCCAACAACTGAAAAGAACCAGTAAGTGTTCCGAGTATTAAGTCATGAAGGCGATAAAGTGGACATCATGGCGGAGACAAAAGGAAGTGACACCTCTGAAAACACAAAAATGATTACGAATGGGCCAAATGCTTGACAAAGAAAAGCCATATACCTGACCAACTTTATATGCGTCCAATGATGAAAGCAGAAGGCTAAGAGATGGCCTATTGCCAGAGAAGGTCTGCAAATGTCGAACCATTGGAAGAGTAATTCATCTAAGAAATTAGTGATAGCAAGGCTTACAACAAAAAGCTGCAAGCATTTACCTTGTGAGGAATGAGATTCTGCGGAACATTCTCCTTTTGCAACTGCTCTGGTGTCTAAAGAAGAAGAATAATTAATCAAACACCTAGATAGGCTACTGCTTCGTCATAATGTAGAACATATTAGGATTCCATGAATTATCGCAACCAGAGCATAAAATCTACCTTGCCATAAGCCAGAGCATCCGGCTGTGCGAAAAAGTTGGACATGAGCTCATCATGGTTATTCACAACCTCGCCTGTCAAACATATTAAGTTTCTAAGTAACATAAACAGAACAACAAAATCAAAGCTTCAAGGACCAGATTGGAAAGCTTGAAGATACCTTCTAGGTATACAGGCTGCTGGCTCTTCACAACACCAATAAAATCACAGGGAATGACACGTCCCTGAAGATTTCAGGACGATGAGATGATGAAATTCAACTTGTAACCATTTAAACAGCAACTGTCTGGTGCGTTCTTTTCAACTAAATATACAATAAACATAAAAATCACCTGGTGAATTAATTGATAGAAGCTATGTTGACCGTTTGTTCCAGGTTCACCAAAGTCAATTTCACCAGTCTCAAATGGAAGCGGAACACCGTCAATTGAAACCCCTTTGCCATTACTTTCCATACTAACCTGATTTGATCAGATTGACCAGGTATAAGTAAATCTAACAACAAATTTCTGTATCACCCTCTTCCAGGAAACTTAGACAAGAGCAAGATGGTTAACTATACCTGCTGAATATGTGGGGCAAATTTCTCCAGAGCTTGAGTGTAAGGTAAGATCGCCTGAAAATTACCAGAAAACTTACAAAACAAAACAATAGATAGAAGCATGCAATAACACTAAGCAACTGAAAGTTGAAATAGCGGCTCTAAAGAAGTGCTCACCCTTGCAGGATATTCAAAAAATGAAACATTCCACACGCTCAGCAAACCTAAAAGCACCTGAGGGACATTCTTGTTATCAAAAAGTCGAAAATCACATTGAAACACATTCGTGGGTACTGAAATTTTTCTTACAAATGCCATATATGCAGTCATGCAACAATCCAGGTCCCATAAGGCGCAGGTTTATGATACTTACAGGGATATTTTTCTCAAACGGTGCACAACGGAAATGCTGATCAATGCTTGATGCTCCTTTTAGGAACCTTCAAGTACAGGACATCATAATAGTAGTTTAAAAAGCAATGACTTATTTATTTGATGAACAAGTACACAATTTATACCTCCATTTTGTCTATATCAAAGGAACGCCAATAAGGATTTCATTGATGACAATGCATGTCATTAATCCAAATTTATTAACAAAGACATATTTCTTATAAATCTACTCTCCCACTTGGAAGAAATATTACAAACAAATGACTTGAAATCTGTACCGAAAAGAAATGATAACAGCTCCTCAGTTCAAGTTGAGAATAACAACTTGTATGTCAAATATTTCAGAAGTGTTTGTAGGAAATTTGAGGTAATCAGAAGTAACCATACTTTTCGACTATCGGAAAACCATACTGGAGAGACAAGGGCAATACTCCAACAGCACTACAAACTGCAATGAATAACCTAATTAGGACCTTCTGTAAATTCACTCAACACCCCTTCAGAAAGGAAAGAAACTTACCACTATAGCGGCCACCAACCCAGTCCCAGAATGCAAAAGCATTGTTTGGGTCAATGCCAAACTTTTCTACAAGCTGCATTAACATAAAATTGAACACTCAACAATGGAAGTTGCCACATATACATCTTGTGCTTGTAATAACACTAACTTGCTCAGGTGTAAGCATTTCCAAACCAATTATCAATAAGCGAAAAAATGAAACATTTTATGCACATATCAAGCAGACAGTACAATTCCCATTATGAGAAAGTGCAAGAAGAAAATTGTACCACAAGATTAGTGCTAACAGCCACCATATGCTTCACAACAGCAGAAGGTCTGAAAAACAATTCAAGAACAAGTAAGATATGACCAAGGGAGACAAAGACATACAGAGCTTTTCCAAACAGAAGTTACATATAGCACAGAGCAGGCAGTGAATGCATTATGAGCAAGCATTACAAAATCGCAGATCCCTCAACCAGTCTTATAATGTATAACTTTCAATATCCTCATTTCTTTTAAGTTTCTGATCAGAAGCCATAATTATCTTAATCTTACTTCATATATTTAGAAATCTGAGATGCGATACAATATTGCACTGACCCAAGTTCTTTTGAAATCCAGGCCCTTAGTGTGCGAGCATTTAACATTGTTTCAGCTGTGGTAAAAGTTTTTGAAACAACAACAACTGCAATATAGAAAACAAAAAAGTTAGAAACTTCATAATAATCTCAAGATACAACCAAATTGATTGAATTAGCAGAAGAAAAGAGTAATTCACCGAGGGTCGTCTCAGGGTTTAGGCCAGCAATATTTTTAGCAACATCAACTGGATCCACGTTGGCAAGACTGAAGCGGAAAGCAGAATACATCAGGTTGTCAAAACATAATGTTACAACAGGTTGAATAATCTCAAAGAAAGTTATAATATAACTTTTACCACCATAAAACCCCCTGCATATTTGAAACATATGCCCAAATGAGATAAGAAGAAAAATGAAAGTACTTACAAACGTAGCTGGCGTCCTTTAGCGTGTTTGCTAGCCTCTGGATCTGCAAGTTGACAAAAAGCAGAAAAGTTAATCCATGAACAAGCTTTTGTCACAGTAAATTTAAGAGATAACAGATCCAATAAAGCAAGCATCCGAAGAACCTGTTTGAAGAGCAGTATGCACAAAAAGAGGACCCAAGAAGCTTCCTCCAATACCAACTGATACCACATCAGTCAGTGGTTTTCCTGTAGCTCCAACCTAGCATAATTTGGCTGTTACTACAAAACAGGAGATTCATGCATGAAATTAAAATTCAGAATTGTAATTACCCAAGAACCATTCCGGACCCTCTCTGAGAAGTCTCTGATCTTGTCCAAAACATTCCAAACCTCTGGCACAACATTCTTCCCATCACTCTTTACAGTTGCATCCCTTGGAGCACGCAAAGCTACATGCAGCACAGACCTATTCTCAGTGCTGTTTATCTGGAAGTGACATTCAAGCATAATGTGATTAGTCATACCTTCGCAGAAGTTATCAGAATCTTTTAAGAAAAAATGAAAAATTTATTATACGAAAGAATTCCACAGTATGCAGATGAAATGGATCAAAAACCAAAGAAGAAGAAGGGAATAGTGACTTACACGATCTCCGTTAAACATGAGGTTAATCTTTTCCTTGAGATGAGCTGCCTACAAGGAGCAAACAAAGAGATACCATACATAATCAGTAATTTTATCAGGTACAGGCTACATAAGAGATGCAGGATAAACCCAACTTCACCTCTGCCAAGTTACAGAGTTTATTCAACGTGTCAAGAGTGGCACGTTGTCTTGAATAGTCAAGCGTTATCCCATCAAATTCACTGTGAAAAGTAGTCGAGATATACATAGTTATACTGCACTAAAGATTAAAAGAAGAAATCTTGAAGTTTCGACATTTTCCAAAACAAAGGAATCATACACCATCATTGATTTGCATCTCTCAAGGTCGTTCAGCAAATCCCGCAGATGGGTCTTTTTAACGTCCTCGACATGGACCTAAAAATATACACAAGATTCAAATTCACAAAACCAATTCATTACGCTCATTTCTGGCATTTGAAGCCAAGCAATTAGACGTGATTTTCTTATATACCTTCAAGTCTTTCCAGGGCTGAGTCTCGCAGATTAGAGTTGATGACGCCATCTAAAAACAGATGATAAAAAAAAAAGAGCAAGGTACAGATTGGTAGCAGAGAAAGTACTAATCAAGACAAGAAATTGAAGTTAAAAACGACTCCTTCCAGCTCCGTTCTTTATTGTTATCTTTCTTTAATGGTTAAAAAGCCAGAGAATTCAATACAACTCAGTAGGGATGACCGGAAAAGGAAAGAACAAAGAGACAAAACCAGCAAAAACGGATCAGTGACTGACGTCAAAGAGAATAAAAAGAAAAGAGCATAAAAAGTTCTAAGACGATGAACCACACAAAAATCCAGAGAATTCAACGGAAAAGAGAATGAGGGTACCTGTCAAAAACAGAACTTGGAAGGCAGAAGGTGGAAGAGGAAAACTAATTGAGATTAGAGAGCTCAGAGAAGTGGTGGAGAGAGTTCGGATGGAAAAGAAGTTGGCAAAAGAAAGAGCGGAAAGGAGACGAGAGTACACGTGTTTTTGTTGTGTTGTGTTCTTGAGAAGTCGATGGGATGCGTTAAAGCACAGCAAGGACGTCGTTCCCCTACGCTGAGGATCATCAAGCGGTGATGTGATCGTGCCGGTTTTGCCATTCATGAGGCGCATCCGGTTTTTGATATTGGTTTGACTTTGACCACCTAGATATGCGGACCTCATACGCTGACGTGGCGCCTTATTTAATATTTTCAAATATTTTTTATCAATAATAATTGTAAAGGTAAAATTGAAAATTCTTAAATTATATTTAAAAGGTTCAATTTATATTATGTCATCATAAAATCAGTTAAATATTAAATAAATTTTAAATTTTAAAATATAATTTAAGAAAACTATTCTTTATTTAAAATTTAATTAAAAAGAAAACAATTAAATAAAATTTAATTTGTTTATTTTAATTTATAAATGTCAATTAATTTACAAAAATGGATTAATTAATTAAATAACTTATTAATTTTTAACAATAAAAATTATTGCAAAAATTGAATAAAAAGATTGAAAATTAAACCGACAAATTGACTAATTCAAAATTTTCATTATTGAATTAACTAAATATTTTCAGTTTTTTAATCACTACTAAAATTAGAAATTATAAAAAGTTAATTTAATAATTATTATTACCTAAGTTATTAAATTTTAAAAATTTATTAATAACACTTTAAATATTTAAAATATTTTTGATAGTTATTAATATATAAATTATTAATTTAGTTTATATAATATCACTAACTAAATATTTATATAATGTTAAATATATAGTTTTATTTTATTTAAAAATATAAATAAACATACATTATTATTTTATTTAAGGTGAAATAAGTTTATGTTTAATAAAATGTTGAGATATAAACGATTTTACGAATTATATATTTTAGATAAATTAAAAATTAATAACATAATAAGTTTAGCTCTACAAAATTTACATATTTAATGTATATTCTTTATTAAATTTTTTAAGGACCCCACCTTAATATCTAAGAAGTGAGTTTGGACTTGGACGAGAAAGGGACAGACAAACTAATAGTAGGAGATAATAAAAATTTAAAATTATAATTTCGTTATTATTATGTAATAATAGATAAATAAATTTCATTTTCACGTTTTATTATATATTTGGTACATGTTCCTGTCACATTTTATCACCGACTCTTGTCAATCGAAATCTGAAAACAATAGCCAGATATTTTTTAATTTTATTAATTTTTCAATAAAATTAAAAAATCAATTAACTGTCATTTTTTAAGAAAAAACTTTCAAAACGACGTCGTTTTGGAAATAACGGTCGAGCGAAACCCGACTATTACTTCCAACCTAAGTCTCATTCCTATCAACCAAAACCAAAATTGGATCAAGTTGGACCCTTTTTGGACATCTCTATATAAGAACTTAATTTGCGTGAGAGTGTATATTAACAAGATTAATAATCATAATTAATTATAAGTTACATTTATAATTAAGGATGACAATTTTTAGGTATAAGTCTAAATTTAGTTGTTTTCAATAGCCGACTTATGATTTAAGTTCAGGATCAGACTGAATCGATACTTAATTATTCTAAGTAAAACAACATCATTTTATTTAAAAAAATTGGGTTTCGGTTAAGTTCGGGCCTTAGTAGCCTAGACTAAGATTCAATTAAAAAAATAAGTTATTCTATAAGCCTGAACTAAGATTCAATTAAAAAAATAAGTTATTCTATATTTTAAATTTTAAAATAAAAAAAATTGGTGAGGGGCTGGCCTATTAAATTTTTTCTTAATAATAATAATAATACGGATGAATAAATAAAATGTAGGTTTACATGTAGTTCATCACTTTGTTTTTTGACACATAATTACAATTTATTTATCTCCAATTATAAACATGTAAGTAGTTACTTACGTTGTTCAGAAACCCCACGAAGCACACAAAACTCCCAAGTTCTGTAATGTACAAAAATGAAAAAGAAAAAAAAAAGCACTTGTTTCCAAAGTTTTTGGATCAAACTCTCAGAAGAAGATCTCTGGTGACCTCGTCCAGGAGTCCATTGAGCACATTCCTCTCAACGTCCCTCACAACATCGTCCTTTTCGAGGGACGCAAGCCTAGTTTTGTCCCAGCCAAAGTCCCACATGCAGTTCAGGTCTGGCTCTCTGTCGTAGACGTCTTCCTCCAGAATTTTGGGAAGGTAGTCTTCCACAAGACAATCCGCACCATCGTCTCGACCGTAGGATTTCAGGGTCGCGATGTCTTGGTGCAGTAGTTTGATCAACTCGTCCAGAGATGTTACTCTCGTGCATGCCACCGATACCTTCATGAAAGGATGGACGCTGAGCTCTTGCCTCTTGCCTTTTCTCTTCATCAGCTCGTAGCCGCAGTCCAGTGTGATATTGCCCTCTTTGTTTTGGTGTTCCAGCTCCAGACTCTCGGGAGAGTGAAGAATGTCGAAAGGAATGTTGAGTTTGAAGAGTGCCTCTGCCGTGTTGAGGAATAGTTGACTTTTCATTAGGATCTGCTTCAGCTGATTTTCACTCGCTGTGAGCGGCTTTGGTGCTTCAATTCTGGGTTGTTTTTGGTTCTTGGGTTGTGAAGAATTATGGGTATCGACGATATTAACCTCCCTAGCTCCTGAAAACAGTTTCAGTAATGCGGATTGGTGATAAGGTAAAGGAAGGAACTAGAGATATGAGCATGCTCAAGTAGTATCATAGTAACTGAGATTCTGCAAAGGCAAGGTCGTACTTACCATCAAAAGAATCCAAGACCATGTTGCCAGAATGCGAATCATTTCTCACCATTGAATTTATGTTCTGGCAATGCACAATGTCAAACGATTCTACATTAGATTGAATGTTTAGAAGTAGAAGCGATTGGAATGTATTTTGAATTAGACTATTGTTAGTTTTAACTTACATTTTTATCAGGAAGAAGCAGTTCTGTGCTGTTTAGTTGGCATTCATTGTTGAGCGGAGGACAGTATAGATTGGAATCTTGTTTGTCTTTAAGTTGCAGCTCTGACAATGCACTGGATTGTTGTCTGCTTGCTACTGGTTTATTAGATTGAAGAATCCGTGCCTCTATTTCTTTGGACTTGCTTGCCTTCTGACCCACTTCTTTGAATTCACCTGGTTTCTCATGTTTTCTTTGCTTCACTTCTTGCAATATTGAAATCGGACGCTTTGATACCCTCCCCATGTTTTGTGAAGCTCCACCTTTTCTTGTTACTAGTTCATTGATCTTTGGAAGGGTCTCAACTTCTTGTATTTTGGCCCTCACTTTCTTTGATGCTGGCAGTTGAACAGATTTCTCTTCTTTTGTTGCTGACACAATGCTCTTTCCTGGGTTAGATTCTGATCTCATGTTTCCAGGGGGGGTATAATGTTTGGAGCTTGTGTTGACTGAATCTTGCATCTCAGTGCTGACGTGGGTCGAACTTTTTCCTCGTAGAAGATCTTCATCGTGCCTGTTATTTGGAATCCCTACTGATTGCATTCCATTAGTATGTTCTTGGCTTACAGGCAAATACTTGTTTTTCATGTTTGGAGGAGCATCCGTTGGCCTTGGCAAAGTCTTGGGGAGGGATTCACTTCCTTTTTGCGGATTACTGTCTCCCACAAGATGCATGTTGTCTTTTTTCTCGTAATTCTGCAGTATACGAGGCTGTTGTAATGCAAGATCATTGGGAGATTTTTTATGGTTGTGAGAGAGATGCTTCTTTACATCTCTGTTTTCTGTTCTAATCATGCCTAGGTTGCTTTTCATCTGTCCTTGCAGCCCCATTGTGGCTTCTGTTCCTTTTTGTCTTTGTGATGCAATCTGTCCCAGCTCATGCTTCAGAAGCAAATCATGAGTTTCACCTCTTTCTTTGCCTTTCTGTTCCTTGAGTTTTGGATAATCCTGTTTTCTCTGTTTCTCTTGCGTATCCTTTCGGTTTTCAGTCCTTTGGTTCAAGGGGACAATACTGACGTGTTGCTTATCTATTTTCGTATTGGCCTTATTAGAGATCCTCATCTTGTTGGATTGTGCATCATTTGGCGTTTTAATTGGTGACATCTCATTCTCAGCATCTTTCTTCCTTTTCTGATGTGAATTGCTTCCCTCCGCAGGTCTTTTTGTGACCTTGGAGCTGTATTCTTTCCGTGTGCTGTTCTTTGAGTCTTCAGTTTCTGGTAATTCTTGAAGCCCCATTAGTTTTGCAATGACATTTGGTATTCTTGCCTTTTCTGCTTTTGACTTCGATGAACTCAAGTGATCCTTACGCTCTGAGAATGCTGCCAGAGTATTCTGTTCGTGGCCATAGTTACTTGATCTCTTGTTAGAGGCTGAGCTTGAGGCACTTAAAGCCCGTGCCTGCTGATTGAAATTTGCAGCTTCAGATGAGTAAGTCAGGATGTAACGAGAATTCCTTGAGGAGTTGTCGAAGGGGAATATCGACCGATCAATTTGCTTATGTCTATCTGAATTCATGCTGTTGTTATTATCATCCTCATCTTCATCAAGCAATGTGATCCTGCTTTTGCTCTGGGGCTTGATCATGTAGTCTGAAGCTTCTTGCAAGTTTACAAGCATACGCAAGGACTCTTCCAAATCTATAGCTCCTTTCAGTAGTTCCTTTCCAATTTCTATTGAATAGCTGTCAAATTTGATACCATTAGAGCAAGCTCTTAGGATCTGATTCAACTTTTGTGCCCCTTTCGCAATTTCACTGATATGGAGAGGGGAGAATGCAGGGAAACCACTTGTCGAGGAACGATCCATTGATCTCCTGCGAATACTGCTGTCCGTCTTGCCTAAATCCAATGACCCTCTATTGATCTGGTTCAGGAAACTAAGAACTGTACTATTTCCCAAGGAATCAACCCTTTGCAGCTTTCCTCCATTCTCAAGGGCAAAGGTTAGGGCCAAGGAGAAATCTCCTGTTTGTGCTGAGTTTTGATCTCTTCCATAAGGAACTATCTGTTTTGAACCTTCCCTGACGGCCAGTGATTTACCGCCTCCCCGAGATCCATTTTGCATATTTCCAGTTTTAACACCATTCTGCAGATAAGAACCAGTACATTTCAGTTCAAGTTTTCTGAAACATACTCAAAACTGTCATCAACTTCAGCTGTGATAAACTTACAGGTTGGTGTGTTTTCATATCCCTGGATCCTCTATAAGTTTGCATGGAATAAGAATATGCATCTGCCAATGTACGTATCAGTGAAAATATACTGATGAATTTAACGAACCCCAATTCAGCAAATTTCTAGTCTAAACTGGTGTTTCTTTTCATACATTTCTCTTAAAGGTGCTGAAATTTTGCAGCTTATATTCACAGATGATCATTTCATGGATTGTCTACTATGGATTCCTAATCAGTAACCTCTTGCAATGATATATTCATCTTCCAACTTCAACAGAGAAAAAAAGCAGATGACAATATAAAGAAACGTACTTGTTCATACTTAAACAATACACTTTGATCCTGAATATGTACTTGCTTACCTCCTGTCTTTAGTTTTGAGGTATTTGAGGTCTGAGGAGCAGCCATTCGTTGCTTCCTCAGCCTGAGATCATCCAACAGCTTCTGTGCAAAGTCTGATCTCTTGGCCATGCTTCTTTCCTCGGGGATGGAACCAAGTTCCAGTCTCAGCATTCCATTTACGCAGCTAAGTAAGATAAAAAGGGTTTTTGGTTTCTTCTGTCTGGTTGTGAGGTTTCTTTCAGAGTTGGTTGAGGTGGGAAATCCAGTGCCAGTGCCAGTGCCAACGTAATAGGATGAAGCTCTGAATTGAAGGTTTGACGTAGACGTCATCTCTCTCTCTCTCTCTGTCTCGCAAAAGGGTCTTTGTGCGTTTTCGGTATCATGACTTTGATTCTAATCCAAGCAATCGCATAGGTTTCAAAGAGCTTCTCATCAAAGACTTTGTCACTATTATATCCCTTCACTCGTTCACTCAATTCATTCATTCGCTTTTCCCTTTTATACATTCTCTGCTAGATGATGATGTTATAATGTTTATACCAAACTCAGAACACAAAACTGTCATTGATGTGAAAGGAACATGCTCTATGTGCCATATACGTCTTCCACACGTGTGTTTACCTTATTTAAAAACTAGTTAGATTAGTTTACTAATTAAAACTTGTTTTTTTTTTGTTTACAAAGGAAAACTACAACCAAGCTAACATAGGTGACGGGGGTACAAAATCTTGTGCGCGTCATGATGAAGAAGCTCTTGGACGACCATTGGAGGATCCAGAAGAATGTGCAGTTCGGGGGATAAGACAATTGCACAAACCGCCAGCCTATTGGCACACTGGTTGTCCTCACGTAAGACATGTTAAAGCTGAACTTCTCAGTCCCGTTATAAAAGCTCACGGATATCTGCAATTAAAGAAAAATCCTCAGTTAGTACCCACAAGAAAGAAGAGAGAATGTTAATTACCTCTAACGAATCGACTTTAGCGATCAGTCGACAATATCCTAAGTCCTAAGCCAACACAAGACTTGAGCGGATCCCTTGGAGCTTGGTAGATAAGGGGATACATTGCCCTAGATATAGTTGGAACCTTCCACACTAATTTTTGTGTCGGTTTCTAATTAAGCCATCGGCAGAGGCCTACGTGATCTTAGATTTGACGGGGCTATCCGAGCTCAGCTTCACCCAGCCTGCCAGGGGCTTAGTCCAGCTCACGGGACTCCCCACAGGCCGGGGGAGATTCGGGAAGACCTGATGCGTCACCAGCTGAGCTTTAAACTAATTATTTTTCGGTTTAATTTATTTTAATAAATTTTGTTATTAAAACTTATCAATTTATTAATTAATCGACCAATTTTTATAAACTAAAATAAATTATGTAATTTTTATTTAATAACCGTCTATCTTGCCGATTTAACTTCCTGTCCATATTTCAAAAAAAAAACTTCCTGTCCGACTTTGAAAAAATTGATTTTTACCGTCCATTAACATTTTGCACCTTTAATTTCAATTTTAATATTTTAGAAACGTCTACAATAAACTCTTATAAAAATAATTTTTTAATAAGAATTATGTTAAAATATATAATTTTATTTTTAATCGATAGAGAGAATGTTTACGATAAATTCATTAAAAATTAAAAGAATTAAAAATAATAGTTAAATATATAAATAAACAATTGCATAAATTTAAAGATTAATATAATATAAACTAAAATTAGATAATTTAATTATTTAATTGCATAAGCTTGGAGTATATGTTAGAGTGATGCAGTTGAATTTCAAGAGCTTGAGTGACTTGCAATGCGGGTGTGTCAGGAGTCATGCAAACGTGATGCACGGGAGCTGAGGAAGACTGAAAGTTTATTAAATGATTAATGTAATTTATAAATTATTAAATATATAGGAGTTTATTTAGAATGAATTTTTTAATATTTACAATATCCTTTAAATTTAAGAATTTTGATAAATATTTGATTTTTAAGAGTTTAATTTTATATAATTGTATTTATTTGGTCTTAATTTATTTAAGTTTATTATATATTATTATATATATTTTAAACTTTAACTTTTATCAAATTAAAACAAATTTAGATCCACAAATAGGAATGCCATTTTTAGACCAGCCTGACCCAAGTTGACTGACCCACTAAAGAACCACACGTCAAAAATTGTCTGCCTAACCGAGCCACGGGTCTAGTAAAGGAGTCCAGATCTCCTGTCCAATATTACGGTGTCTTATTGTGTCCAATAAATCTTAACCATTTATTTATGTGGGGCCTGCGTGGGATTTACGTAGGTCCCACAAAATAAATGGCTGAGATTTTATGAGACAGAATAAGACAGAGTAAAACTGAACAGAGGATCTGGAGTGCTAGTAAAGATCGACCTGTGACTTGATCATTACTTTAAAAACGACGTTATTTTCAAACTTTTTCTTTTAAAAAAATAAAATAGACCAAGTTGACCCGGTCAGCCCGTGACCCATCGGATTATGGACTAGGCTCCGGGTCAGGCTACTGACTTTCTTGGACAAAAGTATCAGAGCCGGGCTATTGACATTCCTGAACAAAAGTATCTGTCGTCAATTGGATTGAATTGTGAAATTTACGAAAGAAGCAAAAATAATTAGAATTTCATAAAAATTTAATTTAAAATAGTTTTCGTATTTAATTTATCATAAAAATTTTATGATGTGCAAATTTATTACATTTTGAATATATATATTTAAAAAGTAAATTGGTCCAATCAACTTTATTTTAATAATAATGATTATTAAAAATTAATTAAATAAATAAATAATATTTTTAGAACTTCAACTTTTTAATGAATATATATAAATTTATTAATTATATTTTAAAATTTTAAAATTTATTTAATTTTTAGTCCATATGAATATTATAATATTTTAATTCTGATTAAATCTTAAAAAATTAAAATGTGTTAGTTTAATTTTCGATCAAAATTTTAAAATATTTTATGTTTTATATATGCAAAATGCATTTTGAAATTTCATATACCTTAATATCAGAGTAAAGTCTTTTAACATTTTACTCGAAGTGTTAATAGAGGATTAGATAATTAGACTATAATTAAATTTTAATTAATCACATATTTAATTCAAGTATACCTATTCAAATTATAATTTTACGAATTATATAATTTTTAATCGAAGTTTAACATAGTAATTAAGGTGGATCATAGAGAAACACGTGGCTTATAAGCATTGACAGACGGACGAGTATCGAGAACCTTCTAATTTAATCCTAGCCGTCCATCACTTTGAATAATAAACCGTTGGATCCAACTAGGGCTTTTCTATAATTAGGGTTGAGTCTTCTGGGTAGTTACGCCTCTGATTCCTGGCGGCAACTTTTTACCTATATATTGACCTTCTCTTATTCTAATTAATTGATTTGGCTTCAGATCGTGGGTTTGATCTGTGATGATCCGTCTACTTTAATCGAAGGACATCTGATCTCTATGGGTTCGATTTGCTAGGTATTGTTCTTATTTTGATCTCTCAGGTCTTTAGATCTGTTTATCTGTTTCGTATCGTACATGGTTTTTCTAGATCTAAGAAGGTTTTTGTATGATGGTTCATTTTCTTTTCCAGATGAGCTTGAATCTTGTGTTCTTTTATCTTTTTTCTAATCTGGATGTCGAGAATTTTATATCGTACATGATTTTTGTAGGTCTAAGAAGGTTTATGTGTCATGTTTCATGTTCTTCTACAGATGAGATTGAATCTTATGTTCTTTATCTTTGTTCTAATATGGATGTTGAGTAGTTTCTAGGATAACTTTCAGTTTCCTGTTGTGTGTACGCGACTGTTTTGGTTGATTACTTGTTCAAGTATCGATTTAACGGTGATGTTTAGATGAAACTGTTCTAGGTATTTTGCTTAGTTTTTGATTGTTAGTGTTTGGTATTTTTGACCGGGGCGTTTGTGATTAAGCAGTTGTATTGGACAGGTTGACCGTCTTCTTCGTTGAAGCAAATGGTTGCTGGAGAGGGAGTTGTTGAATTAGACACTGGGATCGATGGCTTTGCTGATAGGTATTGAAAAGCGGCAGTATCGTCAGGATTACTGCCAGGAGTGAAGAGATTGTGGTATAAACAAAGTTTCATTATCTATCGAGGCAAAATATAAAGTATTGCTGCGGTTATTTAAACATAACTATGCTGTAAGGTATTGGTATGGGATAGCTGGGATGATTGATGGTTTGCTGACGGATGGTTTTGTAGATTTCGGATGGAGAGGTTAGTTCCTTGTGTTTAGATTATATGTTGTCGTCTCCAGGCCTTTGCCATGACAGGTGCGCTTGCATGGCAGGTCAAAGATCCGTAATGAAAATACTTTTTTTTGGGGTTTTGAAGGGGGAGATGGCACGGGGTTTGTTTATTTGCCCGGCTCTCCCCCTTGTGTGCGTGTGTTCTCTGTTTCCTCTTCCTCTCCTTTAGCATCCATGGTTTATCCATCACTAACTACCAAAATGTTTATCAATCACCAAGCAATGGTTCGCATCAAAGCTAAAGGAATACATCTCTATGGGGAAGTTTGGAAAATTGCTTAAGAGGTAAATGCTTCTTTTTTAAGAACACATAATCTGATAACATTGGTATTGCACATCGGCCACTTGCGTGCTTCAATTAAAGAACATTAATTTCGAAATCTAGTATACTCTCATTCTCACTTTTGCTAGGAGGCACTATTTACAGCTCGAAATTAACTATTATATCTCTTAGTTGCACCGACTGCATTATTTGGATATTAATATCCAACAAATTTTGAGAACATATGCACGATAATGTCATTTAAAAGTTGTTACAATTCTTGAATTATGGGCTAAGAAGGAAATAACTTCGTTGTGCATGCTTGAAAGTCAAATTGTAGTCCTAGCAGGAAGTATCTCCAATCCTTTCTCGAGTATATCTGTTTACTGTTTCACTTAATGAGCTGAGCCTTCACTGCCATCATGTGCATGCAAGTTTTTACTGCTGCCTTCCAAAGTGGAGAAGCTTTTAAAAATAAATTTAATTTTGTTGAAGGAAATAGATTGCAATGTGTTTGTTGTATGAATATGATGTATTTATTGCGTGTATGATGACTACGGCATGATCAAGAAGCGTTTAGTCCCATTAGATGTAATCCTTAAATATGGTTAATAGATCTGTTATTGTATTTGGGGAGAGTTAAGGATTGGTTCCAGATGTTCTATAAGGTGAACTTGTACATTATTTCTAGTTACCGTACCTATTGAATTTTGGGAACTGTATAGTATCTAGATGTTGTGTATGTCTGTACACTGTGTACATGCCGTCTTTGCTGGAGAGCTGCGACATGCTATCTTTGCTGGAGAGCTGCCATGTGCCATTTTTTCTGGTGAGCTGCGGATTCAAGGTTGACTTCTGGCCAAACAATCTTGAAGGACTATGGCATTGAGTTCCATTCGAGGACAAGGTTTTGCTTCTCATATAATTGATGTGAATTTCATTGCCCGGGAGTTTGATTAAAGGATTTCGTTGCGGCAGAATGCAGTTGGTAACTTGTCACTCCAAGACTGGTGCTCACATGTTTTCAACGGGTGAGACAAGTAAAAGCCCTAATGGTAGTTTGTTTCGATATGTATCATGCTTGTTTAACTATCACTGTTACCCAGCACCTGATCAAAAATTGCATGCAAGGGACCAGTGATGATATGTTACTTGTGTATTTTCCACCGAAGCTGTTAACTGAAGCTCGCAACATGTTGACGAGTTAATGGCACACATGACCTATAATTTGAGGCTACTCGTGTGCATGCAGGGGAGCTCACAACTTGAACCCTGAGAAAATTTCAGCGTCCTTAAAGCATCATATATAATAGCTGGTTAAGCCCCTTTGCCTAGATTGAAGTTACTACTTTAGCACAAGATTTTGCACTTCATGTTTCGATTGAATTTTGACTTGTGTATTATTCCTTGTGTTGGAGCCTCTTGCTTTCATTTCGCTACACTGCACACTCAGGAAACTGTTCGTCATCAACATTTTGAATCGCAGCTTTTTTGTAGGAGGATGATGGGTTAAGCAATCCCATTTGTTGTTTACCTTGTGTGTGTGTGTGTGTGTGTAGCTCTATGATAGTGGGACTTGTTGAAGTTATGTACTTCCCACAGATTTGCATTTTGAATCGTGTGAAGAACTTGGGCGTCGCCCGTTTCATGCCAAAGCTATACCGTTGTAGAAGAATAAGGACGACAAAATTGTAGGTCCGCCATTTGCTTTTAAGGGTGGGGGATGACGACATCTTAAATACAAAAACAACAGTATCGGATTCAAATCTTGAACTGCCTTTCCATGGGCCGTCCAAGCTGTTGATTACAGATGCCATGATAACAGATGCCAAAATGGCTGTTCTAAATAGAGCCGAGAACACTTTCCAAGTGCGTGTGTTACCATCCTCGTTTTTGTCTCTGCTGCTCATTTCTCTGGGAGAGGTTTCTGTGATGGATCCATTAGCTCAAAATGGTAAGAGCGCCCAAACTGAAGTTTGGGAGGGTTGGTGGTTCGAATCCACCTGGGTCCCTTCATGACGGAGGTCTGCTGATTTGCTGACAAAACGACGCAGCGTTCTTTAACAACTGGGCCCATGTCCTTCTTGCGGATGCTGCGCTTGCACTTGCAGGCATCTTGTTTTGGGTTGCCTGGACTTCGTGTCTGTCTCTCATTTCTCTTCCAAGTGCTAGGTATGGAGATTCCTCGTGAACATTATTAATGTGATATTTCTTTCCTTAATATGTAACGTTATGATTGTAGTATCTAAAATTGTTTTGTCTTCTTTTAGTCTATGGTTATTTTAAAAATAGTTGATTTATATTGTGGGTAGAAATATTAAATTTTGGAAATGATAATGTTTTCTTAATAATTTTTTTTAAAATTCTATATTATGAAACCTAGAAAGAGACCAAAACAGAAAAAAAATTAAATAGGTTTCTGTTATAAAGATCTTCGTCGGAGGGTTGAGTAGTGAGATTAAAAGAATAACTAAGCAACATAACTTTGGTGTGTATCAAGATCTTTGTAAAAGAGTACAATGTTTTTGTTTCTTCATTGTACGGTTTTTTTTGGTAGTCACGCAAGCAAGGAAGACGACAGTATTGGTGGCAGATGGACCTGTTTGGCGTGTATTATTTATTAAAATAATTATTTGATCTAATGTCAGTCTCGTTAATCTTTGAAAATTCAAAGCTCAAACTCTTGTTGTCTGTATCACACTGCCCTCCATAGAACGGTATTAACGCCTGGATTCACGTGTGTAGTTATTGTTTCATGCAATGTCCCTTTCATTGTCGCGTTCTTTAACTATGTTGTCTACAAAATTAATTGCCTTAGAAAGGTCATATCGGTAGAATTAGTAATTCAAAATATTAATAAAAAGTAATTAATTTAAGATAATATTTTTAAATAAATTAAAAACAGAACAATATATTATTTTTTGAAAAATGTGTTCATATCATTCGTATAAGATTCTTAGTTTTTATTTTTTGAGACTTATACTCTCTCTTTATTTTTTATAATAAAGGAGAAAAGGAATTTTAATTAAATATAAAATTTTCAATGCACTTCTAAAAAATACTAAAAAACTCTCGACCCAAAATACCATTATTGCAGAGTGCGAGGATAAAGTGCTCCTATTATATCATGACAGAGTAACGGACTCAAAATTTTATGATAAGAGAGTCTAAATAAAATATAGATTTTACAAAAAATTTTATATCAAAATTTTTTAAAGTATTTTTCATAACTGTAAAACAAAAAATTAGTTAGAACTAATATTTACTAATTCCATAAAATAAGTAGCAGCTATAAAATAAACTAAAAAATAATTGGATTTTCTTTTCTTTTCGATATATATATATATATTACTATTCATAAGCCTCAAAAACTCATTTCCTACTGCAATAACTTAGTTAAATTATTAATCAAACGGTCATATATGCATTCGCTGAAGCATCCCTAAATTCTGTCTTATAATAAATATCATAAAACTTGTCGATATAAAAAGCAGACGTGACAGAAGAACAAAAAGTTAAGAAAAATGATTTGATATCTCAGCTTTGTCTTACCTTCTCGTGTCGATCGTTACTTGCCACTGTTTAAAGCTGTCATTGAAAGTGATTGGATCACCGCTTCTAACTTTTTTAAGGAAGATCTCAATTCAATAACTATCGATGTCACTGAAAAGCTTATGACTGTTCTCCATGTCGCTATTGGTACTGGCCTGTCCTTGAAATTTGTTTAAAACTTTGTGAGATTAATGTCTAATATCCTTCATGTGAAAGAAAATTTTGGAACATCCTTCTTCATACAATCTTTCACAAATTACATTGACAGTGACAACGCGACACATTTCAAAAGAGGGTCTTGCTTAGTTATCAAAGATTTTGATATATATATTAAAAATTAAAAATATTTAATTTTTTTAAATCTTGAAGGCCCGATTTATCACTGGCCCAAATAGAGTATAGGGTGGTTGTTTTGATGTGTTATTATGTACCGTCCTCATCTCATCTATTTATTAACATTTAATTGAATGTCAAAAAAAAACATTTAATTGATGAATAAGACGGAAAGAGCACATAGTAACACACGTAATGCACGGGATAGAGGAATTTATTCCCTTTCTCTTTATGTATTAGCAGTTTGATACTGTCCTCTTCAAATTGTGGAGGAATCGTTCTCCTTCCATTCAATGCAAAACTAAAGAAAGGAAAGAAGTCAAACAAACGGAGAGTGTATGGAAGTCAAGTCGTCCTATTGTGCGGTGGTTGGGTAGGTCCGTTATGGCATTTGAATACCACAAACTTTTGGTCTGGTCTTTACCGCTACTAGAAGCGCCAGATTCTTCTTCATGTTATATTGACTTTTGGCGCCATTTCTCCCACAAAAAATTAAAAAAAGAAGAAGATAAAAGTCAAAGAACATCGCTAATATTCGCGCCATTTAATTAAAAAATTATCAATTTTTAAGTTATTTTAATAAATTTTATTGTAAAAAACTAATTAATTAATCCATATATTTTTATAAATAAAAATAAATTAATAAATTTGTATTTAATAGTTTTTATTTCTATTGAACTTTAAATTTAAAAAAATTTCTTTAATTTTATTTTAATTTCTTCAATTTTATTCAATCTTTACGAAAATCTAATACTCATTAAACCTTTTAAAGCTCTTTGGGAGTGGTTGAGTTGGTAGAATAAAGGCGCATAGGGGCAAAAGTCCTGTGTTTGATTTTTCCTATCTATGCTCTTTCTCGATCGAACCTGTCGTACAAGGCTTGCCTAATGCGGAGTACCCGATTGACGTGATTTGCAGGCTATTGCGTCAATTCGAGAGTTTACTCAGTGCAAATCTAAAGGGTAGAGACTGCGAGTTTCTCTGTTTTTTTTACCTTTTTAAATCTTACACTTACTTATTATACCGGTTTAAATTCAAGTATAATTTTAAAACATTATAATTTATTATGAAGCAATGAGAAATATAAGAACAAGAAACTTTGATTACTTTGCTTTTGAAATTTTTTATAGTAAAGAAAAATTCAAAATTAACCATTACATGTTAAAATTATTATTTATTTACTCATCACATGTCATTATTTATTTATTTTATATAAAATGATGTACTATATTAAATTTTAATATATTAGTATCTAAAATTATAAATAAATAAATAAATAAAACTCTTTATTAGTTAAAAATAATATTTTATATTTCTAAAACGTTATATCTAAAGAATTTCTATTAAAATGTTATTATTGCAGTAGTAGTTATTTTAAGTTTATATAAGTCACTTGCAAGCGGTCTCTCTAATAATTAAGAGTAAGATTGTATATTATTAGATTTGTTCAAACTTCGTGTCTCAATTAAATTTTTGTGTTGCTGTTTTTTAAATATTTTTATTTTTTATTTATCAAAGTTTTGTGTGCATGTGATAACACGATACAAGATCTTCTGTTCTTAATTTTGGTGTATCTTATGTTCTGGTGTGATTCCAGTGATCTAATTTTTGTAAATTTTATTTATTGAATAAATATATTTTTATAAAAACAGAATAATGAGAAAAGGTGATATGTCCGAAAAACACACACGTCATTGGCATAAAAGTAAATTCTAAGCAATTTACAACAAAATCAAATTATTTACATAATCATTTGCATAAAAAAAGTAGATTCTAAGCAATTTATTCATAAAGCTTTATATTTAAAAGGGACACGTCACCGAGCAATAATTCCAAAGATGTCCTCAAAAGAATCGGCTGAGGTCTGCTACAGTGAACCAGTAAAACAGGTGAACGTACGTGAAGGTATTGGAAAGTAGGAGGTGGGTGACTGTGACGGAGAATAACACGCGTGTGTTTTTAGCACTGTTCAGTCTGCCCGGACCGTACGCTTTGCACAGTAGAGAAATATCTGAATACTGAACACAGTTACACAGTAAAAATTCTCTTTCTTTGCACAAAAAACAAAACACAAACTGTTTAAGACAACACAGACCAACGAACCATCTCTGTTGAGTCTCTGAAGCCGCTCCTGTGTCTTTGGGGTCTCTTTCTTTGTAGCATGTTCGTAAAATATTATATAACATAACCGATTTTCTCATAGGAACGTTCAGCTGAGAGATTTTTGTCTCTGTGTCTCCTTCCACTTGGTGCGTCACTCAAAGCTCTGACCCTTTTCAATTAGTTTACACGGACTTGATCTCGTCTCCTACCAAGTTTATGACTTGGGGGGCTTTTTGGTTCTGTGTCCGCTGAATCTCCCATGGGATTGCTTTTTTAAAAAAAAATTTTGTATGTTAATCTTCAGATATGAGATTCTTCTTCTGTCTGATGGTGATTTCTGTGAGGAAGAGATGAATTTCGTTTTTCCTGGTAGAATCTTGAGTTTTGCTCTGCAGTGACTCGAAAGTTTCGTTCTTTATTCTCATAAACTAAGGCAGGCATGTGTTTGTGATATTTCCTGTGATTGGGAAGGAAAGATATTAGAGAGAATTGAATTTTAGCTGTTAAATTTTCTCCATTTGGCAATTCGTTGTATCTGTTTCCTTGCTCTAGAGAAGTTGACTTGGAAATTGCTTAGTTTATTCATGAATTTCTGGGGCAGCGACCACCTAATATTTTAATAGATTTATGTTGGATTGATTCTTTAGATCTGTCATTCCTTCTCTTAAAAGAAATGATGGTGATACTGTGTGTATAAAACAGATTCCAGTTATGGTTAGTCCGAGTAATCTGTTGTTTTGTCCGATTATTTCAGTCAATTTCAAGATCAGCTAAATGTTTCGCCGGAAGAATAATTCCTCTCCCGATCAGGAGAGTGAAGCTCTGCAACATGAAATGAAGGTGATTATCAAATTACATATGTTTGAGGTGATACTGTCTGTGACGGGCATCATTGACTTGTGATGATACTGTTTTTATTTTTTTTTGCTTAATCTTTTGTTGTTTGTGTTCAGATCAAAGAGCTTAAGGAAGCAATTGGACCACTTTCTGGACGCAGTTTACAGTTTTGCACCGATGCTTGCTTCAAAAGATACTTAGAAGCTCGGAACTGGAATGTAGACAAAGCAAAGAAGATGTTGGAGGAGACACTTAAGTGGAGATCAACCTATAAACCTGAGGAAATACGCTGGGTAGGTTGTTCATTTTCTTTCCCACTTCACAATGATATGCATGCATAACAAGATTTACACTTCCTATGATCTTGGAGTATAGAATTTTCCCTCATGTATAGAATTTTCCTTCATGAATGTTCTATTGTTAGCAACAAGTTGCAATTGAAGGTGAGACTGGAAAAGTTTACAGAGCTAATTTTCATGATCGAGAGGGGAGGACTGTTCTTATACTCAGACCAGGAATGCAGGTATGATAAGACTTGGAGCGTGAGTTCTTGAATTTTCATGTATTTGAAAACTAATGCTATTTCATCTAGTGTAGAATACAAAAGCAATGGAAAACCAGCTTCGACATCTAGTATATCTTATAGAGAATGGAATCCTTAACCTTCCAGAGAGTCAGGAACAGATGTCCTGGTTGATAGACTTTACTGGCTGGTCCATGACCAATAGCGTCCCGGTCCGGACTGCTCGTGATTCAATTAACATATTGCAGAACCACTATCCAGAGAGGCTAGCCGTGTCATTTCTGTACAACCCCCCTCGGATTTTTGAAGCATTCTGGAAGGTTTGGATTTTGCTGCCTTCATTGCAAACTGAGAATTGTTCCTATTCCTGATTAATCACTTCAATTCTATGTCACCTGCTGCTAAGATTAGTTACTGTAATTGGCTAGAACTGGTAGCTACAGATTGATATGGATCTTAAAACCCCTTCTCCTTGGTTCATTCACTGAGACATTACAGTTGGCTAAAGCACTCTGGTCTCTTATTTATTGCAGGTTGTTAAGTATTTCTTGGATCCCAAAACTTTTCAAAAGGTGAAGTTTGTCTACCCTAACAATAATGATAGTGTGGAAGTCATGAAGTCATTCTTCGACGAAGAAAATCTTCCCAAAGAGTTTGGAGGAAAAGCCGTACTGAAATATGATCATGAAGAGTTCTCGAGAATGATGGTTCAAGATGATCTGAAGACTGCCTCATTCTGGGGATTTGGCAGCAAGATTCATCAAACTGGAAACGGGCTTCATGGAGCTGAAGTGGTACCTGAACCTCTCGGTGCTGTAACACCTCCTGCTAGCTAATTGCGTGCAGAATGTCAAAATGCAGATCTTCTGCAGGCCTTTATTGAGCTTACAAACTTCATTTTTAGCTAACAAAAGCTGTAAGCCGAATTCTGACCAGGATAATAAGGGGGGAAGCTAACCTCATTTTGTGCTATGTTAGGCTCTTACATTATCCTTAATGCACCATATCTGTTCCCCACACTAAATTGCCTGGAAGCAAGTATGTGATCAATAACAAACCGAAGGAACTAAGAGCATGCTTTATGAGTTATGACCATGGTCGTTGATACTTGGTTTGTGTTACCAGTTTTAAGGGTATATATCCTCACTGCCGATCCTAAGCATGAGTGATGAGATCAATTAGATGCTAATCATATTCGCAGCGAGGAAAAAGCATATTCGTCTGGTCTTAAGCTTGACAAACCAAGATTTTATTTACAGGGAAATTCAAGTCATACAAGCTTAATACATGTAGCAACTTCAGATCAATGTAAACAACTGTCATCCCTTGCCCTCGCAGGAACTAATTATCTGTCAAACCCGTCTAAGACAACACAATATAACACAAGAATTTACGGGAAAACACGAAAAATGGAAAATTCATAGTCAGCTGCACGGAGACATCCAACTCAAATTCGCAGTCTTGCTGTTAAGTAACTGTCTTTCAAACAAAAGAAAGTTAGCTGCTTTTGGATTTTCAGGAACTGGGGATTACTAAGAGAGATCAAATAAGTCGCCTCTTGAAGTTTCGAGAGGTAGCTTGGTAAGTGCGAACCAACAAACCAACTCCTATACCAATTCCAACGCAAATGCCAAGTCCAATCCCCACACCAACCCTCACACCTGCATTGAACCATGATAATTCACCATCTTCACCTTCCAAATACTCCATCCTCCTCCAATACATGTTACCATAATCTTCGTCATTTTCCAGTTTGTAACTCTTGTAATCTGCAACCTGCAATAGGATAAAGGTTCCAGATGAGCTGCAGAGAACATGTTCAAAAGAAATATAGAGAGAATCCCTAACATGTTGCACTAAAATGGCCTAAACCTTGGAAGAAATTAGAGATTAGATGTGACAGCAAATTGGACAAAGACTAACTCTTATCTAACGTTGGAAGACAACGTTTAGTTTGTATCTGATGAAAATATTCAAAGCATACAGTCAAGCATAGGAATTTTGAAGTTGACAGTATAATCTAGGGACATTTATGTTTTCAGCTAAAGGATAAAGCTTTACGAAGATTGATTCAAAAAATTTCATTTGATGAAGGTTCCAACTGCAATTTTATCCAATCAATCATAGCCTATACCCCAAATAAAAAAAGGCAAAAAAAGGGAAAATTTTCTGTACAGATACGAACCAACCAAGCAATTACCACTGATTTTGGTGCAACTGTGTCTGTCCACACCAAGTTAAATGTCAAAGTGTTGTCAAGTTTCTTTGTCCAAGATCCTCAAAGATCTGTTGCTACCCATGGGATCAGCCACTGTGATAAACAAGAGAATACTACCCAACAATGACTAAAGTAGTCGCTGGTATACCTACCCATCAGGTTCTGATCACCATGCACGAGTTCAATTAGCCTGAGGACTTAAACTAAAGACCTTAGACATCAGGTTCCAGGAAAACATAGATAAAGCACTCAAAGGTGACCAAGGAGATAGCAGGCCCACATGTGAAAGACATCCTCCGCATGGCTTAAGTATGAGAACCATTCACGTCAGACTCAGAGTCTGGCAGTGAAATGATGTTGAAAATAATGCAACGGGAAGGATGAAGAAAGACAATCGAGTACTATCTCAAAAGCTTGAAAAAAGTGCCCTGCCCATACCCATGTCCACGTCTAGGATAAGATTCTCTATGCATTTCACGACAGGAAACAGACAAGAGATAAAACATCCCACCAAAAGTTAATAGCTAGCTAAGTACAGAGGATAACAGCACTGAAACATGGGATAATTATAGTACAAGAACACTAATTAATGCCATTTCCCGTAAATGGTACTCAGATCACATCGTTACAGGAACAGTGTAAGAGTATTTACCTGGAGATCATCTCCAGATGAGTCGTTTTTGTGGGATTCAGTTGTTTCATTTTCTGGAATTGAATCCAACATTCCCTTTCTGTTATGCTTCTTGCGATAACTAAGCTGCAGAGTCTTGGTTAATATGATAGGCGTTCCTGAGAAGCATCCTGTAATATAAACTTCAATGGTTGGAGATGGCAACTCGGGACTGGCAAGGTGTTTCCCTTTTAAGAAGCCAGTACCAGCTGTGATTTCTGATTCACAGTTCATACTCCACCTCTTGACATTGCTTTTTGGTTCTCCTGTGAAACCATTACTGTTGGACATTTCAAGGACCCCATAAAGAATGAGATCATCTTTATCAAACACTTCAAATTTCACACTCCCTGTTGTTCTAATACTATCTGTACTAACAAATGTAGCTTCCTCGGATTTCTTGTCCATTCTGTCTCTTCTAAGAAATGAAGAGACCCCATCAGAATACATGCTACTTTTAGCACCATTAACTTCCAAAAGGGTATCAGGGCTTAGAGGGATGTGGCTGAGGGTGAGAAATTCCGGGGTCGAATCATCAACATGAAAGTTACTAATCCTGACATAAAACACTCTCAAATCAAACCAAGGTGAAGAGAATTTGGTGTAAGGTTGAAATGGAGAGTATCTAATGATCTGAAGATTGGAATTTGCTGCTTCACCGTTGCTGGATGCTTCATAAGGATCCTCCATGATGGTCACAAGGAATTCAACCCTTAATAAAACCTCCCAATTCGGATTGAAGAAAGAACATGTAGAGGATCCTCCAAGTAGCAATCAAATACGCAGAAAAAGACCTGTTGCAAAATAAGCATATCTGCTTGTTATATGAAACCAAAGAGTAAAAAGCCTTTAGGATCGTCCAAGTTAGAACAAGTTTAGCAATTCATAAACCCAGAAACCTAAAAATAGTCTACAGTCGACGTACACATATACTCCAATGGGACCTAATCCTTAGGAAACAGAAATCCTTAAATTAAGGAAAACGTAAAAGAAAAGGCCAGAACAAAATAACAAACTGAAAAACAAGTTTCAACTGTTCTACAACACTGACTGATATTACAGATAAGCACGCACAAACCGTAATACCTATTCCAGGAACAGAAAAAACCTAAATAAACTAAAACACAAACTCGAAGATATGAACTGAAAAGGTAATAGACAGTGTTGAGAAAAACCAATCAAGAACATACCAAGATAATATCACCACAACTATCAGATAATATCAAGCTACAAAACCCACGAACCAAATCTTCTATTACTAAAAAAAATGTGGAAATCTAGAAGAAAAAAACCATCTTTATGTGCAAGTTACCGGATTTATCATACAAGCAGTCTCACCAACTCAACACAGAAAAAACAGGAACCAACTCGCCAACACTTGCAGAAACAGAGCAAGCAATATCAAGCCAAACTCGAAACCGAATCGCTTCTCTACTAAGTTTTTTTGTTCAGGTCAATATGAACCCGAAGAAGAGACTAAATTAAGGAACATGTGAACTCTTTAAACCATTGTCTCCCTTTCCCAACGACAAAATGTAGTAAATTACAAATAGTAACCCGACATACACTATCGCCGGTTATTATCAACTTACCCACACGTCATACAACCGGCCAAAACACGTCTCTTATATAATTTAGTTCGTGGTTGTCAATGTTTCCAGCAGCTAATTGAGAAGCTCAACCAAGCAAATTATCTTAACCCTCTTTATTATTATTATGACACTAGACCT
>JAOQMR010000002.1:1510081-1523857 GCA_027563865.1 Erythroxylum pelleterianum | reverse complement strand
CGGCATCATCAGTGGTTTAACATTTGAGAAAGTTCAACCTAATTCAATGTTAAACTTAATTATTCTTCGTGATTATGAGCTAAATACTAGATTCTCACATGTAGAAAAGTACAGCTGAAACTTAGATCCGAGTATTTTAATTTCATTGATCTAATAGCAACTTCCTCTCCCGATAAGTAAAAAAAATTCCTAAAATACAAAACTTGTAAGGCTCCATATTTGCCTTTTTATCTATAGTGGTGTACAGGAAAATTGTTACACAGTATTATGATGCATCTATGGCATAATGAGAAACTTTGTAAGATCCCAGAACACATTCAAACATTCTAACCCGGTTTTTACCGGCTTGATTTATGCCGACGCTCTTTCCTATACCTAGATTGAACCGGATCAAATCCGCCTTCTTCTGCTCCATAGACAGCCCATGATGGTGTAGCAGCCATGTAATCTGTGCTAGTGAAAGGTTTTCCTGAAGCAACCTGCAAATTTTCCAGAAACAAGTTATTACTTTGTTTTAAGCAGAAATGCACTTGCCAACAGCAAGGTACGATATCGACGGTTGTTGCTAACCAGATCATGGAACTTTTCGTAATCTATCCACGTGAACCATTGGCCGTTAACCTTGAACTTCTCAGCATTTGCTAGAAGAACACAGCATGAGTGGACATGTTCACAAGCAACCTCATATTCTCCTTGGCTCTTGGAAGCCAAGGCCTCTGAGAAAGTTTTCACATCAGCATGCCAAGGCACATTCTCCATAGTCAGCTTTGACGTTGCAGACCTTTAAGATAAAACTAGGTTACTACAAATGCAATAAACTGACGATTGTACAAGACAGGTTAAAAGCACTTACGATCCACAATACGTGACGCCTTTAATTTCAATGAAATCAGGCTTCCCAATACTGAAGAGGTTGAAATAAGCATCAACATCCTCCGCATTCCATCCTTTCACCAGTGTCAAACGATAAACAGTACGTTGATGTTTCTCGTTCAGAGATTGCAAGGAACTCTAGTTGCGGAAAAGCATAAGTAACATAATAAATTAGATATTTGAGTTGGAAAAGTTGAACAAGATTGAAAACACGACTTGAATTCAAGTTCTAACAATTAGCTACAATGTGCTCTAACAGCCTCTGTGCAAGTTTCTGTTCCTAATGTCCCTGGAAACAAAAGATAAAGCTTCCAGTCTCAACATAACATTCAGAATGAAGCTGTAAGCTAGTCCCTACAACATACCAAAAAATCATTCTGCATTAGATTGAAGAAGAGATGCTTGACCATCAGGTACAAAAACATTTCTAATCAGTTACAACTAGTAAGTTATTTGGCACACAAGGTACTCACAATAAAGCGCTCCCAAAAGTCTCCAAACAGTGGTCTATCAATCGCCTTCAAGCTATCCTTTGTAGCAGCATCCACGCTGACATATAACTGCATGAGTTGAAAAATTCAAGTGTTATGAATGCTGGGGCATTCTGAGCAAGATTTTATGGCCTATCTTATCCACCAAAAAACTAATCTAGAGCCTTCAAACCTGGGTCACAGGCTTCAACATTTGGATCTTTTCAGGGAACTGTGCATTTGTCACAAGAAAAGTGGAAATCCGCCTTTGGTGCAGCTCATCTATAAGTTTGTTAATCTCTGGATACATAATAGGTTCACCAACTAGTGATAAGGCACAATGCCTAGGAGAGAGACCTTCCATCAAGCGGTCCAATGTAACCCCTACAAGAATCATACTCTCTAAATCAATCAGATGAACGAATATGCATTTCATGGTACATATGGAGTACAGGTAAACTCCAAGCAAACATCATAGCTTTTGCATGTCCACTAGCGTAAAATATCATGGACTTGAGAAGTCTTATTAGGAATTGCAATAAGGTCCAGCCTGTACTACATATCGTATGAATGATGATGCTCCCTCAGAGTCAGGTGTCATTAAACATAAAAATGTTTAATCGCAGTAATCTCGCTTTGGGACAGAATGCTCGATTAATTAACACAGTTGGACAAAGACAAACCAAAAGTAGTATCCAATTCCAACCAACTGTGCACTTACCAGGAACTCCTTTCATTTGTTTAATCATTTTGGTATGCTGGTCTATGGCAGAATTGACAATTTCTAGAGGATCATCCATCTTCCACTTCCAACTCTTTCCAACAGGGTTTGTGTGATGTCTCCAACAGAAAACACATTTGTTGGCGCATGCCAAACTAGGGGTTGCCTCCATGCATCTGTTTCATTCAAGCCTTGAAAAATTACTACCGCTGTATATGCAGGATAATGATTTATTCTTGACATGATATACATGATGAGCAATTAACCATGCGATTGCACAAGTTCACTATTTATAAGTTAAAAATGACATCTAAAAAGCATGCCTACGGCTGATAAAAGCCTTGATTCAAGAAGGAACAGCTGAATATAATTAAGGAACATAGAATTTTCCATCTCCATACAATTCACTTGATACTACAAAAACACTTAAAAATTAAGTCAAGGCCTAAAAGGAATCATAAAAAGGCAACCACCTATGACTTTCTATTCCATAAAATGAATGCTTGTAGCAACCTCCTCGGCCCCTAAGTTGTGATTTGGTCCATCGACAAATTTTAACACCACTATGTGAACCAATAATCTTGTATCCCTGCAAATTCAACAAGAATGTTAACACCAGCCAATTGAATAGACAAATTTAATAGATATTTGTCAAACAAATACCGATTCAGCACCCTTTCACATCTTGAGAACATTCATACCTGTTTTTCTAAGTTGGCCCTGACGACTGGTGTCACCATTTCTCTCGAACCATTCAATTTCCCATTATTTTCAGCAACCGAACCAGACCTCCTCCTCAACGGCCCTTTACCTGCAATGTCTTCAAGATCAACAATCCCAGACTCCGCACCACCATTTTCATCATCATCATCGACATCACTATCATCAAACCCATCAACAACACTCCCGCCATCACTCTGAGAACTAACAGCAAACCCATTTCCATAAACCCCACCATTCTCCAGACAACCACCCTTCAAAACCCCGACTACCTGCCTACTCCACTCCTCAAAAACCCAATTCAGGTCACCACCGTCCACGTCACCATCTCCAACCCCCACAATCTCACTAGCCCCCAGCTCTCTAAACCGCTTCGAACATTCTCTGGCCACCGCATTAAACGTAGCCCCATAGGCTCTACTCCCAACACCAAAAACCGCGAATTTAGTCTTAGAAAGCAGTAACGACCCGACTCGAAAGTCATCGGCGCTCTCCGCTAGCCAATTCGCGAAGAATTGGGCGTTTGGAGGAGGTTTCCCATCTTCCCAAGTCGAAGCAACGATCAAAACGACAGTCTCCTTCGAGAGGTCCTCAGGCTCGTAGTCTTTGACATCAACGAGATCAAAGGAGAAAGAATTGGAGACTAACAGATTGTGGAGACGGTGAGCTAGGGTTTTGGAAGTGCCTGTTTGAGATATGAATAAAAGCTTGCCTCGAAGATTAGGGTTTAGTTTAGGGTTTAAGGAGTGTTTGAGGAATTTGAGACGTCGAGATTTATAGAAGCAGTAAACGGTAGAAGCGGAGAGAAGAGTGAGAAGAGCAATGCGAGCAGAAGTTGAGTTCAGGGACATGACTCAGTTAACTACTTTCAACTTAACTAGTTATGTTCTGTTTCTGGTTTTCGGTCCCTAGATGCAGTCTTCTGTTTTCTCTACTTCCTATGGAAAGGGAAAGCACTGGTTTTCTTGGTATTATCTTAAATGATTTAAAAACTTAATTTTAACTATAAAATTTTCAAAATAATTAATAATTTCTTAAAAATTAAAATTAATTAATTAATTCTCTTTCAACAATCTTTTTTAATTAAACTTTAAATTTTTGCCATGTTTTTAAATCATATTTTAAAATTTTTAATTTTACTAAATCTTTAATCGATTTTATAACAGTCTAATATCGGTTGAACCTTTTAAACCTTAAACCTTTTATTTTTAGTTTAATTTCTAGCCCGGTTTTTAAAATATTAGTTAATTTATTACAAATTTTAATATAACATTTAGCTCATTAACTTTAAACCTGATCAAAATTAGGTTTAAGTATTTAAATTAATTCGAGTTCTACCTCAATTTGGATTTAATAAATTTGAACTTTAAAATCATTAAAAAAAGTTAAACCATGTTTTATTAATTTTAAATTTGATTAAATTTAAGTTTAAGTTTGATTAAAATAGGATCTTTTTTTAAATTTCACAAACTTGAAGTCAAAAATTATGAAAAAATTAAATTAAGTCAAACTAAGTTTGATCAAAATGTGGTATTCCAACTCGATCAAAATGAGACTTAATTTTTATGGGCTAAACCCTAATTCAATCCCATGTGTTATCATTGAACCAACATTACCAATGTATTACCAACATTATCTAATTCAATTAATTACTTGGAATCATCCATTTTTAATTTAATTAAAGAACACAAAGGTATGCTAACAACATAATTTGCATTATCAAAACAATGAGAGTTGGTAATGATGGAAGGCAGAAGAAGCTAAAAAGGGAAAAAGAAAAGCTTGCCTAAAATGTCCTAATTTCAATTTGCGGTTACAATGTTTATGTGAGGATCAGATCAATATACAGAGACTTTCCCTTTCAGGGTCGCCACAAGGTTTTCTGTGCACAAAGCAAACCTTCTTTATCCTGATAATAAGTCAAGCGTATATCCCAGTGCAAGCTCTTCAGGATTCCTTCTAATGGATCTAATATTGCAACCTTGTCACGTATAATCACCCACCCACCAGGCCTCAACACTCTATCCATCTCAACAATGATCGATACAGGTTGCTTACACCTGCCAAGACCAGTTTAGAGTTTTGGAAGCTTAAGCAACCATGGAAGAAGATTAATGAATGGAGATGAAAGACTGTTCTAAGGAAGGAAGCAGTTTGATGCTAGTTTGACCTGTTTTTAAGCCGTGAAAACAGATGGTCCGCGTGCAAGAGGTCATACGATCTCGGGTATGTTCCGAAGGATTCACACCAGTCATGGTAGATGCCGATAAGGCCTCGTTCGTAAATTATAGGAAGTGTGTCTGGTGCATGGACAGGAACCACATTCATCACCCATACCTTCTGCTGTGAAAGAGCTGCAGCAAATCTGTAACCACAGAGAGATCATATTCCTGTAACTTGATGTTCTAGATCTACAGGTTTAAGATATCTATCAACGATAAAGAATTATGTTAAAGCATCTTCCTCTTTTAATTCCTCTATAAATCAAATCAAGCAGCAATGAAACTTTCACAGGTACGGGCAGTTTTGTTAGCTTACCCGCCATTGACAGCTTTCATGTCCATCACGTTACAAATATTCGCCCATTCGATACCCAGTCCTGTGAGGTAGGACTTGTCAACGATAGCTCTCCAGTGGTTTGTGTCTGCAACCAAATTTTCTTTATTGGCAATCCAGTCAGGGTAAGTTTCAAGCCTCTTAGGCCACTCCTCTGGCCATTCTGTACCATGTTGTTCAATTGATGATGGAATTGTATGCAAGCATGTTTTCATAGGAAAATACCTGATCAAGGAAAAAGTTGCAGAGCAAGTGGCATCAGAATTCAACATCACAGTTGGCATCTAGGAGCTTACGTTGATTAAAACAGAATGAAATTAGTCCGAACTGAGTCTTATACTAAAACTTGATTACATGTTCCCATTCTCTCAACTCTCTGCCAAAACTTCAACACGACATTTGATTCGACCCATACAGTTAAGTGAAATACAAAATAAGATTCTAGACACAAAGCAAATTAATTGGAGATGATAATAATTGAAAAGAAGCCATTTGTTTCATGATAGCCTAGGCTTACCAAGCTGCATCAGGATTTTCATTTTCCTTGCAGAGAGGTGGATGTTTCTTCCTTCTCAACTCATAGATATCATTTGACTCGGGCTTCTGATATATTTTAACGCCGACTTCGCTGACATCATCAGTTTTATGAGCCAGAATATTCCAACAGATGGAAGCTGTCAATTTGGACATAGCTGGAAAGCAGAAAGAGGATGAATGTTATGGAAGTGTTTTACTTACTGGAGCATGCCGGTCACTGCACTTGTCACAAGTGCATATATATGCCTAATAAATTAAAGTATGCATCGAGTATGCAGTTGGAATTGCTAATCATAATGACCAAAAGATAACAATGTTAGCAATGGTGATCAACATGGGCTACTGGGAAACTGCATAATATCGTTGAGGACAATGTAAGAGACGGAGCCAGCATTAAAAACCATAGAAGCCTGACAGTTAAAGAATTGGCTCAGATTTGGAAGTTTATGAAAATAAAACTACATGGATAGAGTCTGTTAGTTCCAAAGGGCTAGCAAGAATAACATTGAAATATATGGCTCAATTCACTTAGTTTGTAATGGTAATCCATGTTTATAGGTGCTAGCAAGCCATGCCACACCATATGCCTAGAACCATTGAAGCAAATTAATAAGTAACATTTACGAAAGGTGGATACAGCTTAAGCTTCATCAGTTACTAAGGTCAAGAAACACAACTATCATACTTCTATAGATTTGCAGTTAAAACTCTAGTACTCCTGAATTTGGACTATCCTACTTTCATGCAATTCATAGAGTTCAACAAGCACTATTAAATGCTACCCTCATCAGTCACAATAAAGGGAGTAGTGACTATCTAGTAGAGAAGAAAAGGTGTTTATAGCATGTCAGCACAAACCTTCTTCCTCTTCAATGCTTTCATGCTTAGTTGACAAGATAAAGTACCCGCTAGGCCTTAGAATCCTGTTCATCTCCAGGAGATGCTTGCCCCCTGAAAATCGGAAAAGAATGAGTTTTTATGTGTTTCAGGGTTATCTCATCCAAAAGAAGAGAATATTAAAGGAAAAACAAACCGTTAGCATGCCAAGAAATGGTGCACTCTCCACAGTGAATAGCATCAAAAACACCACTAGGGAAAGGAAGCCTCCTACTTCCGAAAGGGCTAACTATTGCAGGGAAACCCCGCTCTAGGGCAACCTGAGCTAGGTCAACTAAGTCATCTTTCAAGCCAAGTGATAGTGTCAATACTTCCTTATCAACTAGAGAAGCTCCAAAGCTAGAATCCGTAGATCCAATGTCAAGTACTAGACGAATATTCTTTCCCCATTCAATATCTGGTACCATCTATAGACAGCATCAAGAGCATGGGTTAGCCATAGTTACGGATAGATGATTTCAAACCAGATATTATTGTATTCCCACCTCTAAGAAATTGAGGTTTAGTGTCATAATTTACATCATAATTTCAGATCAAGACTAATATACAAGTCACCTCTTCGATTGATTCAAGGTAGTGCTGAACTCCGCCTTTATACACGGATTGATCTTGAGGAAAGGTAAGATAATCTCCAGAATGAACTAGCCAACTGTTTCTCTTGATATATTCAGCAAGTTTTGGATGTCTCACATTCTTATACAAAATCTGCAATAACAACAACATGAGTCGAGCATATTTCTGTTTCCACATAACTAAGATTTATGAGTCCTTGCATGTACCTTCAATTTGCTCTCAGGCCAGCTGACTGAGGACTCGTATCCCTCATGAGGAAGAGGAACAAGACACATTGGAGGCGTTCTCGGGCAACTTCGCTCTGTGTGCCTGTAGCCGTGCAGCTTACCTGATCCACTTTCAATGTCAATGCAAGGAATGTAATTGTGTTTGCTTCTTGTATTGCATAATCTCCAACTATAATGTGCCTTAGGATCAAACAGAGGACCCTTCACCTTCTGCTTCTTCAATGTACCTTTTGACTCAACAGTCTCATCTTCCACCTTCTTCGTATCTTCTTGATCCACAGTTTCCACCAATTCACCATCTCCTTCAAGACCAACATCCCCTTCAACCTCACCATCACTTGCCTCTTCCTTACCATCCAGTACTTCTCCTTCATTCTCTTCATTTTCCATTTCATCATTCTGTAATTCCTCATCCTCATTATTATCTTCCATCTTAGCATCAGGCAACTTTTTAGCTCCTTTTTTCACCTTCTGTGCCTTTTTCCTATCCACAGTCCTAGATTCTTGCTGTTTCCCACCTAAAGAAACAGACCCATTTGTCAATTTCTCATTCGTTTTGGATTCCAACTCAGATTCAACTTTCAAGTTCTGGTCTTTTCTACTTGATTCGTGTTTCCCTGATTCTTTCTGCTTAGTCGACGCCTTAGAAGTACTCAAACCGGTGCGTCCTGGTACTGGTTCGGCTATGTCTTCAAAGCTCTCTCTTTGAGAGATCACTGAAGAAGAAGAAGAAGAGAACATTGACCAAACAAATATAAAGCAAAGACCCATTATAGCAACCGCCGTCATCTTCACAAAGAATCCATGTGGGCGTTTCACTTGACGAGCAAACCGTCGAAGCCGAGCTATAGCCATCGCTCCCCAACTCCAGAACTACTAAACGAACAGAAACCAAAACATCTGGCAAGGAAGTCGACACAAAAACAGAAGTACGATTTACTTACAGGATCTTTCTTATCACTACTAAGATCGTCACCAGAAAGTTTGGGAAGTAAGATCTGTCAGGAAAAGGACTACTACAAAGTGGGAGGACCAAAGTTGGATGAGCCATGATAATCACTCTGAAACCAATAAAATCAAATGATTACCCTTAAAAGCCAAGCAAATTTGAAATGACTACATAGATCGGTGAAAGAAAACCGAGTGATAGTCATCTAACAACGTTCGTTCTGCTAAGAAATGTTGACAGTTTGAGAAGTTATGTTCTCTTGCTAAACTCTAAATCGAAGGTGCGAACTGAAGTGAAGTACTGAACATATATGTTGTTATACTTTCTACAGATTTCCATTTCGCTTACCAAAAAGCGCCATCAGCGGAAAGGACTGTCTGTTATTTGCCACGTTGGCTGTGACAAAATATCAATGTTTTCGAAAATCTTAAGAAATTTAAACTAAAAATTTAATATTTATTTTTGATAATTATTGTTGTTAAAAATAATTAACTGATTAGTTTTCATTAAAAATCTCTTTTTAATTAAATTTTAAATTTTTATAAATAAAATAGTTTTTTAATCATTTTTGAAATTTTTTAATTTTATTCAATAATTTTATATCGGTCTAATATTAATTGAACCTTTATAATTTTATACTTTCTCCTATTCAAAATAAGTGTCATTTTAGAGGAATGCACACTTATTAAGAAAATTAATGAAATGTCTGATATACCCTTATTAATTACATGTTAAAATATCTTTAAAATATAATCTATGTAATTAAGATGCGAAAGAAATTAAATGATAATTTTGGAAGTAAAATCATAAATATGCATAAAAAGTCATAAACGACACTTATTTTGAATAATTAAAATTCCTCTAAAAAGATACTTATTTTGAATATATTTTATCTTAACGATTTAACTTCATTTTCAAAAAATTGCAAAAAATTCGTTTCGGCTCAATTTAATTGGGTCTTAAAAAATTCGTTTCAATACAAATTTCGTTGAGACGTGAGATCTGAAAAAAATCAGAAGTACACAATATTACCTCTAATTAATAAAGAAACTGTTTCTAGTGAGTTAAAGATATGAAGTAAAATTATTAACTTAAGGTAAGGTAAAATTAGGAGATGGGGGGATTAAGGATCCGTCTTAAAGAATACTAATTATACATGAAACCGTGACTACCCACCTATCTACATAGTTACAGAATCTATAAATGTCCCCAGGTATGGAATGCTTCTTCATCTATGTCAAATGTTTCATGCAACCTATAACTTCTGTTGATTCTTTGATAAGTCTCCTTGGGACATCTGATTTGATGAGTCGCTAAATGAAGCACCTGCTGAGGATACGTTGCATGTAGCATAACTGTCGGTGTCGGAAAGTTGCAGAGCCGTGTTGGATATCTTTACCTGAGATGCATTCATGTTGACTCTTATCCTGCATTTTGAAGAAAGGGTTACTTTCATGGAACTTTCACCTGTAGTTCAGTCCCAACCATATGACAGTTCAACAAACTTAGTAGCCAGAGATTGTTCCATCAAATTTCGACAGCAGTAGCATTTTGGTAACTTATGCCGCGTTTGATAAGCATATCTTATGCAGAGAAAGACTAAACGCATGCATCATGGATGTAAATATATGCAGCAGAAGAAAACCTGTACCTGTTGTGGATATTGACATACTCGTCAGTTTCATCTAATATCTCTTCCTGCATAACAAAACATTGGCAGATTGGCATCAGGGAAAACATCAAATCCGTAAGAAAGAACATTGGTTAGATAAGATATGATACTATTCAACAAGCAACGTCTCCAAATCACATGGCTCGATGGTATGCATCCTCCACAAATTTAGCTTATATCATTCCAATGGAATAAGTAATTTGGAACTAGAAGACATTTTTCTATGATGAAAACATTCTTATGGAATCCATAAGCAAGACACCGGTAGATCCACAATCCTTATATTATGGTCCTACTATGTGCCTGGCCATACTGTGCCCGTACACAAGATTTCATATACCTGAAGAAGTTCTTCAATAACATCCTCCATTGTAATCACACCAACAACTTCTTCATTGGATGGGAATTCTGGAATCGGGCAATTCTCAATGTCCAAGATGCAGTATGAACAACCCCGGTGGCGCTTCTTAAAGGAAGGAGTTACAGGTAGACTACTTTTTACTTTTTGGCCTCCACTTTTTTTAGTAGTTTTGTTCTCATGTGATTCAGAAGTGACTGTCATATTGTGGGCAGCAGAAGTCAAGTTGCCTTTATCACCATCTGGTTATCACCAATCAACATAAAGTGGAAATTTACGGCTCTACCGTAGCTAGAAATGCATAACTGATATCATTGGCCATGACACAGAGAGTGAAAAGTTGTAAAACAAATGGAAAAAAAAATTGGACTTGGGTTTGGAATGGTTTTTAACATTTCAGTGCACAAAATTAATCAAGGAAAATCACCAGAATTTATATCACAAAATATCACTAGGCACCCAGCTACTTGGAAATAACACTACCTCTCTGTTTGCGACAGCTATCCTTAAATTCAGGTGGTGGTGCTTTCATCTCTTTACTCACATTCACATCTCTATATACAACCGCAAGATGACTGTGACCTTTCTGAAACTCATTAAGGATATCATACAGAGGCATGTCTTCTGAAACACTGCACCATAAATGGAAAGCAAGAAGAGAATGATAATGGTCATCATTCATCCCAGTTGAATAACAAGCAAACATATTTTTTTTCCTTAAGGATGTAAATAACTCATGTGAACAGGAGTTACCGAGGAATTTTCCGTATGATCATTCTTTTAAGAGGAACATCATCTTCTGGATCAACTGCTAAGAGATTTTTGACCTGTATATATTATAATTGGATTTAATGAGTTAAGCAGAATATATTGGAAGAGAGTGTATTGACTAATTATGAATGTAACAAGGATCCCTGACCCATACTTTCACCTGCCAAGGATAAAGGTTCCGGATGTTCCACCACAGCATTATATCCTACATGGGATGGCTTTACTAGAATCTTCTATCTACCTATTTCAAATACATAATTCTATCTGAAACGTTCTTCTACTTGTATTGTTTAGATGTGAATGTGAAAATGACTAGGCCTAAATGTGGCCTGAGACAAACACCATCACCATTTAAGTGTCGAACAGGTATAGTTGTGCCAAACCCATTGTGAATTAATTTCACTTTCAATGACCCTGATAGTGAAATAGTCCAGATAAGTGTGCCATCAATATTCATTTTCACTCACCATTGTTAACTGCTCAATGTTTGAACCCGGCAAATATTGACAGGCAGATACTACAGCTTAAAAGATAAGTATAGTTCATCCATCACATGATCTCATGAAGACATGCAGATTATAGAAAACGATGTTTAAGCAATGAAGAAAAGACAACTAACTACTTTGAAAATGAATAAAAGACCTATTAAGTTTTCCCCGGTCTGTTAAACTAAAATAGATTGCATGAGGATACAAGCAAAGTGGAAAAACAATCAAGTGTCAGTATTCTTGATAGAAATCACCAAAAAGGAATCCATATGATAAAGAACTGACATACCAAAACAAGTCCAATGATATTTGTTCGCTTTGCTGCATAAACTGGGACTCTACTATGTCCCATGGTCATTATCTCATTCAACGTCTCCCTATAGGAAAAGAACCATAACTTAGAACCAATGTGGACTGGGAAAATGATGATGCAAGAATGACAAAGAAACCACAAACCCACAAATTAAGAGTTGCATCCAGATCAAGGGAAAATGCCTTCGTTATGGGAGTCATTGCATCTTTTGCAGTCTTTTCAGTCAATTCAAGTGCCCCAGTAATGATAGTAGTCTCATCATGTGTTAAATCCCCGCCTTTCCCTGCCTACAGGAACAAAATATTTATGGCACAGTCATTGCAAAGTTCGCAGTTAGGGCCTAACAAGAAACATATGCTATCAGCTTAATCTCCCGCCCAAAACTTAGTGGATTCTGTAAGAATAAAGTTTTAAAGGGAGACAGAATACAGACAGTTGCAAGTCATATTGAATACCTCGTTTCCATGAAAATTAACAAAAGTTTTCAGCTCTGCTCTTCGTAAAAGGACAGCATGTCCCTTGCCCAACATCCAATCCAGAACCTGCACTTACAAACAAGAAGTAGAAGAACCCACAATTGTCAACACTCATATTCGCTGTTCTAAAAGCACATATGACTTTCCATGAAACATGGCTCAATTGCATAAAGATTCCTAGTAGTCCTACAGAGGCTCAGACAACAAACTTACCTTACTGATCGGATAAGAAACAGGGTAAAATATAAAGAGTAGAACACGGACCAAAGGTGCCACTGCAGCTCCAACAGTCAAGCCGTAACGAGTACATATTGCTTGTGGCAGTATCTGTTAACACCAAGCTAGCATAATTACCAACAATGCTTTATGTGGAAGCTACATAGATGGATTCCAGAACCGGAACAAAATAAATCCAGCACCACGAAAAGTTACCTCTCCGAACATCAGTATTAGAGTCACAGATATCAGGATTGCAGGCCCAGGTGGCACAAGTTTGTTCAGGAATATAGGAAGGGTCTATGAACAACACAAATAGTCACATAGAAACGTCAAATTCCAAATCTGGATTCAGCATATTATTATCAATTCTCGAGTTAAAAGGAACAATAATATTCAGTATCGTGGTTGGTTCATAGCGTACCTCCATAGCTAAAGAGTTACCAATCAAAAGAGTACATAACAACAAGTGCTGATTCTTCACCACTGGATATATTTTACCTGCAGAAGCCCAAAAAAAAAAAAAAACTCAGATGATACAATTACAACAAACAAATGCGATCTACAGCTTAAACAGAAAACATAAAAAAGCTCAAGCAAAGACTTGGACTCAGCGAGTTAACACAGTCTCTAATCCTCCAAATCACACACACATCAACTCAAACTAACTTCAAAAACTTTCCACCTAAACCAAACACCCTAAGCCAATAAAAAAAACAAACAACAGCCAAACAATAGAATCAAAAACACCGAATTCCGCTTAAATGAACACAAAACTTAACTGATCAAAACACGAATTAAACAAAACAAGAGATGACCAAAGCTTTAACCAAAACAAAACCGTCAGTCACAGTACCTGCATGAATACGATCCGGAGTACGGCCAGATTTGATGAGAACCTCGAGGTCGACGAGGCCCAAAGACATGAGACCCAGGGTCAAACCGGCCATCAAGCCGGC
>JAOQMR010000002.1:1481667-1505263 GCA_027563865.1 Erythroxylum pelleterianum | reverse complement strand
ATTAACATGCTAATTACTCCCATTAACATGCTAATTAATTCCACAAAATACTCTATTAAGACTTCAAAATTCATTTACGTCCTTGCCTAACTCTTTCTAAAAATCAAGGCATTTTCTAATCATGAAATTGAAGGAATTTGCTAAAACTTCCTTCTAGACAAATGTTCCTTATCGTCTTAATTTTCTAATGACACAAAAATCATTCAATTTGATTCAATATTGAGACAGTTATACACCAAACATTTCAGACTGTTCTTATACTAAAATATTATCCTGTGCATGACTTCCATCTGAAAATTGGCTTTCTTAGAGATTGAATTAGAACTCAATTTCATCATGCCATTTGTATCCTTATATCTCTAGTTTAATCCAAATTAAGAATCTTCTGATTTGGATAACTGGAGTTCAAATTATGGCTAAAACACCAGAGCATGTTCAATGAACATATACATTTTCCAGCTTTAACACATAATCCATCTTGTATCTAAACCATCTTTTCTATTTCAAGGTTTTTCCTTTTCTTTACACATAGCTAGTTGCCAATAATTTCTCATTTAATAGTCCTGGCTTCCAGAAAGGTTCAGGGTCCAACAGGTTTCTTAACTACTAAAGCAATTGCTAATCGACTCATTTCCTTGTTTAGGTACCTATCAGTACAATAGGGTAGGGTCAAATCTCCTGTAGAATTAGGTTAAGAAAAATGACATAACCATTAATCATCATTGCTTTTTCTAGCATATGGCAATTTGTTTACCATTATAATGTTTTACTTTTACTTTTTACTTTACTAAGTGAATTTTCTTATTTGAAACATTTATATATTCAAGGACTTTTTCAAGATTTTGAACTAAATGTGCAAAGAGGCATTTAATAAACAAATTTACCAAATGCATGCTTATTTTCAGGTTTCTCTTTTCTAATTAACCTAAAAGATATATCTCTTTAAAAGATTTTAACCATTACATCATTTGTCAAATAGTGTGTGGCTTGTTCCAAACAACTTGTATACTTTATCCTTTTGGAACTTAAAAATATCATGTCTTATGCTGAAAATAAATGGAAGGATTAAGAGATTTACTTATAGTGCTTTCCTTATATCAAATGAAGTGCTTGTCTTATGCCTCATCAATAAAGTGCTTCCCTTTTATTAAATTAGTTTATGCTAAATGTAACTCCATTTTGTATTAAATTAATTTTTTGTTAATTTTTATTAATTGTGTTATTCCTTCATATCTAATTCTCCCATATTTATGGACAATCTAAGGAAAAATTGTTGAAGTTCCTCCTTCTTAGTGGTTTGCGGTTGTCCGTCAATCTAGGTAACTCATCCAACCCAGTTACAATATCATTTGGCAAATAGTTGCAACTGTTGTTAATGTGAATTAGTAGGAATCATCTTACTAATTAGCTTGTTAATTAATTGTTTTATATATTGGTGGTCGTTTCATTTTGTCGTATATAGTTACGTAATTTATGCATACAAACTGACAACACGAAATGAGTGGATAGTTTATACATTGACAAATTAGAATGAAGACAGTTACTGTTTGTCTAGCAAGTTGGTAAAGGTAATTTCACCAAGCCATAATGCAACAATGTCATTATGTAATAGAAGAAGTTAAACAGACAAAGCAAACAAGAAACAACTCAACATAGTACAAACATAGGATGGTATATAGGTTGGAAACAAGAAACAACGACACTTACCTTAATTACAATGGTTTTTTTAAACGTAACATTTAGCAAAAAATGCATGTAATAACTCAATTATCTTCTTTTATTGTATAGCTAGATGGATAAAAGTTTGATGTCTAATCGAAAATGGCCAACTGAATATGTAGAAGGAGTTAAGAGTTCCATGCAATTTGTAAAAGATCAAATGGGTGATGAATGTAGTATTCATTGTCCATGCATCAATTGCTTAAATGTCGACTTCCAAAGTCAAGATGTGGTATATAATCACTTGATAATATGAGGCATAGATAAATTATATACTCCATGGCTTTATCATGGTGAACGTGAGGAAGCAAGTTGTAGTAGAAGTGGCAATACATGTTATGATGACAGTTACAATAATGATATAGATGATTATGATGTGAATGATGATGGTGATGATGGGATTATCGAGATGTTAGATGACTGTCAAAATTATATGGAGAAAATGAATGAAACAAGAATGCCTAACATAATTGGTAGTATTACAGAAGATAATTTTAGGAAGTTATTGAAAGTTGCTCGAGAATAATTATATCCGGGGTGCTCTGATTTCTCACAACTATCATTTGTTGCGAAGTTATTGCATTTAAAGGTTTATAATAAATGGAGTAACAAGTCCTTTAACTTGTTAATTGACTTACTAAACGATACATTACCTACTGGACATAAGTTGCCGAAATCTTACTATGATGCAAAGAAACTATTAAGGGACCTTAGATTGGGATATATTTCAATTTATGCTTGTAAGTATGACTGTGTTCTTTTTTGGAAGGAAAGTAAAGATCTTCAGGAGTGTCTTATTTGTGGTACGTCAAGCTGGCAGGTGGATGATGGGATTCTGAAAAAGATACTGAATAAACTCATTTGATACTTTCCTATTAAACCAAGATTACAAAGACTTTTTATGTCAACAAAAACAGCCATAGATATGAGGTGGCATAAAGAGAAATACATTGATGATAACATTATGCGTCATCCAGCAGACTCAATGGTATGGAAAGAAATTAATAGAAAGTTTCCATAGTTTGTACAAGATTGTCATAATGTTCGACTTGGATTGGCCTCAGATGGATTTAATCCTTTCGGTAATATGAGTACTTCATATAGCATGTGGCCGGTGATTCTAGTCCCCTACAATTTACCTCTATGGAAGTGTATGAAAGAGCCTTTTATGTTGTTGTCTTTGCTTATTCCAGGACCTACTGCTCCTGATAAGGACATCGATGTATATATGCAACCATTAATTGATGACTTAAACGATCTATAGGAATTTGGATTACAAACTTTTGATGTTGTTGAAGGCGAAAAATTTATAATGCATGTTGCTGTTTTGTGGACTATAAATGATTTCCTAGCTTATGGGAATTTGTCTGGGCAGAGCACTAAAGGGTATATGGCTTGTCCTATGTGTAACCATCAAATGTATTCAATGAGGATACAACGTAAAATATGTTATACAGGTCATTGTCATTATTCGGAAAATATGCATAGATGGCGAAGAAGTAAACTATTTAATGGCAAAGTGAAATTGGGTGAAGCTTTGATGCAGTTGTCCCGTGATGATATTGTTTACTAGCTATCACATTTGGGTGACATTACACCTAGCAAACACCCATGTAATTGAAAGAGAAAGAGAAATGATATCGAACTAAATTGACAAAAAATCATATTTTTTCCAACTTAATTACTATTGAGGCACAATCTTGATGTCATGCATATTGAGAAAAACATTTGTGAGTTCATTTTAGGGACTGTCATGGGAATTGATCGGAAATCCAAAGACACAATTAACGCTAGACTTGACTTGGAAGACATTAATATTATAAAGGACGTGCATTTGAAAAGAAGAGATGATAGGTCATACGTTATTTCCCCTGCTTGTTACAACATGTGAAAAAGTGAGAAACAGTCATTCCATCAATTCCTCTAATCAGTCAAATTTCTTGATGCGTAGGCCTCAAATATAGGTCGTTGTGTGAATGTTAAAGAAGGAAAAATGTTAGGGTTGAAAAGCCATGATTGTTATGTACTTTTGCAATGATTACTTCCTATTGGAACACGTGGGCGTTTGCCGAAGGATGTGCCTGTTACTTTGTGTAATGCCCCAAGTTACACCCTAGTAGAAATGTTACATGTTCATGAAAGTAAATGTGATAGGTGTTGAAATTGTGATATGACTGTGAATTGTATATATCTTGAATATTGGTTTTATGGACCATAATTGGTAACTTGAAATTAATTGTTACAATTAGAGAATTGATGAATGAAATGTACATTCGGACTAGGAATATTTTCAAGTGGTAAGCCAAGTTGGAACATGGAAATTTGAATGATTAAGCCTAGGAATTAGTGACATTTGGCATGGAAAATTAAGTGACAAATGGCATGGTTAATAAATTGACAAGTGGCAGCAATAAGTGAATGACAAATGGCTTAATCGAAGTGTGACATTTGGTAGCCTAAATGGAGGATAAGTGGCTCTTTTCTATATATGACATGTGGGTTATTCTATTGAAGGACTTTTGGTTTGTGTCTTTATGTGATAAGGGTCCCTAGAGTAAGGATACTCATCTTACACATGACATGGCCTTATGCGTTAGCTAATTTTTGTTGTAACTCATCCTTCTCTTTTCTCATTCACCACCGAACACCATACTCTTCAAATCTTGAGTTTTTGGCTGATGTTGTGATTAATTGCCACATCAAGATGTTGCATTAAGAAAGCTACCACATTTTATCTTGTATATTGCTACCTTTTGGTGTTAAGAGCATCCTAGTTTCACTTGGATTTTGGACTTGTGTTGGTTATTTGGAAGGCTAGTTTGGCTTGTTCTTTGAAGTTAAATAGGTAATGGAATTCTAAACTTGATAGCATGTATCAATACAAGTTTTATGATAATTGAATTGGCATGAAATATGTGTTATGATGTTGATAATTGAGTGCTGGAAAATGATACTTGTTTGGAAAATTTTGTTTTGGTTTTGATGTATGTAAGATAATGATTTTTGAGTTGTCTAATGAATGATTTTTGAATTGGATTTGGGGATTGAAGCTTGAATAAGGTAGAATTGAAGTGAAATTGATGGACTTTGGTGAAAGTGTATTGAATGGAGTATGAAAGAGTAAAATTTGGAAGCAAAATGAAGGTTGTGTGTGAATGAACCTTTGATTCACTCATCCCATGATTGTGGGATTTATATGGCTCATTCCCACAGTCGTGGGAAGTATTTAGGAAGGAGAAAAGGTTGGTTTTGGGCAATTGTTGGACTATATAAGGTTAAGGTAATTTATAATAGTGTAATTGGACTTAATTAAGGCATAAAATGAACCTATTCTGATGTGGAATAAGTTCGTTAAAGGTTGAATAAGATTTGTATTTTTTTAATTGAAGTAATAACTTAAGGAAGGTGTTATTAGATAACAAAGTATCTAATTTTGGAACTTATAACTTGTTAAAGGAATGAAGTTTACTTATGAATGCTAATGTGATTTAAAGAACAAGAGTAAAGTGTTAGTTGTGAATGTTTGTGAATTAGGAACTTGTGTGAATACATGTAATATGTAATTACTTAATGTATCCATTGGTGCATCATTGTAAATGCTTATGTTTATAAGGCATGTTGAGTTTGATCAAACGTGAATGAATATGTTCAAGTTGAGCAAAGTGGAATAGAGTCATATGTTTGGCAATATACCTTGTACATAAGAATTCTGAAATGTTACATGTTTTTTTAAAGTGCCAAGTCCTAGTCATGGGTAAATAGGCATGCGTAGAAAGATCTGTAGTTGCTACTGTAACTTGACACTAAAGTGTCCCCTGATTATTAACGCTACGGTGTCCCCTGATTATCGACACTATGGTGTCCCCTAATTTTGAGACATAAGTCTCTCCTGTTATGTGATACCAATCATAGGTATCTTTTGTTCTAGTCCCGTTACCCACTTTTGTAAAAATGATTAATAGGCTAACTTGTTTTGTATTTTGATATATGTTCAGTTTTGTTATAAACAAGTTCTGTTTTGATACAAAATAAGTTCTGATTTGATACAAGACATATCCTGATCTAATACAAGTTATATTCTGATCTAAAAGAAATATATCCTGTTCTAATTTTTGAACATTCTGTTTTGATATTTATATGTCCTGTTCTATATTAGTGAATCATATTCTGTTCTGAGACACACAATATTTGAATTGCTCTATAATATGAACAATTAAAGATCGTGGGTGATTTGATCTGATTTTTGTACATGTGAATGCTAGAAGTCTGTTAGAGACAGTCGCCAGTTCATATCTTGTTTAGTTATTCCCCACTAAACTATAAATTTAGCACGGTGGTCTTGCCTCCATCTAGGTTCTGATAAGAAGACCTAAGAATGGGATAACTGTAGTGGCCATTGAAGGATGTGACATGTTTGGAAGTTGTTTTGCTTAAGTTTTCGAGTTGTTTTTAGCTATATTAAATGTAATGAGACATATTGTATTTTAATGTAATTGGTTTGTAATAACCTTAATACAGGTTGGCCTTTGAATTTATGGCATGTATTTTGATAAGTACAATATGGTTGATATGCTCTGTTTGTAAAATAACATCTAATGATATGTAATTTATGTTTGCTTGAGTTTCTAGAAGTTCTTTGAAATGTTTAGTTCTGTTTGGTGTGGCATTTGCATATCCTTCTAGGGGTATGTAGGTGTTACATTGTTTGGTATCAAAGCATAGTTTAGGCGATTCTAGTTTAACTAGCGCTTAAATATTGCTTGTATTAGGATATAAGAATTGTGTTTAGTTTAATGCGGTTTGTCCCATATTTCGATTTTAGATTTAAGTATAGAAAGATCTAATGAGGCTGTTGATGAGGTTATTGAGAGTAATATGTAATACTCCTGTGCGATCTCATCTGTCTATATCTGGACCTTATGGGGTAAATCGAAATAAATCATGATTTGCCAGATTGTGAGAAAATGAAAATTTGTCGATATCCTGATATGGGAGATATTACATGGTTCGATATGTTGGACATAGAGTCAGTGTTCTTGTATTCGTGATTATATTAAGGAATATGAGATTAGTATTATGTTGTGGTTGTATACCTTTAAATTGATGTGGAAGTACATATATTTTCATGGATTTGACGGAGAGAAGAATAGAGATGTAAGTAAAAGTGATGGGATTTAAAGTGTGCAAGCAAAGTTGAAAGGTTAAACTTCGTACTGGAATGGTTGTTTAGGTATCATGTTGAGAGTTTACGATTCAGTATAAGATTATAACATTGGGTTCGATATTAAAATTTCATGATGGTTACGTATTTTATATTTCTAAATTGATTGAGAACATATGTATCCTTAAGATTAAGTTGATCAGTTATTATGAGTATACATCTGATAATATGGTTGCTTTGGCGAATGATATTACGGTGTACATATGTATTATATGCTTGGATATGATAGTAATTGAGGTCAAGGTATCATCTGCGTTAGATATTAATTGGTGACCTTTTAAAAATAAATCTCCATATTATATATAATGATCTTGATGGTATATACCAAAGCATAAAAGTAAAAGTATATGCCTATCGCTTCATCGAGCTTGAGTAAATAGAACATTCTGATTATGTGAAAAATGATAGTAATTGATCTTATTGAAATGTTATGAATAGCTGAAAAGCAAAAATGAAAATAGTTGACTGATAATGATTTCATGAATAGTACGGATAAATGAGGAAAGAAAACTCTTTTTATGATAACTTTCACTGAGTTGTATCATATAGATCAAATGTTCCATTTCTAGAAACGAATGAGTATTGAACTCATGATGTGTTTCATGTTTTTATGTTGAGAAGATATCGGTTTGATGGTTCATATAAGATACCTGTGCAAAAAATTCAAGTAAAACTGGAATCGACCATGAGAGTTTAGTATCCTCAGCTATTCTTATCAGGTATGAATTTTGAGGAAGAAATTCTTTAAAGGGGGAGAGAATTGTAAGGCCCCAAATTACACCGTAGTAGAAATGTTACATATTCATGAATGTAAATATGATAGGTGTTGAAATTGTGATATGATTGTGAATTGTATATGTCTTGAATTTTGGTTTAATAGACCATAATTAGTAACTTGAGATTAATTATTACCATTAGAGAATTGATGAATGAAATGTACATTCAGACTAGGAAAATTGTCAAGTGGTAAGACAAGTTGCTACGTGGAAATTTGAATGATTAAGCCTATGAATTAGTGATATTTGGCATGAAAAATTAAGTGACAAAATGGCATGGTTAATAAATTGACAAGTAACAGTAATAAGTGAGTGACAAATGGCTTAATATAAGTGTGACATTTGGTAGCTTAAATTAAGGATAAGTGGCTCATTTCTATGTATGACATGTTGGTTATTCCATTGAAGGACATGTGGTTTGCGCCTTTTTGTGATAAGTGTCCCTAGAGTATAGGACACTCATCTTACATATGGCATGACCTTATGCATTAGTTAATTTCTACTGTAACTCATCCTTATCTTTTCTCTTTCACCACCGAAACACCATACTCTTCCAATCTTGAGTTTTTGGTTATGTTGTGCTTAATTACCACATCAAGATGTTGCATCAAGAAAGCTACCACATGTTATCTTCTATGTTGCTGTCTTTTGGTGTTAAGAGCATCCTAGTTTCACTTGGATTTTAGACTTGTGTTGGTTGTTTGGAAGGCTAGTTTGGCTTGTTCTTTGAAGTTAAATAGGTAAGGGATTCTAAACTTGATAGTATGTATTAATACAAGTTTTATGATAATTGAATTGGAATGAAATATGTGTTATGATGTTGATAATTGAGTGTTGGAAAATGATCCTAGTTTGGCAAATTCTGTTTTAGTTTTGATGTATGTAAGAAAATGATTTGTGACTAATGAATGACAACTCATTCATGTATGACATGTGGGTTATTCCATTGAAGGACATGTGGTTTGCGTCTTTGTGTGATAAGTGTCCCTAGAGTAAGGACACTTATTTTACATATGGCATGGCCTTATGCATTAGCTAATTTCTACTATGACTCATCCTTCTCTTTTCTCATTCACCACCGAAACACCATACTCTTCCAATCTTGAGTTTTTGGCTTATGTTGTGCTTAATTACCACATCAAGATGTTGCATCAAGAAAGCCACCACATGTTATCTTCTATGTTGTTGTCTTTTGGTGTTAAGAGCATCCTAGTTTCACTTGGATTTTGGACTTGTGTTAGTTGTTTGGAAGGTTAGTTTGGCTTGTTCTTTGAAGTTAAATAGGTAAGGGAATTCTAAACTTGATAGTATGTATTAATACAAGTTTTATGATAATTGAATTGGCATGAAATATGTGTTATGATGTTGACAATTGAGTGTTGGAAAATGATCCTTGTTTGGCAAATTATGTTTTAGTTTTGATGTATGTAAGAAAATGATTTGTGAGTTGTCTAATGAATGATTTTTGAATTTTGGACTTGAATTTGATAAGGTATTGAAGATTGAATAAGGTATAATTGAAGTGAAATTGATTGACTTTGGTGAAGGTGTATTCGATGGACTATGAAGGAGTAAAATTTGGAAGCAAAATGAAGTCATCCCACGATCGTGGGATTTATGTGGCTTATTCCCACAGTCATGGGAAGTACTTAGAAAGGAGAAAAGGTTGGTTTTGGGCAATCGTTGGACTATATAAGGTTAAGGTACTTTATAATGGTGTAATTGGACTTAATTAAGGTGTAAAATGAACCTAGTTTGATGTAGAATAAGTTAATTAAAGGTAGAATAAGATTTGGATTTTCTTAAGTTAAGTAATAACTTAAGTAACGTGTTATTAGATAACAAAGTATCTAATTTTGGAACTTATAAGTTGTTAAAGGAATGAAGTTTACTTATGAATGCCAATGTAACTTAAAGAACAAGAGTAATGTGTTAGTTATGAATGTTTATGAATTGGGAACTTGTGTGAATACATGTAATGTGTAATAACTTAATGTAACCATTGGTGAATCATTGCAAATGCTTATGTTTATAAGGCATGTTAAGTTTGATCAAATGTGAATGAATATGTTCAAGTTGAGCAAAGTGGAATAGAGTTATATGCTTGGTAATATATCTTTTATAAGAGAATTTTGAAATATGACTTGTTTTGTTTTAAAAATTGCCAAGTCCTAGTCGTGGGTAAATAGGCATGCCTAGAAGGGTTGTAGTTGCTCTTGTAAGTTGACACTAACGTGTCCCCTAATTATTGACACTACAGTGTCCCCTGATTATCAACACTACGGTGTCCCCTGATTATCGACACTATGACGTCCCCTGATTTTGAGACATAAGTCTCCCCTATTTTGTGATACCAATCATAGGTATCTTCTGTTCTGGTCTCGTTACCCACTTCTGTATAAAGGATTAGCAGCCTAACTTGTTTTTTATTCTGATACATGTTCAGTTTTGTTATAAATAAGTTCTGTTCTAATACAAAATAAGTTCTGCTTTGATACAAGACATATCCCAATCTGAGACAAGTTATATTCTAATATGAAAGAAATTTATCTTATTCCAAATTTTGAACATTCTGTTATGATATTTATATGTCATGTTCTTTATTGATGAATCATATTCTATTCTGAGACACACAATGTTTGATTTGCACTATAATAGTAACAATTAAGGATTGTTGGTGATATGATCTGATTTCTGTACATGTGAATGCCAGATGACTGTTAGTGACAGTTGCCAGTTTTTATCTTGTTTAGTTATTCCATGCTCGACAACTGTTAGTGACAGTTGCCAGTTTATATTTTGCTTAGTTATTTCCCACTAAGATTTGTGCTTAGCACGGTGGTTTTGCCTCTATGTAAGTTTTGATAAGAAGACTTAAGGATGGGACAACCGCAGTGGCCAATTAAGGATGTGACATCTTTGGAAGTTGTTTTGTTTCAGTTTCTGAGTTATATTATGTTGGACCGCAAATTTTTTTCTTTATTTTTTTTCTTTATGTCATTTTATTAGAATGGAATCCATGATCTTTCTAGCATAAGGAAAAATTATAAGTATTAAATGGAGAAATTAAAATTAAGTTAGAGTATAGTATGGTGTAAGTTAAATTGAAGAAGTAAGAATGCATAAGGAGCATTCTTGGAAGATCAATTAAGTCTAAAAATTTGAAGGCATTTAAGGAAGGGTAGAATGGGAAAAAGGAAAGTTATAGTCTTGCAATTGAAGAAGCAAACACGTGATTGAGAGAAAGGAAGAGAGAAAATAACGAAGAGAAGAGGAGAAGGAGAGAAAAGAAGGAAGAAAATTATGGTTTTTGGAGATCTTGAAGAGTGAAAATTTTGAAGCTAAATCAAGTAAGTATAAGCATTAGTCCTTGTTTTGTTGGGTGAACCATATTTAGTGATAGTTAGAAGTGAAAACAAGGTTGAATATGGGTAGGGAGTTGTTGATGAATGGTATGAGTTAATGTTTTACATTTGTGGGTTAATGATCAAAGATAGATCACAAATGGGTTTGTGAATGATATTGGGTTGAAATGAAGTTAAAAATGAAGTAGAAGTGATGGATTAAATTTAAGATGAGTTATATGTGAAAGGTGGGATAACTTCTGGAAAAAGTAGCAAAACATCTCTTCGGGATAGGTTTCTGGACAAGTTCGTCGCGGCGAACTCCTGACTTTGCTGCGGCAAACTTAATTTTTTCCTACACAAACATGCTTTGGTATTGTGGGCATAATTTTTTCTGTAGATGTCCAAATGGACTGGTTTTTGATTTGGTGTAAAATAGAGACATAAGGATACAAATTGTATGAAGGAATCAAGTCTAAATTCAGTCTCTAAGAATTTTATTTTAGGGATGGAAGTTGAGTATAGAATTTTGTTTCAGTATAAGAAATAGTCCAAATTGTTAAGGTATGACTTTCCGATTTCTAAACCAAATTTGGAATTTTTGTTATTGTTTAAGGAAATCAAGTGAGGCAAGAGGAGCAAGAGGAAAGACATCCTTAAACAAGTCTATAAGCAAAGAAATCAAAGTGGGTACACTTTTATAATAGAGTAAATAAGCCACTCATTGTTTTCTTCAAATTAAGGAAGTTTAATGATTTAAATTGCATTTCGAAATATCTCATGTTCATGAAAAAGAAGTTTCCAAAATGTGCCATTTGGGCAAATTGCTTTCGATTCATGAATTACATGTTATGTGGGCTTGGTGTAGTCCATTCAAGAATGTCACGTGCACGTTGACCAAGTAAAGGCTTATCCTGCCTACCCGTTAGTGGCATGGAGCTCCTTCATGGCCTCCCTCATGTTTATGTCTACACAAAATCACTATGTGAGATTGCGATCGTACGTCAAGTTTATGACTACACAGGACCACTATATGGAAATGTGTAATTCGTCATGTTTATAGATCTACCTAAACCATTCTAATATGCTTATGATATGTTAACAAGTTTGATGCATACATGATTTATAATTGCTCATAAATAGTTAGATAAATTGAGAATTTTTAGAAATAAGTGTTTGGTGATTTTTACATGCGAAATTACTATAGTTTCGAAAATATACAATGGCAATGAGTTTTGAAAATAGTTTTTGCTTATTTCTCGATTATAAATCTATTACCCACGAGCTTCAAGCTCACCTCTTATTCTCCTCCCTATATTCAGGTGATGAGCCAGAGATCGAGTAGTCAAGAGTTACGGTATCATTCTGAATTGACAAACTTTTGTATTTTTAAGTTAGATTTTTGGGAATTCAAGGCTTTAGCCACATTTCAAGTTTTATTAGTTCAAGTCTACTTTGTATTTTGGTTCACGAACTCAACTAATTTATTGTGGCTTGAAATGCCATTAAAGCTTTGTAGAACTTTTATCTTTTGATATAAATGAAATATATTTCGGTTGTCTATGATTTTCTTGTTTTCGCAATGTATTTCAATTTAGAGATGGGATTAAGAAATCTTGAGAAATTATTTGGGTTTATGTTCAGTTTTTTCTTTAAGTTTATTAAATAAGGGTGGTTGAAAGAGTTTAAGTTTGCATTAAATAAGGTAGGTTGCTAAGGGTTTTGGGTTCTGTTTTAGGGGTTTTCGCATATGTTCGCCGCTGCAAAACCTGCTTTTGCTTCCGAAGGATTTTTCTTTAAAATTTCCAAATTCTAAGTCAAAGGTTTTCTACTTCTCCATGCGGCGACTTCGCCACGGCGGAGATAATTCCCAAGGTTCGCCACGGCGTAATTAACTTGAAGTAAACATGTGGGATTTCTTCCACATGTTAGTGAACCCGCATTGCTTTCGAAGGATTTTTCTTTTAAATTTCCAAATTCTAAGTCCTCCTCCACACTCAAGCTTCATGATCCCATATATGATGTTGGGCTCCAGAAATAGGGTCCAACATATTAAATGTAATGAGACATATTGTATTTTGATGTAAATGGTTTGTAATAACCTTAATACAGGTTGGCTTTTGAATTTATGGCATGTATTTTGAAAAGTACAATATGTATGATATGTTCTGTTTATAAAATAACAACTAATGATATGTAATGTATGTTTGCTTGAGTTTCTGGAAGTGCTTTGAATTGTTTGGTATGTTTTAGTACTATTTTGTGTGGAATTTGCATATCCTTCTAGGGGGTATATGAGTGTTACACTTTGGGTTAATTGGGAGAGTTTTTTAAGCAATTATGTTGCAAGACATTTAAAGTTGAAGAGCCTGATCAAATGGAAAAAGACATAGCATTGATTATATGTAAGCTTGAATTACTATCCCCCCATCATTTTTTGATGTTATGGTGCATTTGGGAATTCACTTACCATATGAAGCAAAACTTTGTGGACCAGTTCAATTTCAATTAATGTTTCCAATTGAAAGCCAATTCATACTAAATTGAACAAGTTTTTTCTATTTTATTTGTTTGTAACTATTCCTAAGTTTTACTTTTGGATTATGTCCAGGTTTTTATGCTCTCTTAAGCGTTATGTACGTAATAGGGCTCGACTAGAAGGATCTATTGCAGAGGCTTAAATAGCAAATGAATACTTAACTTTTTATTCAATGTACATAATTGATGTGGAGACAAGATTTAATTCTACCAAAATGTAACTTTGATTTTCATGACAACGGTGGGTTGTCTATTTTCTCCCAAAAAGTTAGGCCATTTGGTATGAGTAAATATGTGGAGTTAACTAAAGATGAATTTGAAATGTCCCATTGGTATATTTCGAACAATTGCGAGAAAGTCGATACATACATGGAGTACGTATCTTCCTTTTCATTCAAACAATCATATTACAACTTTCTTCATTCACTCTGAGATCTTACTGTCATTGTCTTTTTTAAATAGAGAGCACAAAGAGACAATTCGTAGCAAAGGGATTATTAATGTTAAAGACAGACATAGGCAGAAGTCTGTATCATGATTTAGAAATTGAGTAAGTTTCATATTGATTACATATTATGTAAATATGTCTCATCCTCATATTTATTTTCAATTTGTCATACAGATGATACGGTTACATAATCGTAAAGTGCAAAGAGTGACAATATCATTATATAGTTTGGCATGTGGGCGTTATATTTGTGGGAAGAAATACACAGGTTGCATTGATAATGGGGCGAGATTTCACATACAAGATCGAGATAATTGAGTTAGAAGTCAAAATTGTGGGATTGACATTGAAGGATATCATGACAACAAAATCATTGACTTCTATAGTGTCATCAATGAAATAATAAAGTTGCACTATATCAAGGATAAGAAGCAGGTTCTTCTACTTAAATGCAAATGGTTTGATCTAACAGACATGAAAGTGAATGAGCATATTACTAGTATTAATGTTAGTAAGACATGGTATGATAATGATCCTTTTGTCATTGTCAGTCAAGTCAAACAAGTTTTCTACGTCAACGATACTGTATTTGGTAGCAATTGGAATGTTATTCAAAAGTTTCAACATAGGAATATCTTTGATTTTTGCGAAAGGGATATTGGTCAATTGGATGAGGATGCAGATGAAGTTTATCAAGAAATTGGACTGGAGTTCAATAATGAAGGCATTCCAGTAGAAGATGCAAATATATCATCATTCCATAGGAGAGATGTCGATCCCAACATAATTAAACTAGATGAAGTCTAAGCCCATCTTATCTTACCAGCAGAAGAAGACCATACTCATGATGACTTAAATGACAATGACAATACTTTGCTCGAATATATTAGTGATGAAGAATCTAATGATAATGTACTTAATGATGATGATTTTCAAAATCTTGATCATGATGATTGAATGTAAATAAATTATTTGTATTGTTTGAAATGTTATGTTCATAATTGCCTTATGTTGTTGATGTTTGATTTATGTTAATTTACAGTGACATTTATAATGCATACTTTTAATGATTCAGTTTTGTTTATGCAGAAAGTTATGCCGAATGTTTAGTATTTGACTACTGATCTCCTTATATTCATGTGGAATATTGATGTTTGACCTAAGATTATAAGTTATGTTCATATTTCATTTTACACAGGTTCAATATAATAGCACCTGGTAGAAACAAGGAAAAGATGGTGGCAACAACCGAAGAAGTTCTTCCCCCACAATAACTAACTCAATCCAACCCCATCGTTCAACAACCAACAATTGCATCATCGAATGAAGACAGTCAGCAACAACCTTTACCAACATTGTCTGTTAGTGTTGAGGGATCTTCAGGTCTGTTTTTGTTAACTAAACATCTTTACATTAATGCTGAAATTACTCATTATATGTTTAATGTGTTTTTCTTATTATGATTTTTTTTGTTTTGAGGTTCCAATACTGCCATTAGAAAACGAGGTAGAGGTATCACAAAAGGAGCTAAGTTGCGAGGGATGAATGTTGCAATGAACAACAAGTTGTCTGTGACCATTGACCCCACGCAACGTCGTCCTCTGGATAAGATCCAATCTGCAAAATTGTCTAATAAGTTGGGTGTCGTTGTGAGGAATGAACAATCTTACCTTCAACATGCCAGGCAGTTAAAGGAAGACAACTTGCTCCAAAATGTTTTGGACAAAGTTTCGGTAATATTTCAATTCATTTGATTATATGTATTGCGATTTCACTTAACAAAAACATTAAGTTAACTTATATGTATTCTTCACAGATGAAGCTCAATATTGTTAATATCGACAAGCCTGAGGTTTCAGGTTATGTTAGTTCTCTGTTGAAACAAAGGGCGAAGGATCATCGATATAAACTTCAAAAATATTACCAGAAAATTGGAGTAAGATGACTGATTATTGAGCCTCTACGAAGGTTCAGGTTTGTTTTATTTCTCTTCATATTTCCTTCCATTAATTTTGTTGATACATTTCATGACTACTTCTCTTAATTTAGGAAAAGTGTGAGAAAGCCAAGGGGGACAGAGCAAAAAGGAAGACTCCTCATAATACAATAAATTATATTATCTTCTAATTTTTTAAATTCATATAATAGAGTCAAACTCAACTCTAAGGATAAGAGTGTGATGGGATCACACTGTACAAGATAACACACTACAAGGAAGGTGAAGGTTGGACGTTTGAAGAGGCACAAAGTAATTATGTATGTACAAAAAAGTTAATATTATTAGCTTTTTTTATGTAATACTAAATAATAATTTCTTTAGCTAACTCGATTTTGTACTTATAAATTGTAGGACAAGATGTAGGAGTTGTTGCAGACATCATTGTCTAAGGGGAATTAGTCTGATCGATGACATTTGCAACAATATCCTTGGTACAAGATCAAGGTATATCAAAGGTCTTGGGTATGACCCTAAGCCAATTGGTATATCTTCGTTACGACTAGCATGCTTCAAGACTAGAACTAAACATTGAAGACTAAGTTACAATGTACATAAGAGAAGATATATCATAATGTGAAAGAAGTAAACAAGCTTAAAAAGATGGTCAAACAATTACTTGACTCAAACTATATCAGTAGTAGTGACGGTGAGGAGTCTTAGTTTGTTTATAAATTTTGATAAAATTCTATAATTAACCTATAATTATTTTTTTATAAATGCGTTCCATTTTAAATATTTATTTTATTTCAATTTATTATTATTTAAAAAATGCCACCAACATTAATTATAAAATGTAACTAATTTATATTTCAAACTGTCTTCAAAATTGTAATAAATTAAATTAAATTTGTATTCAACAATTATAATTAATTTTAAATTTAAAAGGTAAACAGTGGACACTAAAAAGTATTAGCTACCAAACAAAATCATTACAAAATGTTATTACCTACGTTTACAATAACGTTTCTAAAAACATTTACCTACAGTAAATAATTAGTAGTCAAAACTATTCTGCTACAAAAAAAAATCGTCACTAAATGTTATTACTTACGTTTACGAAAATGTCTCTAAAAACATTTACCTACAACAAACAATTAATAGCTAAAACTATTCTGCTACAAAACCAAAATCGATGATTATTTTTCGTCGCAAATTATTTTTCGACACAATTTTTTAATTCTTGACGACATTTGAATTCGTCGCCAATAAGCTTATTGTAGTATATAAATGCGTAGCTAATAAATGTAAACGTAATTAATGACGGACAAATAAAATTTAGCAATTTGATTTTTGTAATATTTTCCAAAAAATAGCCAAAAATTATTTACAAAATTTTGCTCAATCCATGGTAATAAGCACTTTATGACGTACTATAAAACATCTCAAAATGTTTTTTGCTTTGAATTTAAATGAAACGTAGTTAAAACTGCTATTATATTTAATTTTGGTTTTTGCTTAGTATCATTGTTTTCATTGTTATTTAGATGATTAATTTTTAAGATTGCAATATTTTCTTTTCAAGATTGATACTTTTCTAACCAGAATAATTCGACAGAAAGAGTTAATAATCAATGTTTGAAATGAAGCTGATCAAAGACGATGCCTGTGGCCCATCTGTCTTGTGGTGTACATGAATTGTTGTCTAGCAGTCATCTCTTTTTGATGCAAAGGATTATCCAGAGCAACTAGAAACATACCCATGAACAAGCCAAGGCCACCTCCTACAAACAACTCAATCACAAAAGGACAAGTAAACACTTCGTCACATGTTTGCCAAGGTTCTCAAGATGTAGCATAAACCAATGTATCCAGCACAAATCAACCAAAAAGTTGATATAAAACTAAGTGCCCAATTCAGAAAATAAAAGGAAAAACAATACAAATTGAACATTATAAGTAAGGATTTGGCTCTTATAGTTATTTTAACATAACTAAATTGCTATACACAGGTGACTAAAAGGATTTACCTTTGTATGCCCTTCTTCTGGGCTATGAGGCATTCGAGGATACCTCTTTACAGAAGACGTGACCTCTCTGTTAAGACACGGGATCGATTAAAGGCTTCAAGCAGAGGCAGCAAAGGTTGAAGGTTTAGATGGCCGCTCTGGGTTCCATAACCCAGCTTCCTCTTCTCGTCATATGTGACAAAAAAGCCAAATCATTATTATTTTTTTGGTGTCTACGGCATCTTCTTCTTTTTGTAATGTGGGCTTTGATCAACTCTCTATTATACCAAAAGTTCTTTTCACAACTTAATTATGATGTATTTGTATCCAAAATTGCTCAAGTTTGTTTCTCTCATCGCCTATATATTTAGGCCTTCAACATCAGTGTATACTCACCCGACCATATAAATTATCTCTTGCGTTATATCTTCTTCTGCTTTTTCACATTTCGTTTAGCCAACAAGTTTCATATCAGAGTTTGGTTCTGTCCTATCTCAGTTTCGTCATCCTCTACTATCATCAAAGAGTGCTGTCATCCTCTGCTACTATCAAAGAATGTTGTCCAACACTATAGTTGTCTTCTTGTGTTGATTATCATCAACAAATAACATCGCACCTCCAAGCTTATCCAACTGTGACAACTGCCTTCAACACACCATTGCTTATCTGGGTGGTGAATGAAAGTACTTAGAAATCGTAATAACAAAATAGGAGCAGAACCGGTGAAAACTTCTATTGATTATTCAGCTGCCAATGAATTACAATCTGGAAATGAGAATAAGATGGGAAGAAGAGAACTCAGAACAGAGATGAGAAAAGAAATTACACTTTCAGAATGTTCATAAGCATCCTCAACAAACAGTAATCAAATCAATATAAAGGAAATTCTTAACAGACTCTCCATGGATTCGTTATTTCTTAGTTGGCTTTGCTGACTATGCTGTCATCACATAACCGGCTAATCTTCTCGAAGGAATTCTGATTTGGTTTCCCCTTCTTGCACCTGGGGGCTTGTCAGTAGCAATCTGCTCCTCATCCAAAATGGGCTGGTCCTCTACTTGTTCCTCTGTTTGGGCCTCAGCATCGTTGATATTGGGTGTATTCATAACAATACCATTCCCATCCAAACCAACCTTGTCCTCAAGGTTAAAAGAAGGATAAAGCTGCTGGATCTTCTTCCTGTCTTCCCAAGTAGATTCTTCAACAGGCAGGCCTTCCCAAGAGACTAACCATTGTTCACTAGTGACTCCATTGGGCAGGCACACAACTCTTGTATCCAGAACTTCTAAAGGCTGAAGAATCAATGTAGAAGTAGAATCTACTAAGTGAAGTGGTGTCACCTGTTGCATTGGAGTACCAACACATTTCTTAAGTAAGGAAATGTGAAATACGAGATGTATTTTAGCAGCTTCGGGTAGTTCAAGCTTGCAAGCAACAGGTCCTACTCGACTCAAAACTTTGTACGGAACAAAGTACCTACGTCCTAGCTTGTGATGCCTCTGCAACCTCACCGAATTCTGCCTAAATGGCTGCAATTTAATATAGACCCAATCCCCCACAGCTAGGGTGACTTCTCGTCGCTTCTGGTTTGCAAACAATTTCATTCTCTCTTGCGCCTTCTTCAAATTTTCTTTCAACAAGTCTAGGGTCTGATCTCGTGCAAGCAACTGGCTATCTACTAAATCATTCGTCGCAGCCCCGGGGATATACCGTGTTACTGTCGGTGGAGGACGACCATACAAAATCTCAAAAGGGGTGGTTTGGGCAGAAGTTTGGAATGAAGTATTGTACTAGAACTCTACCCATGGCAACATGTTCAGCCAATTAGAAGGGTGATCCATCACGTAGCAGCACAAATACTGTTCCAGACATTTGTTGAGTGCCTCTGTTTGCCCATCCGTCTGCAGGTGATAGGCAGAGCTCATCCTCAACATCGTGCCTTGCAAACGGTGTACCTCCTTCCAAAGGTCGCTAAGAAAACGAGGGTCCCGATCGAATACTATAGAGACCGGTATACCATGTAAACGCACCACCTCTTGTACAAACGCTGCTGCTACGGTTTTACTAGAAAAATCAGAAGGCAATGCTACAAAGTGGCCATACTTAGATAATCTGTCAACAATTACCATTATAACGGTTTTGCCTTTGGATGATGGTAAGCCGGTGATGAAGTCCATAGAAATATCTTCAAAGACTTGATCAGGGATAGGCAACGGTTGAAGGAGGCCGGCTGGGGACATGGTGACTGACTTGGTTTCCTGGTATGTTTGACACTCCTCCATAAACTTCTTTATGTCTGCTCTCATTCCCTTCCAATAGAAGTTTGAAGCAACACGGTGGAAAGTTCGAACTATACCAGCATGTCCACCCACTGGAGATGAGTGTAATTCCTTCATGAGTTGAGTTTTTAGTGGAGAGGTAGAGGGAATTACCAATCGACCCCAAAATAGTAGGAGCCCGCCACTAAACTGATATCCAGGGAGACTGTCAGGGGCGGAAGTCAACTTGTTTTGTAGCGTTTGAAGCTCATCACTGGTGGCGGTAGCAGCCCGTATCTCATCCATAATGGCATATTCAATGTGAGAAAAAGCAAAGAGTTGAGAGGAAGATACCCGAGATAACGCGTCTTCCGCGGCGTTTTGCTTTCCAGGCCGGTAAACTATATCGAAATCATACCCGATTAGCTTGCCGAGCCATTTTTGCTGATCTGGTGTCTGTATAACTTGCTGGGTTAACTGCTTCAGGGACTGTTGGTCAGTAATGATCGTGAATCGTCGTCCCAACAAGTATTGCCTCCACTTCGATATTGCTTGAGTCACTGCATACATCTCCCTTTGATATGCTGATGCCTGTTGCATCCTCTCGCTTAATTTGTGGCTATAGAATGCTATCGGATGGCCTTGTTGTGAAAGCACAGCCCCCACTCCCTTTCCAGAAGCGTCGGTCTCCACCGTAAATGGAAGCGAAAAATCAGGCAACCGAAGCACTGAAGCTTCACTAAGCAACTGTTTGAGCCTGTTAAAAGCTGCAAGAGCAACCAGGGTCCATACAAAACTATCCTTGCGAAGCAAATCAGTGAGTGGTCTTGCTTCCGACGTAAACCTCCGAATGAAACGCCGGTAATAGCCAGCGAGTCCTAAAAATCCTCTAACATCCCATACTGAAGCTGGCTCAGGAAAAACCCTAATTGCCACAACCTTTTCTGGATCAATGGACACCCCCTGATGAGAAACCACATGACCCAAGTACCCCACTGACTGTTGGCCGAACACACATTTGGACCGCTTGGCTACTAATTTGTTAGCTCGCATGAGCTCAAGTACAGCCGTAAGATGTTCGAGATGGGACTGCCAGGATGGGCTGTAAACCAGGATGTCGTCGAAGAAGACCAAAACAAACCGGCGCAACACCGGCCGGAACACCTCATTCATCAAACTTTGAAACGTTGAGGGCGAGTTAGTTAAGCCGAATGGCATAACGAGGAACTCGTAATGCCCGTCGTGAGTTCGGAAAGCCGTCTTCGGTTCATCTCCGGCCTTTATCCAAACTTGGTGAAACCCTGCAAGCAAATCGAGTTTCGAAAAGTCTCTTGCACCATATAACTCGTCAAATAAGTCATCAATAGAGGGAATCGGAAATCGATCTCTCACCGTTACCGCATTCAAAGCTCGATAATCGATACAAATCTCCACGTTCCATCCTTTTTCCGAACCAATAACACTGGAGATGAAAAGGGGCTCGTGCTCGGACGGATAATCCCTTCCTGCAGCATCTCAGTCATTAACCTTTCGATTTCTTGCTTCTGGAAGTGTGGATATCGGTAGGGACGCACATTTACTGGTGATCTATTCGGAATAAGGTGAATCGCATGGTCACTATTTCGGGACGGTGGAAGGCCATGGGGCTTGGCAAAAACATCCCTGAATTCCTGTAATACCTCCTCAACCGCCTCACACGAACTGTCGGATGATGCTGCAAGTGGTGCGACCATTTCAAAACGATAAAACTCGGCGACTGAATCAGTTCGAGCTAACCGTCGGAGACTGTTGAAATGAACTGCCTGCAGTTTGGGGGAGCCATCGCCTTTCCACTGGACTTGCTTTCCATTATAGCTAAACTGAAAAATAGATGTCGTATAATCGGTAACCACCGGACCCAAGGTAGCCAGCCATGCTACGCCTATCACCATGTCCCATCCCTGCAAGGGAAGCACATAGAAGTCGATGGAGACTTGCTGCCCCTGAATGAGTAGCGGAACTTGCCGGACCACTCCCTCACATAGTAACTGCTCACCATTACCGACCAAAACCGAGAAGGGAGTTGTGGTAGCGATTGGCAGGTTAAGGAATTTGGCTACTCTAGTTTGCACAAAGTTGTGGGTGCTGCCGCCATCCAAAAGCACCTGGACAGGACTGCCGTTCACCGTCCCCTGGAATCGGAGCGTCGAAACCGAAGAACCACCGGCCAAGGCATTATAAGAGATAGATGATTGAGGCACGACAGGACTCTCGGACTGAAGAAAAACTAGATCTGGTTCTGGAGGAGGCGGAGTCGGAAGCACAGGGTCCGAATCTGGCAGATCGGGCTCATCATCAAACAAGAGGAGCTGGGGTTTCACCTTGCACTTGTGATCCTAGGAGTACTTTTCTTCACAGTTGTAACAAAGGCCTTTGGCCCTTCTTTGCGCTGCCTCGAAGGCGGTAAGCCTGCGGAAGGGTAACTTGTGGCCGCCTAGAAGTGTGGCGACCAAAGGTGAACCAGTAGAACCTGTGGAAGGAAGTTGGTGAACCGGTTTAGGTGTGGGCAGAAGGGGTTTAGTGTGACCCAAGCTGGGCCGAGTTAAGCCCTTTTCCAACAAAATCCGTTGTTCATGACGTTGGGCCAAAGAGATGGCCTCAGCCAACATAGTGGGCTGGTGCACTAGGACCGAGTGCTTGATATCAGGCCGAAGACCCGAGATGAAACAATGGGTCAAAAATTAGGATGGCAATTGCACCGTGCGGTTGGTGATGGCTTCAAAAGAGGCGCGATAATCACTAACTGTAGAAGTCTGGTGCAGCTTCGCAAGCAGACCCTCAGGGGCTTCCAAGTCTGGTGGACGGAATCGGAGCAACAGCGACTCGGTAAAAGCTGTCCAGCCAGAAAGTTGACGGTTCCGATACATCCAATCGTACCAGTCGGAGGCAGCATCGTCGAGATAAAAGGAAGCAATAGTAACTCTCTCCTCTTCCTGAATATTGTAGAAATCAAAATAACGGGTAGCCTGCAAAATCCACCGCTCAGGGACCACCCCAGAAAAGCGAGAAAGCTGAACTGGCGCTGGTTTGTGGCGGCCCAGTGAAGTCTCGGAGGAGGACACTGATCGACTCTGGGACTGGCTCTGCAAAGAACTGACTCGCGCCATTAATTCTTTGACTACCATACTCATGCCCTCTACATTATCGACCAAATGTTTGACTGTATCATCGAGTGGCCGCGAACTGGAGCCCTGATCTACCATCTGTGTAGATTCTCAATGAAAGCACCAATGAAAGTACTTAGAAATCGTAATAACAAAATAGGAGCAGAAGCGGTGAAAACTTCTATTGATTATTCAGCTGCCAAT